>JAOWAN010000001.1:35520-52645 GCA_028566635.1 Lobelia cardinalis
CGCGATTGTTTGAAGAACCAAAAAGATAATAAAGATGAATGCTATTAAACCCTTAAGTTGCAATTAACCTAAGAACTTAATAGTGGAATTAATTTGATCAAGAACAAAAATTCAAGAACAAAAGAATTCAATAAAGACGAATTTTCCCAAGGAAATTTGAAAAACCAAAATAAAAGCTTTAGCAATTTAATTGATAATCAAAACATAATTTTATAAATTACAATGAGATTTATATATAGGCTGAAATAAAGTCCTAATCCAATTAGGAAAGGAAAACTAAATAAAGTAATAATCCTAGAATAAAAGGAAAACAAAAATACAATCATAATCCTAGCACAAATAGGACTAAAACTCGGCTGCAAATAAGGAAAGTAGAATCTGCCCAGATCTGCACTGCTTCTCCTTGTCCGATAAGGACTCTGATTATCGCCAGATGTCTGTCACGTGCTCACTTGCTCGCCGTCAACCAATAGAAAATGGTCGCCAAACCCTTGCTCGCCAATCCGACACAAGGATAAAGTTCTGTCCTCGTCTTGCTCGCCACTATTTTCCCAGACTTTGCTCGCTACCATCCCTCCAAACCCACTGATAAGCTTCCTTGCCATAGCTCGCATAACTGGTCCTCGCAAATGTGACGAGCTGCTCGCTACTTGCCTTGGCGACCTTGGCGATCTTCCATCAGGAAGCAACATGTGTTTTGGGATGCATTCCATCCAACGGAAGCTTTGAACCAGATTCTTGCTCAAAGGGAATTTTATGGCCCCCCTTCTCATTGTTTTCCAATCAATGTTCAACAACTGGAGCACCTCTGATCACTCTCTTAATTAATTAGATTTTATATTTCCTGCTTATATATTCACTGCATGATATTCCAATGCTAAATAGGAGTACTACCTACCTACGAACCATATATGCATACGTAGTATTTATTTTGGTATAGGTAGGCAAAAGTAATAATTAAAAAAGCTCCCCCTGCTGGTACGGTAGCTAGGTAGTTTGCCTTTAATTTGCTTGGCATGCTTATACCGGTGGCCGTACGTGCTGATCCGCTTAAAAATTCAAGTGCCCTTCTGACTTTGCCCAACTCAAAATCAATACTTAATTTCTGAATTAATTAATTGCATCAAGTCAAACTGTTCAAATTAAGTGGCCTTCTGACTCTGCCCTACCTCTGTATTACTGGGCAATTTTCAAGTTCACATATAATTAATAGAGCTGGATAAATTTATTTCGCAAGTCATGATCTTTGGGGAGGATTCAAGTTTGAAAAGAAGACGCCCAAAAGGTCATTAATCGAGGGTCATATGAGCATATTATCTAGAATAACGAGAAAATAATATGATTTTGTGGATATATATCATTGTTTCGATATGCATGATCAAAAGTAAATAGTTCAAGGCAGTTTACACACTATAAAGCCTGCATATTCGATGGTGTATCACTAAAGACAGTTCAAAGCCTTTGACTACCTTCCTTGATGCGATTAGATTTTTTGTAACCTGATGAGAGGCCTTTTGGTCATTTATGTGGGAGATTGTTGAAAAAATGAGTGTTACATTATTTGATAAATGGATGTTACACTAACTTTGAGACTTTTTGAAAAGTGGGTTCCACTATTCCATTGGAGTGGGTTAGAGTTAATACGTGTACTTCAACGTGAGGGTTACAATGTGGAGGGTCATACGAACTAAAATAACAAATGGGTGAATTTCAAAATTGACATTGAAAATGATTCGTTGAAATGGGTTTTGAAAATTATCCCATTTCAAGAGAATATATTCATTTGTGTTGGATCTATGAACATGCCCTTAGGGCATCCAAGTTTTATAGAGGGTGAAGACTTACTTATGCGCGTCATCCGATAGGCTCGATTCGCGCATGTGTGTTCAATGTTGTTTTGACCAACTTCTAGTTAAGTTCTCATTAGAAAACTAACGGATAATTTGAATTTTAAATCTGTAGGATTTGAAACTACTTCTCCTTGATACCCTTTAATAAAGGGTCATTACGAGCGGTTTTATTGAAGGATGAAAAATCAATATATAATGGGAGATGGAATGGGCCATAACTAATATTCGTTCTTGTTGTTCGATCACGTCTGGTAAGTGCTTCACCGGTCAGTGCGTGCGAATGAGTCATGAGAGACGATTTGTTCAGTTCATCCGAAAGCACCAGAAGACAAATACGCTCTAAGGCGAAATCGTAACTATTAAGAGATCATTCGATAATTATTTATTGAATTTTATTTGTGTACGATTTTCTTTCTGTTTTATTTCCTTGTATTATTTGTGCTAACGATCTAACACCCCCTCCCTCTTCACTCAACATGTTCTCCTAATCATCACCCTTTTGTAGGTTACATTGGAATAAGAAAGGTGTATATATATATTGAGAGATAGATAGACAGAGAGAGACAAAGAGAGATTTGATTCTCGGTATGATATTTTCTAGGTTTCTAATAAAAGTCGACACCAATTGGTAGATGATCACTTGGATGGAAGTAATTTGGTAATCCGCCATTTACATTGGGTGCATCTACCATTTTCAGCGTGCCAATGAAATCTGGGGTGCAATTTGTAAAATGTGGTTCTCCCTTTGTATATTCATAAACACTAGATAATGGAATGAGTGGGTCTTCTAAAGTTTTCGAGGGAGGCACCAATGTGGAACTACTTGATACAAGGTTACTGATACACTATAAACAACAAGAATCATATAAGAACTAATTCAGGAATTCTAAATAATAGTAATTTTCCGGTGCAAAGAGATCAGTGGAAGTGGGAGAAGGGAGCTAATTTCCATTTTTACCCTTTTTAAACTAGTCATGTGTTAGTTGATGCATTTTTTTATTTGGTCTATTTCTTATGTTCATAATTCATTTTATTCCGTACACGTATAATCATATTGTACACATAATCTTGGATTTGTAGTAAACTAAATACATTTCGGAAAATAATGAGTATTTACAACCTAAGTTTTGAAATGATACTCTCTTTTTTGGAACAACGAATAACGCCATTTATTTAGATGTTAGGTTGTAACGGTCAACGTAATACAATATTCTTTATGGGGGTCGGACAAAATATTTGAACCTCATCCATCACGTCATTTCCACCAAAAAGGTAGGTGAAACGTTCAAAATTATAAATACGACTACCGAGAAAACTTGGGATCATATTTCATGAATTTCCATAAGTGTTTCGATTGTAAATTCATAGAATTCTATATATATGTTAATTAAGTACTAAGATCATCCTCATTCGTAGATCTTCCCTCCTAATTGTTCTAACATTTTTGATACATATATAATTCTCTAGTACGTGGCTGTTATTGTTATGGCCAAAGGGAAAACGAATGGGCGTAAGAAGATTGAAATAAAGAAGATTGAGAAAGAAAGTTCTCGTTATGTCACCTTCTCTAAGCGTCATCGCGGAATTTTTAAGAAAGCGAGTGAGCTTTCTATCCTGTGTGGAGCTGAGACGGCCATAATTGCATTCTCCCCTAAAGGAAAGGCTTACTCTTTTGGTGACCCTAGCTTGGAATCTGTCATTAGCAGGTTTCAACTTGAAAATGGTGCAACAAACATTCTTCGTCCCACCAAAATCACTAGTGAGGAAAATAAAGTTCAAAAGCTTAATGAAGAGCTAGATCAAGTCAAAGAAGAACTAGCAAAAGAGGAAAGGAGAGGAAAGATGATTCCAGAACAAAGGTTCGAAGATTATCTCGAAAATCTTGAGCTCCAAGAGCTTGAGAATTTGAAAAAGGAAATGTTACTGGTAGCAGCAGATGTGACCAACGTCTCGCCTTTGAATGAACAACTAGTCTCGAGGGAGTCATCTAGCTCGAATCATGGCCAACAAAACGCTCCTCGTTCTCCAATCCCACATGACTGGTTAACGTTAAAGCTTGGGAGGTAATTGAAAAACATCTAATTTCTATATTTTATTTCATTAGCATTTATTTTATTTTATTTTTAGTGTGATTCATACTTACTTTTAGATTAATGGTGGTACCTTGTAATTGATTTTCCAATGGTGTGTCTTTTGATTGTGTTGTAATTGAATTTCAATATTCTTAGTTATGCACGAGTTTTTAATTATTTAATTAGAGGTCGCTTTTATTTTATTTTATTTTATTTTATTTTATTTTATTTTATTTTATTTTATTTTATTTTGAGTTGTGGTGTTTATATACGCGAGTCAAAACTCACCCTATTTTTATTGCAAATTGAGTTGATGCTAATTAATTAGTTTAAAGCTCAAGTTAGTTAGTGTAAAAAAAAGCAAGTTAGTTTAATCTCAAAATTGGAACTCTTACAAGGTAGGGATGGCAATTTCTTAGAATCTGATCCGAACCCGATAATGCCCCATCCCGAAAATTTTGATTTTTTCATAATTTTTTAAGATCGGGTCGGGGTCGGGTTGAGGTTCCACTCTGCCCCTAACCCACCCCGCCCGAATAGTGTTATGTCTATTTTTTTTAAAAAATATGTACATAGAATATATTAAAAAAGGAATATTTTTATACTTTGAGTGCTTAAATTGAGTTAGAATTATATCAAAAATTAAAAAAAATTAATTTTAAATTTAAATTATAAAAAAATTAAAATTTTATGAATGTGGACGGGCGGGTCAGAGCGGGTTCGGGTTTTTGTAATTGCGGGGCGGGAAGTGAGGAAGTCGGGTTGGATTCGATTTTGGAGATGCCCGTCTCTAACCCGTCCCGTTGTCATCCCTATTAGAAGGGACACTGTTGTTTCCAGTTATTTTAAGTGACTTTAATTTGTCTTTGTTCTTCTTATTTGATAGTTAGTTGGGTTTAACATTTATATATTGACGACGTACACATAATTTATTGATAGATACATATATAGATGATTCTTAAATTACGCTATAAATTGAGCTTTGATATTTTTGCATAGTTTTGTGCATTTAATTAAGCTCTTTTGTTTTCTTAATTACAGGTCGACTTGCAGTTAGTTTGTGGTTAGTGAAATGCTCAAGCTAATTGCAACATCGTAGATTGAGGGTACTGTCAAGATGACTGATGCACTCATCATATCTTTTGTTTCTACTTACAATTTATCATCATGTAATTGTATGGGACTCATACAAGGAGTTTGGTTGTTTAATGTGCTTGCTTGCTAATCATGTTTTGTTACTTTAAATTGGATGTGAAAGTTTTAAATTTTATATCTATTATGTTTGAATTATGTCATTTAATGTCATGTCAAGAACATTTATCTAAGCTTTTGAACATTCTGATACCATGAGAGAATTATAGAGAGAGAAAGAGCCAAATTTCCCCCAATTCTATTATTCAGTATATTGAGAAACCTCAAAGATGAGTTTCCCTTATATCCAATCGTAACTAACAAAGGAAAACAGAAATTACATTTGAGTGCCTCTCACTATTACTCCAAGACCTATTTAACCCCTGAAGGTGTTATTAACCAACTATCTCATTCACACTCTCTTACGTATAACATTTTTCCAGTATTTAAAAATAAAAAAACTCTAAACACCCTTTGTGCTTTCTTTAGCAATAATTATAATTAGAATGAATATTTTCCCATATTTTCTTCTAAACGGGTATATAATCTTTGCTGAATAATGTAAATTGATTCTTGTCAAAAAATAAGTAAAAATAAAGGCGAGAGCGCGATGCGAAAACAAATTAAGTGTGATAAGCTTATGGACGGTCCGCTCTAATTCAGCCACATGATGACATTATATATATGATTATATCTTAGCATACATGATTACGAAATGTCCTCTGATAATAATTATTTTTATTTAGGGTCAGATCAGGAATGCGATATATGATGATTTATGTTGATATTGCACTGTTCGCTATTTGGATATGAGATGATATGCGTAATATGAGTTTATGAAATAAAATACTAAATTGCCCTTATGATGTGAAAGATTTGAATGTGATGTGAAATGTTTGAATGTGAGGAGAGAGGAGAGAGAATATGATGTGAAGGTTTGAATTGATTTGTGAGAGTGTATGGATATGGGTAGTAGATGGAAAGTGTTTGGTATTTATTTGTGATGTTGGGTGATATTTAAGTAAGATATTGAAAATATATGAAATATGTTTGATGTTGAGATATTCAAATATTGTGATATATCTGACTTGTGATCTGAACTTTAGTCGATCCTTTGTATAAAAAGACTTCTTTCGTTCATTCTCACTTTTTTCAAGTTTAATAAAGCGCTCTCTAGTTCCTCTCCATTTCAATTGTTGTAGTCTACATCTAAGACAACGTGGTGGTAGTTGGTAAGCCACTTTATGGCTTTTCCTCTCCTCTCCTCTCCTTATTAAATTTGAGTGTATGGAACATTTTAGAGATGTGATTAGCGTATAATAAGGTATAAACTTAAAATAACTCTTATACACATGATTCACCGCTGTCTGCTATAAAATTCAGTAGAGCTTCCACGCTACTCATACTAGTATAGATCGAAACATGCGAATTTTTCTTTTTGGAAATGTTCTCGACCTTCAAGCTATATTATAACTTAAGAAATTAGGAAGAAAATACTTTATATGGGGTTAAAGTACAGTTGTGTAAAACTTAAAAGCTGTTTTTTTCCTCTCACCCTCCGCTATCTCATGTGCATATCATCAACCGGATAAAATTACTTTCTCAACTCAATGTATACTTATGTCCACACCCACATTAATTCGAAGTTGATGGTACGAGCTTACATTTGTGTAGTGTAATTTGAACTATCAAACATATAATTTTATATAGTAAGTATACATTCAATAAAAGAAAGTCTAATGTAACATTCAAAACATTTGAATTAAAAGAAAAAAAAAGGTTGAGACTCTAATTTCAAGAGTTCCTCACCGACCTTGTCTTGAACCAACATGGAGGAGGTAAATTACATGTACATCACAGGAGTCAGGGTGGAGAACTAGTGGATATGCTCAGAGCTCTTAACCCGCATGCTACTTCCATTTGTAGCCAATTCCACGTTGTGTGGAATTAAACTCTGCAAACTATCATACTGAGTCCTATCTATCCTCCTCTTTGCCACTATGACATATGCCTCGAAAACTTGAATTTACATTTGATATAGGGAAATTTATGAACAAACTTCCATAGAGAAATATTATTTTTCCTAGATGGACTTTTAGCTTTGATAATCCATATTACATGACACCACCATGACTCCAAATCCACCCGGTGGAAAAAGAAAACATCAAAACTACAAAAATAGAAAAAGAAAAGGGAAACGAAAAAGAAAAAATAGGTGTGATCCTTAGGGGCAGATCATAAGTCCCATTTGGTGTTATATGAGAATACGAAAAATACTGAGAATATCCGATCATATATTAAATATCACACCCAAATATCACACTTTTTTAATTTTACTTTCCATCTACTACCACTATATCTATACATTCACATAAATCAATTTAAACATTTCACATCACATTCTCTCTCCTCTTTTATTAATTCTCTGCTCACATTCAAACATTTTATATCACATTTAAATATTATAAATTACATTAAACCTTTCACATCCAAGGGTAAAATAGACATTTAAGCAAAAAAATTCATCTACTCTATCTCATATTTTGAACAGTACCGTTTATTATCGTATCGAACGAAACGAGACTTGTGATATGCCGCTTAGTAGTATCAAATTTATGGTTGACAACTATCACATCTATTTTTTCTAATCTATGGGTGGGTTTGGGACGATTAATTTTCTTAAAATTTTTTTATAGTTAAAATAAAAAGAAAAGAAATTGAAAAAAAAATAATGAAACCAATAGGCAATAGCATGGGAAACAGTTTTTTTTTTTTAAATCAAACAAATACACCCTTTTCTCCCCCGTAAAGAAGGTTGATCAGTGACTGCAGTTTCTTCTTTCTATATTTTAGGTATTCTGTACTCCCTTCCCCCCCCCCCTCCCTCTCCGCAAATTATGTCATATTTATAAGTAAGGTATATTTATTTTCTTCATAAAATATATATAAATTTTATAAATTATCTACATAATATAAATATAAAATATACATAATAATTATAAATATGATAATCAAATAACTAATGTATATTTTATATTCACATTATATATAATTCACATGTATATTTATAAAAAAAAATGGGCACACGAAACACGATGTACCGACTGCCCTCTCTCCCCCCGTCTCTTTTTTTCTCTCTCTCAACTATCAAATATCTGAGTGGGTTGGGTTGGCGGCTGGTGGAGGAGATTCTTAGGTCGCCCAGACAGTATACACTTACTCAGCCTTGGAGTTATAGTTAATACTCCTATTAATAAGAAGGGATGGCGCCGCCGGCGGTGGTAGAAGGAGGCGGTGGCGGAGGAGGGAGGCAAGCTCCTCCTCAACAGCAGCAGCAAAGCTTGGGGCAGATGCTGACGGGGATTATTAGGGTAGCCATCTTTTGGTATTTCGCCTCCAAAATCTTCTCCCCTAAGAAGCCATCTTCCTCTTCTTCCGAACCCTCTCTCCAGATCTCCAATCTCTTCCAAAAGGCCGAACCTTTGGTAATTTTTCATTTTTTTCTTTTCTTTCCACTAGTTTCTTTCGTTTCACACAATCAACGTTTAATCACCGGAGAGTACACACGCACACACACACACACAAACTTTACCATAAGCTTGTTTTACTCTTACTATTTGATTACAATTATCACACAATGAACCACTTAGACGTTTTTTTTTTTTTTGCAAAAGAATATATAAGATTGAATCGGATACTTGGGAGGAGGTAATTTTGGTGAATGGGTTGGTGGTAGTTGGATTGTTAACAAGACTTATTTTGAAGGAATCCCACCAATAAGACAATCATTATCTCACTCTATGCAATTACTGATAACTTTTAAGTTGGATGGATGTTTGGATTTGGTATGTGATCGAGCAACAATTAAGAAGCTCTAAGCCCACTATGCTTTGTATTAAGGCACGGAACAATAGCTGTCTTCTTGATCCTGAGGTACAGATTACTTATGTAATTAAATTTGGTTCCAGTAAGTGCACTTGACATACATTTAGCTTCAAATTGTAGTTTTCCTCTTACGTGTCTTCATGACATTAATGGAGTGTGGTTCAAGGTGTTCGAAGGTGGGCAGATTTCCAAGAGATAAGTGAGTGAGTTGGCACAGCAGGAACTTGCCTTGAGCTAACCTGTCCGAGATCATCCGAAGTATTGTGGATAGTTTGCAACACATCAGAGTTTTGAACCCCTATTGTACTTTTTTAGGATGCCAAATCTGCTTTCAAGTCGAACTAGTAATTACATAAGTATTAGCTCTATAATTCCATTATTATTCAACCCACTCCCCTCACTTATTTAATTATGGTATGTACTTTCACTGCATGTGTAATTCTTATTGGGATGTCTAATAACCAAATTATTACTAATACTAACAAATAAATGCACAGTTAGCGCATTGGTGGTGCGTTTATCAATGATAGCTAGTGTAACCTATCAGTTAATGACTAAAAATCACCTTAAAGCAAAATCATAAAATGTTACAATTCGATTATTCTAAGATACTGTACAACATATATTAAAGATATTTGAAGCTGCATTCCAATTTAGAGCATTCTGCATCACTAACAAAGTCCAAGCATTGAAATTAATATTCGAGTGACAGAAAATATTGGAGGTACTGGTTATAAAGTGTCAAACTAGCTAGAAAGATGATTGGGAAGGGAACAGTGTGCCGAGTCCTTAATACTTTCTTTGAGAAGAAGATGAATATTATTAAGAGCAGAAGGCAGAAAAACAAGCATTATATACGAATAATAGGACATTATTGTAGAATTGCATGAAAAGTGCTCATGTACATGCTAATGTGTATTTCGCTAGCTTTGATTTGTTGTGTCTTCTATCCATGTTAAGCATATTCATGTTGATGTTGTGAGTATGTTTTTCTTTTTCTGCATTGGTTACTTGTGTGCAGAACACTATTGTAGTTATAGTATTCTTTTTCACAATTCGACTTGCGTGCTATGATCAAGAATGCATTTGGCTTAGGATCTGTTTGTTCGGCTGATATTCTGCCCCTGAGCTGTGTAGTTTCACATGCAGCAAAGTAGTATGTTCGGAGTGTGCTGTAGTAGTATTCTGATGTGTTGTCTTAAGAGACTTGAATTACCTCGGGTTGCAACTTGCGAACGAGAAGGGGTTTTGGTGGCTTGCCAGCGGATGTCCTGTCAACCGTAGTTCAAAATTATCATTGCCATTGGGCCTTTCAATAGAACTTTGTCTTTGCCTGGAAGGTGCGCATTTGTATAAAGCTTAGGTTTGAAGGATATATTTGAAAAATGTAGAGGTTGTAAACTCAATTGGAGTCACGTGATTTGGTTTCTGTCAGCCCACTTCCGGAATGCACTTTGCCCTGGTACAGAATTTTACATGCATGCCTCTTTACTTTCAAACAGCTAGGGTTAGTATTTGTAAGATCTTGATAGCATGCTAAACAATCATAAAAGCATACTTGTTCTGATTTTCCTCTCATAACTAGTCATTAGACATTGAGCTGCTGCTTATCTTGTCCAGGATATGTGGTGTTATCTTTCTGAACATGAGAAGTTCAATGACTTTGGTAACGAAGCTGCACTTGTTTGGCAAGAGACAAACATACCTTTTGCAGTTTGGGGATCGGAGGGTACCAGGTCTCTTTCTTTGAAGTACTATCCATCTGAGGTAACTAACTGTTTTCATTGAGCTGGCATCCCAGTGATGTTATTAAGCACAAAATGCTTCCAAATGTTAGATATTTGGCTTTCATAACTCTCAGCTCATTTGACGAGGTCGATACTAATTTAGCTAATGTTTGCCTGTTCATTGCTTGTAATTCTATTGCATATGTAATAATGACATAATTTTCAGGCTTTGAAGCACAATGGGAGTCTTTATGCTCATGTCTTCTTCACACGATCTGGATATCCGGCTGATCCCAATGATCCTGAATACCAGCCATTGGCTGCATTTGGGAGGACACACTGTAATATTTTGATCTGATCAGCTTTATTTAGTTAATATTTTAGCGGCAATTTTAGCGCAGATAAGTATTTTAGTCAGCGCTGAAGAGAGACTTATTTCTATTACAGCTGTCGTGACATACTTGCCAAAGTCAAAAGCAGATAAAAAGAGGAGCCTGTTGGCGAACTCCAAAGGCAATGGCGAGGGAGATGTGGTTTCTGAGGTTTGTTCATCTCTGTGATAATTTATGTAAAATAAATTTGTGCCCTTTAGGTACTGAAACCAGTGTTTTTCTTGGATATGCTTGATTAACAACAACAAAGCCTTAATCCCAATCACTTGGGGGAGGCTACATGAATCCTTTTCCGCCATTCCACACAATCCAATTCCAATTAATGCTCTTTGATCAATAATTGATAATAGTGTTCATTGGTGGTGATGAAAGATTGCAACTACTTTTTTGATGTGAAAAATATAACTTATTCTGCACATTCTTTTCCTTCTAATAAACTCTTTTTTTTAATCAAAAACAAAAAAAAAGACGCAACTAGTTTTTGGAAACTATGATAGGACTTAAAGAACTAATTTTCTTTGAGATACATCTGAAATTTGTATAGTTCTGTTATTGTTTCACTTTTGTTGAAAGTTATGATTAGAGTAAATTTATTTTCAGTATTGGTATAGAAGTTTTTCTCAATTTGTGAGCAGATTATTCCCTTGAATCCATGGTGCATGCCGAGGAATAACATCCTATAATTCCATCAACTCCGACCTAAGTTACAAAGGAAGACATGAAATTACTTTGTAGGCCTAACTGGCAGAAATCTAATTTTCTTAACATCATCAAAAGCCCATAACCTTAAAATTACATAGTAACTAAAAGTACGTAAGTATCAAGATAAATGAATTGGTTTATATGTTGATAATATGGAGTCTCTGGTGCCTACTACTTTCTGCATCATCCGTCCACTGTTTTTGTTCGACTGGTTCTTGTTCTCTGCAGCATTCTCCTAACACTCGATAGAACTTGGCCTTGAGTTCTGTAATGGCAGAGAATTAGCAACTACTCTCTCTATTCTGAACTAGTTGTCCTTTTAGCCTTATGCATATGAATTAAGAAATAAATATGTAGACAAATTTACCCATATTAATTATTCTCTCTTTATTGGTAAAAGATACAAGTGTTGGTTAGTTGGGAGAATAGAAGCGCAAATTAGGAAAGTAGTGGTAAATAATGTCTCGAAATCCTGAAAGGACAAATATTTTGAAACAATTTTTCTATGCTAAAAAGACAACTATTTTGGAGCGGAGGTGAAGTATGAATGAAGAGATATCTGGAATCAAAGGTTGATTGCCAAGTGCATCTTCATTAGGACATGCCTCGGAAGTAGCTGCAATAATTTAACTGATATCGAGCAAGTGGATGACTCAAGTAAAAGGTTCAAGCTAAAGAAGTCAGATGTGTTCAACCACAAGTAATTGTTCGTGTTCAGCTTCAATTTTAGCTCCGACATCTTTGTGCTTTTGTATTTGAAGCTTTTAAGTTTTTCTTGATGCAAGTCTTGTCCGCTTCTTCATCTTCTACATAAATCTCAAGAGTGCGGTTGATTGCTGTTAAGCCAATTTGTAAAAAGATATTGGATTTGGAAGTTTTCGAATCATCTCACATTACCTCATAGTGTTCATTCATGATCAGTATATCCTTGATAACAATATTTCCTGAATACAGTCGAAGGCAGAAAAATCTCTAACAACTAAAAGTGAAGGGTAAAACGTCTGTTATATTTACTTATATTTCTCTTGGGGTGGGGGGACTGAAACCAGATTGGTTCTGGATCTCTGTTCAGATCAGTTGGGACTTAGGATCGTCTTGATTTACACCTAGGTATTGCGGATGGCAGAGCATCTAAATCACAGATATAGGGTTCCTAACTAGAACAGCAGCGGTACTTTGCTATGTTTCTGGTAATGTGAAAATAACGGCGATAAAGGTCGGGGCAATGGGAAGATCAATAGCAACGCTGGAGGTATGAAGCAATAGCAGGGAGAGTTTCCGATCAGAAGATTTAATATTGCAGTGAGGAGATGCGCCAGTGTTGACAGGGGCTGTTTGGCTGAACAGTTCTCTCTTTTTTCCTTTTCTACATATTTCCTTCCGTTTTTGCAATGGTTAACAGCAGGAGAAATAATGGAAGTATGGTGAGACTGTGATGTTGATGGAGTGAGTGCTTGGGATGTCAGTAAGATAAATGATATATCATATACCTGTAGTGAGGGGTGAGCAAACATTGTTTTGATACCACAATGATGCCAGCTCTATATTCCAAACTAAAAAAGTTGACCTGCAAAAGGGGGTATTTCTGCTGGAATAAATCTAAAATACATTGGGGAGAGTGCAGTGTTTTTTGAAGCTTAACATCTCTAATCTAATTAAATCTTTTACCGAAGTATCCCAAATACTAAAGCATAGAAAAGAAGAAATTATAAGTGGGTATCATGAGAAAGAAGATCCTATTTTTCTCGCACATCGCCATGTCTATCTTGTTATTTGCAATAATTCTCCTCCCAAGAGTTTTTTTTTTTAATAAAAGAAAATTTTCATTGAATAGTGGAAGAGGATACAAAGAAGGCGGACAGGTAGTCCACCAAAAAAAATAATAAAAACCAAAAAGCACACGGATTACTGTGTACTCTAGTCTAATCTCCCAACGACAAATCCTGTTAAGCGCCAAAAGTCCGAGCCCGAAGAGAAGCCTGCAAAGCGATCTTCTCCCACAGAAACGAGAGCGATGTTTCTCGAATCTTGAAGTTCCGAGAATTCCTCTCAAGCCAAATATTCCACAACCGGCTAAAAATTGCACATCCCCACGACAAAGACGTATTCCTAGGGCGAAAACCCAAATGAGTAATCATGCAAAAATTCTTTACACAACGTGGCATAATGCAGATCTCACCATGCACCCCAAATAACCTGCCCCAGAGACTCCTAGCGGTAAGGCAATGTATGAATAATTGATCGTGGGAGTCGCTAGCTCCCATACACATAACGCGCATATTTGAAGAAATATGTCTTCAGATGTCTCCTTTGCCGCAAATCATGAGTATTCAAATGATCAAGAACCAATGACCAAACAAAGACTTTGTATTTTAACGAAACTTTGGACTTCCAAATATAATTGTAAAGAGGAAAGTCAAGCTCTGTACGTGGGCGAAGAGTTTTAGTGAAAGACTTGACCGAAAAAGACCCAGATTGTTCAGGGATCCAAATTCGACAATCGGATCGGATATCTGAAGCTCAAAAAGAAAACAATTGAAGAAGTAACTCTGCAACCGACTTTGACTCTCTTTCATTGAGGTTCCTCATAAAATGGAAGTTCCAAGTAATCTGACCCCCCTCCTATAACAAGAAAAGCAACAATTGGAGCGTTATGAAGACTAGAAATCCTAAACAACCGGCTTATGGAGAACTTAAGAGCAAAGTTCCGTATCCAATGATCCTCCCAAAATCAAACTCGATCCCCAATCCCAAACTCATAACGAACATGAAGATAAAATAGGTGAAAACAACTAGAGATGAACTTCAAGAGACAGGCATATATGATAGAAAGGCTCGCAGATGCATCCCTCCCATTATGGTTAACACCAAACTTGCTCCGAATAACTCTATGCCAAAGAGACTCGGACTCCAACGGAAAACGCCATAACCACTTACCAATCAAAGAAATATTTTTGGTAACCAACTCCCCAAGTCCTAACCCCCCTCCTCCTTAGGCCACCAAATGATCCTTACTCCCCTCTCCTGTTTTGCACCACAAGAAACGGCGCATGATCCCCTCTATCCGCTCTGCCACCCTCGTGGGTAGCATAAACGGGACCAGAGTAGTCAATAGCGATAGTGTCACTATCGCGGCACGACGTAGCGGCCAAAGCCCTCCCCACGACTGCCCTTCAATAGCGTTGCAGATCCTGGTCGCGGCTGTAGCGGCGCGAATCGCGGGGGGAATCACAGGAAATAGTGGAAAGGGATTGAAATCCCTAAAAGCCCCTTAATTTGTTGGGGGAAATCATGGAAACCTTGGATAATTTGGGAAATCTGCGCTAAATTGAAGATATAGGGCAGGGGCGACCTCGTCTCCCTTCGTTTAATTCACAGAAGTCGATCGCTCCTCTCAATCTTGGGAAATTAGGTTAATTGGCGACCTCTTCCGGTGTTCCTCTTCAGTCGGCGACTAGTCTTCCTTCAATCGACGACCAGAACCGAAGGGACTAAGTCCCACTTTCTTCCCTTCTTTTCTTCTTCCATTCTTTCTTTTGTTCCTTTCTTCCATTCTTCAGCTGTCGGCTGAAGTTAGATTTTTTTTTCTTTCTTTTATATCTCTGTTTTCTTCTCTTTTCTTTTTCTTCCTTTCTTTAGAATACATTTTTCTTCCTTTTTTCTTTTTGGCCTTTTATGTCGGCTGAACATAAAAGCCCCCCCCCCCTTTTTTTTTTCCTTTTGTCTTTGTTTTTTTCTCTTCTATTTTTTATTTCAATCTTGCTGAACCGAAGGTCCTCTTTTTTTTTTCTTTTTCTTTTACGCCTCTGAATTTTTTTTTCCTTCTATTCTTTCTTTTCTTCTTGCTGAACTGAAGTCTGAAGGTCTCTTTTTCTTCTTCTTTTATGTTCCAAACTTTCAATAACAACAATGGCAAATGTTGTTAGCCAAGGTGAATCAAATAGCAGTCCGGCAGCATTTTCCGGCAATACCGAAAATGGATTGTTTAAGCCTATTGGGCACAACATTGATATAGCATGGTAGTGGAACAGCTTGAAGAACACAAATGATACGAAGAGAGTCTTATATTAGTATTTATATGTATATAGTATTAGATTATTAATTACATAAAAATATATTAAAAAAAAAAACAAATAGCGGCCATCCCGCTATTCCATTTTCGGGGTCGGCCGCTACGCCGCTATCCGGGATTGACTATTATGACGTGGACAGATAGTTGATGGGAATACTAGACAAACAAGACTCAATAATGGTAACTCTCCCCCTGAAGAAAAATATGCGCCCTTCCACCCACCTAACCTCTTCGACGCATTGTCAACCCAAAATCTGGCCGCCTTAAGGTTCCCACCTAAAGGAAGCCGAAATAGAAAAAAGGACAATTCATAACAGAACAACCCAAAAGATTAGCGAATGAACTCAAGGTTGAAGGTTCAACATTTATGCCGGCTAAACCACACTTGGTTAAATTAATCTTAAGGCCAAAATTGCTTGGTTAAATTAATCTCCTCCCGAGTTTAACCTCCATAGACTCCCTCAATGCATTTTTGGTGAAGGCATGTAATGGCAGCTTCTTAAACTAACTCAAAATTGCTTGGGAGATTCATCCATGCCATGCCATGCTGATGTTCCCACTAGGGCAATTATGTTTTACTTGGTCAAAGAACCTAAAAACAACAGCTTCTTGGTGAATGTTACTTCTAGGACAACTACTCGCGATCGGTAGGAAAATATTGTAGAACCGTTGAGTAGAGATATCATATTTTACTTATTCTGGAACACTTCCGTAAAAATTAGATCTTGCACCTCTTCCACTCAAGAGAGTTCTACACAATTTCTGGGGTACTTCAGTCAAAGAGTATTTCTTTCAATACTTCAAGTGTCGAGCAATTTAGGAGTTCCAGATGTACTCTAATTACATTAAACCCAAAACGAGGAAAAGTATTTTTTGTTGTAAAATTTGAGGACATACCTGGAGAGTAACTTAAATCCTTAAAATGCTAAGACTGTTGAATCATGAAATGGAGGTAGTAGCTTATATGGATGTTTGTCAGCACCGACTTGTGCATGCAAATCAAGTTATATAGTCCCTTGTTAATTTCCGAGCTCATCGGGGAGGCTAAATATGGGAGTGTTATTGTGTGTTGTGTAGTTTGTATTACATTTTATAGACTTGTGGCATTAAGATATTGAAAGATGAGGTCATTTTGCATTAGCTTGTGAGGTAAGGTTGGTTTTCTTGTCATTGCGCATTGGCTGTGTGGGCATTTAGTAGAGTAGCTCGTATGCAAGGACTGGATAATACTGATTATTGTCTCTCTCTCTCTCTCTCTCTCTCTCTCTCTCTCTCTCTCTCTCTCTCTCTCTCT
>JAOWAN010000001.1:60349-85795 GCA_028566635.1 Lobelia cardinalis
TCTCTCTCTCTCTCTCTCTCTCTCTCTCTCTCTCTCTCTCTCTCTCTCTCTCTCTCTCTCTCTCTCTCTTTTTAATCATATTTCTTGCGAGTTGGGTTTCATGTCTTCTGTGTATTTCCCTCTTATTGAGTGATTCCTTCGGTGAAAGAGGTGATTCCCTCTCACGGGTCTTGGATACCAATCTTTTTGGCATGCTTCTGATTTTTGTTTCTTTCCATTGGATATACATAAATCATTCTGTATAAGTGAACATTCATGTTGCTTCAGGTGGTTGAAGACCCTCAAGATGATTCCAAGGAGGACACTCCTGCCGAGTTGATTTCACACTGGAAACCAAATATTACAATCAATTTGGTTGATGACTTCTCAACGTAGGTGGCACTTTCTAAAATTATTTATGTTTGCCTTTCACAGCAAAAATACTTGCGGCTGAACTTTTGAAGACCCTTGAAAAGCACTCAACTATCCAGGCTTCTTTTCTTAGTAGCTGTTTTCAACTTTATCTTTTGCCCGTATTTTTTAATTGCAATAACTCAGATTTAATGATTATAATAAATGTTTTTTGTATTACTCTATCTGTTATATAACCCCAAGTGACTGGGATTAAGACTTTGTTGTTGTTTTTCTTGTACTGTTATATTGCTAGTTTAGCTGACAATGTCCGTTGAATATTAATTCTTCCTGAGCTAATTAAACAGTATAATTCCTAAAAAAATTATATTATATTTATTATGATATGGCAATTTTTACATTTTCATGTGGTTTAGACTTTAGTTTATGTTCCTTCCTAACTTTTTAACGTCAATCTTTTGCAGATATTCTCAGAATGCCATTCCACCAAATATTGCTCCTTGTATCCTTTCCTTTGTTTTTCCCTTTTGTGCGACTCTCGTCTTCTAAAAATTGACTTCTATCTTTGGGAGATATTTCCACTTCTCTAATATTGAGTATAAGATAACAGTCTACTGGAGGCTTAATCTTGTGCATATATACATAAGTAAAACAACATAGTTTCTCCTTCCCTCAGTTCTCACTCTGTACATAATCACATTCGTATATATCTACAAAATGTAAGACTTTCTACATGTGATTAGTAGACTGCTAGTGGGTCCCCACAACCAAAATTACTGTTGAAGATGGAGTCTATTTGGGTGCCTGGACAGCAAATGGAAGCTTTGTCATGGGCAGATAATCGTGCCAATGAGGCACTTGGGCAGGAGTGTGCTAGGTTGGTCGTGCCATGGAGTGATATGCCCGTGCTATAAGGTTCTGTTTTCGAGGTGGTGTGAACACGGCCGTGTCATGAGACAGCCGTGGGAGTGATATGGCTGTGCCATTAGCTTCTATTTACGAGATGGTGTGAACACGGAGACACGGCTGTGTCAGAAGGTACTGTTTTGGGGAATGTTTGTCAAACTGCTGTGTCAGGGTCCAATCTTAAGGGAGCACACTTCTGATTTCAGCCATAATTTAACCCTAGGGCTGTTGGGATAAATAGGACTCTGTTTTAACCTAGTACATTACAGAATATCACTGCAAGAGACTGGTTTATTCTTTCTAGGGTTGAGAGAAATGTCTTGAGCATTTTGAGGAAGATAATATTGCACCTACTGATGGAGTGGGAAAGTTTCTGTTGTGAGCTACCCAGATGAATATTCCCAGATGATGAATTAAAGAAAGAACAAGGATAAAGGAAATAAGAATATGCATATGTCTGGGCATGTTTTCACTCGTATCTGCAGCGGGGGAAGGGATTTTGAGAGAGACAAGTTGTCACTTGTCTCTTTGTGGTTGTATTCTTGCCTCATGTAGTAGTTTAATATTAAAGTTTTTAATCGGTAGGTCTATAGGATCCTTCTATCGGTCTTGATTCTAGTTGTTCTTCTTTTTTATTACTTAAGGTGCATGAGCTTGCCATAATTGTATGCATAATGTATTTTGACGGGGCGGCTATGTGTTTGAAATACAGAAACATCCTGTATGTTTGGGGTTAAGGGCCTAAGGATGTCTGCATTACACCTTTCACACACCGAACTGGTGTAATCATGGCTCTGGGGCATCTATTTTGTTACAAAATTTCAATTATACACCATCATGATCTTTTTCCTTCTCTTTCTTGCAACATCATCTTTTCTTTTCCTCAATCGTTACTGCGTACTTTTACTTTACTGCTTTCTAACTCCAATTTTTAGTGTAAATTCATGCTTTGAGCTTCTTGACTTAAAGCTGCAGACATAAATGTGGAAAATAGTACAGGAAACTATTACCCAACCGTTTTCTTCAATGAGTTTTGGTTGCTTAGAGATAAGTTCATTCCAATCAATGAGTCAGTGACTGACCTTCCCCTGCATCTAGAGGTGGGTCCCATTAGCATGACCAAGTGGCAGCTGTTCCTACAGATTGATCAGTCGTTCCAGATACATCGTAGCTATGGAAGTATGATTGAAGGGGAGGCCGACGAACTAAAGGTATGATTTGATTTATGTCAAATTGTTACTGTTTGTGTCACTTGTTTGGTGCTCAAATGAGATGTGATCATGTGAAACAAGGCGAAGAGTAGAATCTGCACTTGTAAGGGGGATAGTACCAACACAAACAAAGCTTCAATTTTATCTCTCAGAATTAAAAAAAAAAAATATATATATATATATATACACACACACGCATATAGGTAGTTTTTCAAATAAAAACCTAAAAACACTAGGATCCATGAATTTGATATTTGTGTATCTTAGTTGATATTTGTGGATTTTATTGTTATTTTTACTAAGAGTCACAATATCAACTAAGATCCATAAATATCAAATTCTTGGATCCTAGTGTTCACACAGTTTGTTATTTAAGTTTTTATTTGAATAACCCATATGTGTATATATATATATGTGGTTTTTTGGAGAAAGTTTTTCTCTATCTTTTACAAGTATATGCTCGGTACATATATAGGTGGAGATACAAAATCAAATCCCTTGAAAATAGCAGCCTAACCTAAATAGTGGGATTTAACATAACTGAACATGGAAACTAATTTAATTAGGGGGATTGACCGTAACTATAGAAAGAAGGAAACAAATAATCTTAATTTACAAACTTCCCCTAAATAATTAAAACTGATTTCTAACACTCTTCCTCAAGCTGGTACATATATGTTGATCATGCCCAGCTTGCCATTTAGATCTTCAAAAATAGGCTTAGATAGATTTTTGGTCAAAATGTCGGCTACTTGCTGCTTTGTGGGCAAATAAGTCATGCAAACACTTTGGTTATCAATCTTCTCCTTAATAAAATGACGGTCAACCTCCACATGATTAGTACGGTCATATGATGAACTGGATTATGTGCTATACTTATTGCTGGCTTATTATCACAGTACAACTTCATTGGTGTCTCAATAGGTACTTGAAGTTCTTCCATGAGACGTTTCAGCTAGATTCCCTCGCATAAACCATGTGCAACTGCACGAAATTCCTGCCTCAGCACTACTTCGAGCTACAACAGATTATTTTTTGCTTCTCCACGTCACGAGATTTCCCCATACATAAGTACAATATCCACTTGTTGAACGCCAGTCACTAACTGAACCAGCCCAATCTGCATCTGCGAATACTTCAATAAACCTGTTGCCTCCTTTCCTGAAGTATAGTCCTTTACGTGGGGTCCTCTTTAAATACCTCAAGACTCTTTAGTCTGCTTGTAAATGCCTTTCCTTTGGAGAATGCATAAACTGACTTATGACACTAACAACGAAGGCAATGTCTGGCCGGGTGTGTGAGAGATAGATCGGTTTACCAACTAGCCTTTGATATCTCTCCTAAATATCTCTCCTTATCAACTTCCTAAATATCTCTCCTTATCAACTTCAAGGCCGTCATCTTCGGTTCCTAGCTTCTGATTAAGCTCCATAGATGTTTCTGCCGGTCTGCATCCCACCTTACCTGTTTTTTCAAGTAAATCTAGGATATAGTTTCTTTGAGAAATATAAATCCCAGTATGGCTCCTTGCAACCTCCATACCTAGAAAATATTTGAGTGGTCCTAGATCTTTCAACTCAAATTCAGTGCTAAGATGAGTCTTTAATTGATTGATTTCATCTTGATTATCTCCTGTCATGATGAAATCATCAACATATACTATGAGGATTGTAATCTTACCATTCTCCGAATGCTTGAAGAAGAGTGTATAGTCAGCTTGTTCCAGAGTGTAACCTCGACTTGTTAAAGTCATTGTGAATCGGTTAAACCAAGCCCTAGGAGACCGTTTCAGTCCGTAAAGGGACTTTTTCAATCTACATACTTTCCCTCTCTCACCTTTATACTCAGGAGGCATATCCATATAAACTTCTTCACTCAATTCTCCATTTAAGAATGCATTCTTCACATCTAATTGCAATAGAGGCCAATCCATATTTACAGCCAAGGAGATCAGAACCCTTACCGTATTGAGTTTTGCAACAGGAGCGAATGTCTCTTGATAATCCAAGCCATATGTTTGAGTGAAATCCTTAGCTATGAGCCTTACCTTATATTTGTTAATACTACCATCTGCATTATACTTGACTGTAACAGTGTCTTTTTTCCTTCTGGTAGATGTGTGAGTTTCTATGTATTATTGTCCTTAATAGCCTTCAATTCTTCTAGTACAGCACGCCTCCACTCAGGGGACTGAAGAACTTCTTTTATGTTCCTTTGGAATCTTGATCTTATCTATATTGCTAACAAAAGCCTGGTATGAAGGAGACAACTTTCATAAGACACGAACCTGGAAATGGGATGCTGAGTACATGATCTACTCCCTTTGCGAAGGGCAATAGGAAGATCTTTATCTCTTAGAGAATTTGAGACAGGTTCGGGTGGCAGGTCTATCTTTGAACCATTGTCAGTTTCAGATTCTTGGCAACCTTGTGTATTGGATTTATCTGCCCCGAAAGAATGATGCCTTCTAGAATAAACAAGCAATTCAGGGGCTCGATTTGGTTGCGGCTCGGATTTGTTCGTAGGTTGGTTTTCATGAGACTTAGCAATAGGGATGACATGCATGGTAGGAAAGGGATTAACGGGACCAATAGGGATGTTAGGATTGACCCTTGATGAATCCGACTCTAGTTCAATGTCAAGAAGACCGGTTAATGATTCATTTTCACCTAGGCTCTCTCTCTGAAGATGAGTCTGATGGAAATAAGGTTCAGATTCAAAGAAGGTTACATCCTTAGACACAAAGAGTCGACTAAGAGTTGGGGAAAAACACTTATAACCCTTTTAAGTAGGTGAGTAGCCTACAAAGACACATTTGTTTGCCCGAGGATCAAGCTGAGACTGTGCTTGATAATGAGAGTGGACAAATGCCTTGCACCCAAAGAGTTTCAGTGTAAGAGAAGAGTAAGAAAATAGAGGAAATGCAGCATTTAGGACTGAGAAAGGGGTTTGTAAATTCAAGACTTTGAGGGCATTCGATTGATCAAGAAGCAAGTAGCTAAAACTGCTTCACCCCAGAGATACTTTGGGACGTTCATAGTGAACATAAGAGCCCGGGCAACATCCAATAGTTGACGATTCTTTCTTTCTGAAACACCGTTTTGCTGGCGGGGTATCGGTACATGAGCTTTGGTGGATTATACTATGATTGGTTAGGTATGAACCTAAGGTAGAGTTGACGTACTCTCGGCCATTATCAGTTCTCAAGGTGTGTATGGTGGTTTGGAACTGGTTTTGAATCATGGATTGAAAATTCTGGAAGGTCTTTGGTGCCTCTGATTTGTCTTTTAGGAGATATACCCAGCACACTCTCGTGTGATCATCAATAAAGGTAATGAACCATCGAGAGCCAAATATATTTTTCACACGACAAGCCCCCCAAATATCACTGTGTATTAATGAAAATGGTCTAGATTCTACATATGGTTTAAGAGGATATGGTACGCGAGTATGCTTAGAGAGTTGACATATTTCACAAGTAAAGGAACTCACACCTTTTTTGCGAAACAGATTCGGGAACAATTGTTTCAGATACAAGAAATTTGGATGTTCTAGTCTACGATGCCACATCATGATTGCATCATTATTTGAAACAAAAAAGGCAGCACTATGACTTGCTTGTTTATTCTCAATGGCATGATTAACCCATGTATAGAGTCCATCCGTCACTTTAGCATTGCCAATCGTCTTCCCTGACATATGTTCTTGTATAAGACAACCAATAGAGGAGAATTTAGCTAGACAATTGTTATCACGAGTCAATTCACTAATAGCCAGTAAATTACAAGATAACTTTGGGACATGAAGTACAGAAACCCTGACATATGTTCCTGTATAAGACAACCAATAGAGGAGAATTTAGCTAGACAATTGTTATCACGAGTCAATTCACTAATAGCTAGTAAATTTCAAGATAACTTTGGGACATGAAGTACAGAAGTTAGGGTAAGATGATCAGTGAGACGGATTGATCCAGTAGCTGCGACACGGGAAAAAGATCATCGGCTATTCTTATACGAGACTTGTTATAGCACGGGGTATATGAGTGAAACGGGGACGAGTTACCTGTCGTATGGTCTGAAGCCCCAGAGTCAAGAATCCAAGGAGAAGTATTTGATTCACATGTAGCATTAAGAGCAGTACCTTGAGCAGCTATGGTGCAGGTTGGGCTAGTTATGGGACTTTGGTTATTGTTGAGAAGTTGATGAAGGGCCTCCAATTGAGTCTTCGTCTGTTGAACATTCATCACATCATTAGTGGTGGGTGATGGGTCTGAAATTGATGTGGTTTAGAGGGCCTTGCCTTCCTTTTGACTTTTATTCTTCCATCCTGGAGGATAGCCATGAAGTTGAAAGCACTTGTCTCGGATATGACCATCTTTGTTGCAGTGATTGCACAATCACTAAGGATGTTCATCGGATCTATTCTGCCTAGTCCCCCCCGGGTCAATTCCTCGGATTTAATTGCCCTTTGGTGAAGAGAGCAGAAGTCTCAATGGGATGTTCTCTATTGCTCGTCACAGGTTTTGTTTCTTTGGCCTCCCCCAACATTACACGACGTCGATTCTCCTCACGTTTAACCTCGGCAAATGCTTTCCCAATGGTAGGTAACGGTCTCCTGCCCAAAATCCTTCCACGAACCTCATCCAAATCACGATTCAGACCCGTCAAAAATTCATAGTGTCTTTCTTTCTCAAGGTGAGCCCTGAATTTCGCATGATTTTCAATTTCTCCCCAATCAGCTTCATAGAACATATCAAGTTACTGCCACAAAATCTTTAGAGAATTATAATAACGAGTCACCTCTAAAGTGTCTTGACGGATGTCCTTGAGCCTCATCTTGATCTCGAACACTTGAGAGGCGTTTTCCAGATCCGAGTAGTGCATCCCATATGGCCTTAGCAGTTTTGAATAATAAATAGGTTCGGCTAATCTCAGTCTCCATGGAATTGATTAGCCAAGCCATTGCAATGGAATTGTTTGATTCCCACGCGGCATACGTTGAATCAGTTGCATTGGGTCGTTGAATATCACCAGTAATATATCCCAATTTACCTCGGCCTCGAATGACCATGAGAACCGATTGGGACCATTGCAAGAAATTCTTGCCATCGAGTTTGTGATTTGTGATTACGAGGGAAGAATTATCACTATAGTTAGTGGTATGAGAAGAATTTTGAGGAATAGAAACCTCAAAACTGGTTTGTGACACAGAAGTCTCTTTACTAGAACCTTTCTCTTTACTAGAACCTACCATGCCCGGATAAATTAGACACCTCAACCAAGCTCTGATACCATGTGGTTTTTGGAGAAAGTTTTTCTCGATCTTTTACAAGTATATGCTCAGTACATATATAGGAGGAGATACAAAATTAAATCCATTGAAAATAGCAGCCTAACCTAATTAGTGGGATTTAACATTACTGAACATGGAAACTAACCTAATTAGGGGGATTGATCGTAACTATAGAAAGAAGAAACAAATAATCTTAATTTACAAACTTCCCCTAAATAATTAAAACTGATTTCTAACAATATATATATATATATATATATATATCAACATCATTGATTTACTCAAATATATTTGCAATAAATTAATGCTTATTTAAGATACCTTATCCTAATTGATATACATCAATAGTCCTAGACCTGAAGACTTTCATCATTATTGTAGTCATATAATAATCACCAAAGTCTACGAACACCTTCCCTTGGACCCTAAACTGGTTGGCTTGTACACTAGCCAGAGGGTAAAAACGTACACATTGCTCCAAATATTGATTCTCAAATTCAATAATCTACTCAAAAAAACTTCCAGTAATTAAATATTCATTTATGGTCTCCTACCACCTAATCCCAATTAAGTAACATCATCACCTGCAGACATTTAAAGTTTAGAACTATAATCATAGTCATAATCATCGGCCAAAGTCTACACTTTCCTTGGACCTGTTGACATCTGGCCACCCATAGGCTTTGTTTTGGGCCTCCAAAGCCTATTACTCTCTCCATCCCAAGAGTTTATGTTTGAGATAAATCCCGTGACAAAATGAGTGTCCATTTTTGTAGTGGAGTTACACCATTGTTCAACATCATGTTCCACTATGCACATGTAATATTGGAACCACTGAGGTTGATTATGTACATTTCCACCAATATTGCTTATTTTGTCCATTTTCTTATTTCTTTGAAAAACTCAAAAGGAACACCTCAATTAGATATGGAGTATAACTTTCCATATGACTACTTTGTGTTGCATCAGCAAGGGTGATTTCAAAATTACGATTTTTTTTTATTAATACATGTTTGGGAAAGGGTGTCCATAAATTAGGTATATAGCATCGTCTGTTTTCGTTTCGAGATAGTAAACAACATGCTAACAGGATATGCCATTAGAAGGAAATCTTAAAGCTATATCAAGCTTTGACACTCCCCTCATGTGCACGGCATCACATATCAATCAGAGTAATTTGTGCACTAATAATATATGAGATACAAGCCAACTGCTGTGATACCACTTTTAGTGATCAACTCATCTAAGGAAAATGGTAGAGAGAGGGCCTAGCTGCTTCAAAAGCATTGTGCTATTAGAATCAGGGTATCTGAATGAGAATGCTGCGATGGATGTGTGGTGAAACTAGAGAATGTAAATATGAAAGCAACACGCCTGGGAGACCGTAGTAGTAGCCACAGTGGCAATCTTGTAAATCGCAGTAGATGAAGAACAATCACACTAACAATAATGCAGTGCTAGCGTAAGGGGAAGATTGGAAGACTAAAAGTAATATAGACCCCGATAATTAGAATAACCACGGTCTTGCTTTGGACATCTGCGGGTAGAAGCATTATTGAGTTGAACTTTATGAAACAAACTAGCTAAGTCAACTCTGGAATATTGATGCTATGGTTACAATAATAATAGAATAGATGTTGCTCTTAATACTTGGCCGTTTGAACACTAATGATTGGCGGCAAAGGAGACAATCGAAAATGTATCTCTCTCCAGATGTGTGCATCATGTGTATGAGGGCTAGTGAGTCTCACGAGCATCTGTTTATGCATTGCTCGATGTCTCGGAGTCTTTGGTGCAAGTTGTTTGGGTTACAGAGTGAGACATCCATTATGCCTCGCAGCGTGGAAGAGTTCATTATGATTAGCCATGTGGGCTTTGGTAGATCGAGGGATGCTTCTTTGTTGTGGAATTGTGCCGTATTCAGTGATTGAGAGAAACTCTCGGATCTTCAAAAATCGTGAGTCATCGCTTTCATTGTTGTGGGAAAAGATTACTGTGCAATCTTCTCTATGGGCTAGGAGTTTTGGCGCTTTTGCGGGTTTGTCTTTGGGAGATTTAGCTAGAGATTGGAAAGCTGCTATAGAGTAATTTCATGTGTATTCGATGTTTTTTGTGGATTTCTTGTCCACCTTTCTTTGTACATTTTTACCCTATCAATAATATTCTTCTTTTATCCCAAAAAAAAAATATTGCTTGCAATAATACATAATCCATTTTGTTTGGTATTACTTGAGCTTTTCTTGATATTTTCAGTTGCCTCTAATTATTCCATTTGTTTTTTTTTTCCTATGCTTCCTTGCGTATGTAGTTTCAGTTTTTGTTTGTTTTCCCTTGATCTTTTACTAAGCCATGTAGTTTGTACTTGCCTCTAATTTTGCTTTGTGCTTTGCGGAATGCTTCATTTGAAACAGTTCTATCCTTTGGTTTTTCCTCCCACTGCTCTCTAACTAGCCTTATTTTCCCTGAAAGTAGGAATATTATAATATGCTAAAAGCTTGTGTATGTTCCTCCATTTGATTCAGCAATTATTTTTTTTAGCTGTTGGGATTTCTGATGTGAGGTCAAGGACCATCTAGTGTTTGTGATTCTCCCCAAAAAAAATTATTCATTTTTGCCTTTTGACTTCCGTTTGTTGTGATGGACTTTCCTTGTTAGTTGTGTTATGGGAGAACTCGGACATTTTTAGAAAAATATGATCTAGCGTCTCTTCAGGGGACAGGTGAAGAAAATTGTCAGGCTGCTCATACATTGTAGATTGCGGATATCGGGGGAAAAATTGCATTTAATGAAAACCCTAACTCGTCGCTTTGCTTCTTTCCTTGCAATCCTTCTCATTTTTAAAATTATTTTTGGGATTGGTCATGGTTTCTTATTATTTTGAACATTTCTTTCATCTTTTGTACAGAGAGTATTTTTAGAAGGAAATCCTATCCTTCTGGCGATTACCATGGTTGTTTCATTACTCCATTCAGTGTTCGACTTTTTGGCATTTAAGAATGGTAAAAGATGATAACCATTTAGTTACAGTCTTGCCTATTCCAATAAAGCATGCTTACTTATTAAGTTACGGACTGTGTTTTTACAGATATACAGTTTTGGAACAAGAACAAGTCCATGGAAGGGCTTTCTGCAAAGTCAGTTATTGTGAGCTTTTTTTGTCAGCTCATTGTCTTTCTCTACTTGCTTGACAACGATACATCATGGATGATACTGGCAAGTTCCGGAGTTGGTTGCTGTATTGAATTCTGGAAAATAGGGAAAGCCATGCACATCGAGGTATAACTTCTACTGATTGAGCTCATCTTTTGTTTTTAAATCTATTTTAATTCAGGAAGAGGTTCAGGCTTAGACTTTTATTCTTTGACGTAATAACCTGATCTGTGTTTGCTTAAGAATGTGGATTGTTACTTGTGGCACATGTTGCTGATGGGTCCCATGACATCTAGTTCAGTTCTTTGTATTTTGATCATCATTTATTACTTAAGACTATCAAGAATTTGTTTCAAAATAAATGTTACCTTGACATGGCTTTGAGAGTTGGGTACGGGTATGTACGGAACCAGGTGCACCAAAATTTTAAGATGTGTAGGGAGTCAAGCTCAGAGTTAATGTTGTGCATTGAGCAGGTGGGAGTAAGAAATGCATTTCCAGTCTTCCAGCATATCAGGAGACACGAAAGAAGTCTTATCTTTGCTGCATGCTAGTTTCCCAAGGAATAGCGTTGGCAAAATAATACAACTGCTAAAATGTGTGCTATGCTATATATGTTTTGATGTAGAACATTCTTTGTTAGATGTTGCTTTTTAGTACCATGCTTTAACTTCTTGCAAACAATGTAAAAGAGTATACTACTGAAAACCCATGACTTCCACTTGGCACCACTCTCAACCTCTGCTTCGAGGTTTTTGGGTTCCTTTTGCAATTTTGTGGTTTCTTTTTGGGTAATGAAAGTAATAAGTAAGTGAGAGATAGAGAGAAAAATTCTGGTTCCAATGAGTGAGAGAGCCAAAAACCTCGGGAAAGAAGAAAAGTCTATAGGCATTGGGCGTTCTCTTCAGAAGGGTTCGCGCTCTAGACTTTCGTGTTTTTTGGTTAATATATACTGTTACATTAACTGCAAGCTTTACGCTCAACCCTCAGCACTAGGTGGTTAATTTTGAGGGTTTCTTGTTGCCTTTAAAATTGAAAGGGGTAAATCTTCTCATTTCTCTTCTCTTTCAGGTTGATAGATCTGGGACTATACCAATGTTGAGATTCCGCGACCGTGACTCGTATGCTGGAAACAAGACAAAAGAGTACGACGATCTTGCAATGAAGTATTTGTCCTATCTGCTCTTTTTTCTCGTTGCCTGCTCTGCTGCATACTCTCTCATGTATGAACGACACAAGAGTTGGTACTCTTGGATTCTCGGGTCACTTACCAGCTGTGTTTATATGTTTGGTAAGTTTTATTCTCACTGTATTATATTGCAGAAGCTACTGGTTTGGTGGTGATGGTTTCTATTTTATGTTTTGCCATCCACCCACTTTCCCTTTCATATCATCATGCATGTAGCTGCTGTTTGTTCTCTCTCTTTTTGGCGGACATGGTGCATTATTACTACTGCGGGAGTGTTTGGTTTCAGTGTCGGTGCTCTCGCTATTTTATGAGTCTTATAGTTTTCCGTTCACTCAAAACATAGGAAGCCATCAGCTATATGATGCACATGGCTTAATACATCACAGATGTGATGCTATTTCTAGAGAATGAGTTGATGGAGCACATATGTTAGTAGCTAGAACTCATATTTATAAACAACAGAGTTCGGAGAGGTTTTCTAAAGATACAGTCTTGACTTGTTAGAAAGCCAGGTTATGATCATCTGTTGCATCCAATTTCCAAAGTGTTCTTTCTCTTGCATTGTGACTGTTGGTTAGTCAACTTAATTAGGACTGTTTGGGAAGGAAGAAGAGAAGATATACCTTAATCAGAAGACTAGTTAGGAAAATTTAGATATATACTCCTACTAATGATTATGAGGCGCTTTCATTATATATTCCGAACTTAAACAGTACAAGTTTTCATGTTTTCTTTTCACACTCTTGTTGCAGGTTTCATTATGATGTGCCCTCAACTGTTCATCAATTATAAGCTAAAGTCTGTCGCTCATTTACCTTGGAGGCAGATGACATACAAGTTTCTCAACACTATCATTGATGATCTTTTTGCCTTTGTTATAAAAATGCCGATACTGCATCGACTGTCCGTCTTCCGCGATGGTAAGATATCCTAATAAATGTCCACCTATTATTTGTGATCTATCTAGCCTGGCCTGGGCCATGCTGTTCATTCCATAGGTAGGAATGGGAACTGGATGGTTTGGGACCAGTGATGATATGCCATTCCATGTGCCTGTTTCCCAATTTCATATTCTCGCCTTATTGTGACACTGTTCCACTGCGGGAATTCTTGTGTTGTGCCCTCAATCATTCCCACGTCCAAGCTCCCAGAATTCATTTTCCTAGCCTCATAGTTATCAAAGGCGGAAGGTGGGTGGTGTGTCAATTTTAGAGATGGGAAGGCGAGGCAGCAAGAATGGAGGTTAAAAGCCATACAAAGTGGGAAAAGGGGGGGGGGGGAGGGAATAGTTTAAAAAATAGATATAAATATACTAAGCTAGGACAAATATCAAGACATGAAATAAATGTGAATATGCTTGAAACTAAGACCACAACTACACGTAAAACAGCAATAAAATAGGTTTGAACATCCCAAGTCGCAAATTTTAACACTAAAGATTTAAACGTGGAAGTTCGAACAAGAAAACAGATAGTCATTCAAGAATACAAAATAAAAGTTGAGCAAGAGGGAAACTAAAGTGTGTTGGCTCGACTCTAATCCCCTCCCCCTTTATCCCATCATCTTCCTAGATGGAGTTTATAGGAGATCCTTCACCCTCTTTCTCGTCCTCTTCCTTTTCATTGGCAACATCATCATCTTCATCAATAAGATGAAAAGTAGGTGGTTCATGGTTGTCTGCTAGAAGCACCTGCCCTCCCAGCCATCCTTGAAGTGCCTGCCCCTTTGGCCCCTACCATTGTCTTCTGCCTTTTGCTACTAGCACAACCAACTGGATGACTTGCATGACTAGATGGTGTTGAGCTGGTTGTCTTCTCTCTAGTATAATAGGCAGATTCCTCTGCTCCACTAACTCTAGTAACTAACCCCTATGTCAGACCATCATCAAACACTTCTTACTTCATCTTCAGTCGTCACACCCATGTCAGAATCTTCATTAATGAACCACTCGTCAGTGTCACCAGTATCATCCAAGGAAGTAGGATCAATAGTGTCTCGATGGTTGTATCGCTGTATCAATGCTCTGTTATACTTACCAAACACCAAATCGTCTAATTTTGCTTGACAAGTTAAATGTGTCAGATACCCGAGTCCGCATATGTGGGCACCTGAAATTAGGGTTTCTATGAAAGACGATAGGATCTTGCTTCTTTGAAGGCCACATAATTTAGCAATGAAACTCATAGGGTTGGTTATTTGTATCAAATTAAGATGTGTTCAGATACTAGGAATGAAAGTTAATTACCAAGCTTCGAGAAGTACTTGTACATGTAGTGTGTGTGTGTATCTAAATAAATTTGTTGTGAAAGTAAAACTGTGCACGTCATAGTCGTCAAGGGCCATGAGGCCATGACATGCACAAGTTTCCTCATGTGATGGAGCTCTTAGTCACCTCGTGAGCTGTGGAAAGTTCCAAACTCGTGCAGAGAGGTCTCCAAGTCTTAAAGTACCCTCGAGGAGAAATCTTTATGACACACTTCCATCCTAGATGATAACATACAGTAGATGCATAGCCGAGGGACTTAAGTGCAAAAGTTCTCCCATTGGTTTGGGAATGCGGAGGGTAATTAGTATGAGGGCTTGAAGGCAAATGTCCTCGCATTCTGCACTTGGTCACACTTGATGTCTTCCCGCATAAAGGTTCATTTATCCAAGACAAGGATGCATGCTCCTTGCAGGTGATATGGCCGTACTTTATTACTCCCTCCGCTCTAATTCAAGTGTCCACTATTCTATTTTGTGAAGTTCCAAAATAAGTGTCCACTTTGATAACTTTCCCTTTATGGGGCAAAAGTAAAGCTTGGAGCCACACATTTTACTTGGACCCATGATCAATCTCTTTCTACCCGCACAATTGGAAGGTTAAAGCATCTGCTAAACCAAATGCCGGCCTATTCAACCAGGACACTTAAATTGGAATGGAGAGAATATATACTAGATAGAGAAAATTTTCTCAAAGTATCTCATCCATGGATTTGAAATTCATCAGTTTTCTAAATTGGAATGTATCGAACTCCACTTCACTTAATATACAGATGTCCGAGAAGAGGAGGCCGTAGTTTTCGATGTGATTGGCATTTACCTTAGTGTGCTAGCCATTGCTTTCTTTTTTTCTCCCTCCTTCATATGGCGTGTAGAGGATTAGTTTTTGTATCGTGCTAGCCACTGCCTCATTTCCTATGGTGAGGTTAACTTTGACATGGTCTCTCTCTCTCTAGGATTTTTTCTTTCTTCCTCTCATCTCTCTCTAGTGGTGGCGTGGAGGTAGGGATGTTATCGAGTTGAGATTTTAGTTTCAGAGCTTGAGGCTGTTAATAATTATCGAGCTTGAGCTTCATCAATGAAAACCTAAATATTGTGAGAACCGTGTGAACTAAGATTGAGTTGCATTGCAAAGACGAATTGGATCTATGAGCAATGCTACTTCGTCTTAGTTCTCACGGTCATCACAATATTTAGGTTTTCATTGGATTATATATATATATATATATGTATGTGTCCGTGCTTTCCTTCTTTTTTTGTTATTAGAATAATAGTCGTACAGTACTAGAATATAATTGGATAGTTCCAAAATGACAGTTCCGTAATGACTACACTGATTCAATGTCACCATAACTTCGTATGCTCTAGGTATACTTGTACTTCTTTCTGTAACCTGTTTGTTCATTCCTAGTATTCGAATACATATTCAGAGTTCATTAATCTGTCTAATGTTTTAATCTCTGTCCTGCAGATGTCATATTTCTGATATATGTATATCAGAGGTGGATTTATCCAGTGGACAAAAAGCGGGTGAATGAGTTTGGTTTTGCTGGAGAGGATGTGGACCCATCATCTGCTGGTGCGGATATACCAGCTCTGACAGAAGAAGAGACGAATTTACCAGCTCTGACAGAAGAAGAGAAGAAAACTAACTAAGCTTAGAGATCTACGTTTTTTCTCATATAAATAATCTGAAGATTTAGATTACGAGCTGTAAAATTGATCAAGAAATTTATTTCAGGGATTTTTGGTTTGCTCATCATTTACAATGTAACAAAGCCTTGACGTGCCATTGTGACTTGGAAGTGAGACTGAATAACAGAAAAATTTTGTGTACATTTGGGCTCTCTGCTCGTTTGTGCAGAACTTGTTCTAGGGGTTTGGGGCTTCAAAGGACCGACTGTACAGAACTCATTCCTTGATATAGACGGCTTTCTTTTTGTTTGGTTCTGAAGTACATAACATTAACTACAGGTCACCTTGATTTGGCTTTGTGTGTGTTGGTATTCTGAATGATTTTTATGTTTTTTTTGGCAAACTTGTTTCTAATTAATGTAATGCATTAGAATGAATGATCAGTTGTCTAACGTATTAAAAGAAGAAGAAGAAGAAGAAGAAGAAGAAGAAGAAGAAGAAGAAGAAGAAGAAGAAGAAGAATTTTAGATTCATCATTTCCTTTTAGATTCTAGAGTTGTTTTCGTGAATGTTTAAAATTTTCTTTTGTGAAAGACGGATAAGAAAATTCTGGTAGTCTCCTTCGTTGAGTAAATTTGGTACTTTCAATACAAAACGGGCAAAAATAAAAAATATATATAGGTTCATTGTGTACTATAATTAATTTATTAATTTAAACTTGTACTCAATTCAGTTATTTCTGATATTAAACGACTTATATTTTTTGAACTTGAAAATTAATGAATTAATGATGATAGACATCTCTTTTCTGAAAATAAAATAATACGATATCCTTTTTTGACCTTAAATGATAGTAATTAGATTAAAAAAAAAAAAATAGTTAACCCCCCCTAGAGTACCAAATTGAATGAAATGCATGTAAATATTTTTACATTTAACTATGAAAAAATTAATTTTTTTTTGACACTCAAAATAGCACTTTATTCAATCTTATCATTCGCAATTACACTAGAAAGATAAAGAGGAATACAATTCAATCAGAACTCACTGCCAGATAAAGAACCCGCAGCTCTAGCCAAGCTATGAGTCGCAATATTTGCGGACCGCCTAACAAACAAAACAGAAGAGTTTAAAAACTCTTTTAAAAGGTCACAACAATCCATCAAAATAGAATCAAAAGGGGAGTAATCAATCGTTTTTTAGCATATCGCTTTCGCCACAATTTGGGTGTCGGTTTCAAAGCACACTTGACGATGACCAAGATTCTTTATCTAGGAGAGAGCTTCCTGCAAATAAAGAGATTCCGCCATTTTTGGATCAAATCTCCCATCAACCTTTTAAGCCCCTAACACCATACCCCTATCATCTCAGAGGATACACTCAAACCCAATCAAACCTTTATTTGAAAAAATTCCCACATCCAGATTGCACTTTAGCCAACCTACATCAGCCTTCTTCCATTTATCCAAACCATCATCACCTGCTCCCCCCCCCCCCTCCCCCCTCTCATGCTCGTGAGCACAATTTGAACTGGTATTTTGAGCACTAAGCCATTCATCCAAAACAACTTTTTCCGTATAAATTATGACCGCTGGAACATCACTTTTTGTCTTTCATAAAATGTTGTTTTGATTTTTCCATAAACTCCAAAGAGTCATCACAAAAGCCTTCATTACGTCATTCGAATTGACCTCGAACATCTTGACAATCCATTCTCCACAACTAGCAAAAGGTCCGGGGGTTACACACCCCTAAGTTCAGCCAACACTCCCTAACAGTTCCACAATCCCGAAAGATATGAAGGGTTGTCTCTTCATACACATTACACACAACACATGATTTCAGAACTTCCACCTTACGAATCGTAGATTTGACCGCGTTGAAAGAAAATTTTTATAAAACCACCACATAAAAACTCTATCTTAGGAGGAACAAGAAGGTTCGAAACTTTATTCCACCCGTCCCATTCTGAAAAAAGCAATTTTTTTTACTCACTTTTGAACGATCCTTAATGAATAAAAACTAATTTTACATGTTAAACTTGACTTTGGTATACTCGAGGGCCTATATATTTTGCTTCTATCAATTCATGTACCAATACCAAAATACTGGTGAAAGAAGAGGTTATCCAAGAAAATTGGTGGGAAGGAGAAAAATCAACCAACGGACGCCGGCGGGTGACTCGACAAATTTCCAGTTGCGACGGAGGGGAGAAGATAAATGGATTTGGAAGATGTGAGGAAGTACTTGGAGAAGCAAGGAGGAGACGGAGACCAAGAAAATGTGGAGTCTCTGCCCAACAAATTCTTCGAGCCATTCGTGATGCAAGGCCTCAAGGTCGATCTCATCGAACCTGGTCGTATCATCTGCTCCATGATCGTCCCTACCCGCTTACTCGTCCGTACTCTTCTTTTTCTGCTTTCTCAATTTACTACTTTTTTCCCACTCTCATTTCCATTGCTCTGTGTGTGTGTGTGTATTATTCCAGTTAGTACTACTCTCCAATATCTCTCATGGGTTCTCATCAAAGACTCCATTTTTGAGTTCTGTATCAAAATTAAGTCTCTCCTGAGTCCTGTGGGGATTGGGATGGGGGTGGGGTGGGGTTGACTTCATCAAATTCATATGAAACGCCAATCCCTGTTTTGGGTAATGAAAATTTTGATTATAGTTTGAATTCTAAGTCAAACTTTGATCAAGATTGATTGAAAAGAAAAAAAGACCAATGTTACACCCACCACCAATAGAAGAAAAATGCACAAAACCCTTGTTGGCAATCTGAAAAGAATGCCAAGGAGCCTTACCTCTACAATATAGAAAAACTAAACTCAAGGAGGTCTATAAGTGGAAAACCTAATTATAGCCGTACTTCTCTCTGTAGCAATTATTCAAACAAAAAACGGGAAGTTGAACTCTTTGATCGGAACATGGAAGGGAGTGCAATTTACTAAGTGTGTATTAGGCAGATTATAATACTAATCCTGTTTGTTTGTTGAAGAACGTTGGAAATTTCTTGCATGGTGGAGCTACAGCAACACTGGTGGATTTGGTAGGTTCAGCTGTAATATACACTGTAGGTGCTCCCACTGTCGGTGTCTCTGTCGAGATCAATGTTTCCTACTTGGATGCTGCTTATTCCGGAGTAAGATTCTCTGTCCCAGTGCCCCTTTCTTTCATGCCTAACCTCGTTCTTCTTTTCCCTTTTTTTTTTTTCCTGTCTTTCTGATATCTTTAATGTTAATGTTGACTTGCTTCTTCTTACATATATTCAAGTTTTACCAATAAATGTGATGGTCAATTAGTGATTTAGCTCCTTTGATATGCAAATGTTTAAAGAACTGTCAAATGATATGATGTGGCATTTAATTATGTTATCAACACCAGGAACATTGAGAGGGTTGGGGCCGAAGTGGGTGTTAAATTTCCAATCACTCGGTTTAGTCATAATGTACTATTCAGTTATGCAATCAAGTATTTACTTGGATCTGATGGTTGAACTATATCAGCTTTACCCAAACGTTTCTCTTGCGGGTAAATAACTTCTACTATAAGGGCACACAAGGGAATTACATGCAGTCTAGTTGGACTTAATATATTTAGTAATGCATAAGAGGGGGGGGGGGGTCTTTGGTTGGTTTCTCCACCTTGATACATACACTGATACACATACGAACGTTCAGCAATAGAAACCTAGATTTCCATCAATCATAATTTGGTTCAATGAGCAATAAGTTACTTTGATTGTGCTGCAACCCTCGTAGATAATTTTACATGACAAGGAACATAACAGTTTTCTCAACTTAGAAACAACGGAGACCCGTAGCTGCAACGAAATTATCATTGCTCAATAGCGGTGGTCGCTCGTCGACAGTTGAGAAAGCCTTAGGAGATTTAAAATGGAGACTAGAAGCTTGCAGTGTATGCTGGAGTGGGTGGATTAATTCATATATCTCCCAAGATACCCGAGCTAAACTTAAACGGTGTTTTCAATGCTGGAACCCGTTAACCCTGTCTTTTTTCTTTTTTTTCACGCTCGAAAACTGGAAAAGGTATTTTCTTTATGTCAAACAACATCAATTCGGCCCTTAAAATCCCATCCTCTTGGTTGGATTGCTGGATGGTCTAGCTGAATCCTGACTGATAACTTCAGATAAACTCTAGCGATCCTGAATCCCTCTCACATGCACCCTATTATGCCAATCTCATCACTATCGCACTCTTCTCTAAAAATTACTTCTGTCTGCGATCGGGCTTCAGTAACTGCTTCTTCGATCGGAGCAACAGGGAAATAGTTTACCAGTAGCTTCAACAGCTCAACGCCTTCGTAAGATGAGATTCTAGTGGTGGGTTTATAGTGGCATTGTGGTGAAAAGTTGCTGGATTGACTTGCATACATAATACGGTAGCATGGGATAATTATGTGCTCCGTAGAATTGTCAACCTACTGAAAGTAGTTTCTGGTCGTCACTTCTGTACTGATCACCTTTTTTTTCTTCATTTTGTTTTGGTATTACATGCCTTCATGTTTTTGTATTTTTTGCTTGTTTGTTTGTTCCTTGAGTGCTTCTGATTTTGTCTAGGTGTCCTCGAATCACCACGATGAGCTCGTTTTGGTTTTATTGCCCTCATTTTTTTCTATTTTTTGCCTGCATGTTGTTTGTTTTCTTTGAGTGCTATCGGAATTTGTCTCGGTGTTCTTTCTTTCCACTTTGTCCAGATTTCTTTAGTGCCCAATGCATTTACTATGATGCTTTTGTTCAGGAAGAAATTGAGATAGAGGCCAGGGTGCTACGTGTAGGAAAGGCTGTTGCAGTTGTGAGTGTGGAATTCAGGAAGAAAAAGACGGGCAAAATAATTGCACAAGGGCGTCATACTAAATACCTTGCTCTTTCCAGCAAATTGTGAAGACCACCAGCCTGATACTTGTTGGGGGTTTTGGTGGGGTTGTTTCATATTGGCTTATCCGACCATTTTAGACTTTTTAGTTCCATAACTTGAAACAACATGAAAGAAATTGCTGCTATATGCAGCTATTATTTGCTCCCCCTATCCCCGATTTGTGTATTTAAAATCTATAGAAAGAAACAGAGCAATAGTGTGATTTTCTTCTTATGTTTATGGCTATCTTATAGTGGCGCACCCGAAGATATTTGTCTAGAACTTTGGCAATGTTAAATTCCCCTTCTAAATAACGGGTATAATAAGGAATACTTGTAGTGAGGTTTTGTCTTTTTCTTTCTCTATCTCTATCTCTATCTCGTTCCTACTTTCATTCCACGATCTTCTTTTTCTTCATTGGTTTCTTTTCTGTGAGTGTGTGTGCGTGATCTTGTTATGAGTTGCGCCATCAAGCACAATAAGTTCATATCTATGAGATGGAAAATTGTGTTTTGTGCAGGCAAAGCTTCTGGATGTACATACATGCTATTGGTTCTATGGGAGTTTCATTTTTATTTGCTTTATATTTTTAGGCTATTCTCAGTTGCGAGGGCCTTTGTTGCTCATTGGCCATGTTAGGTCATTTTTAGTCGCACTGCCTTTCCTGTGTGTTGTCCTTTTTTTCTGAACAGATATTGATTTTGCTCAGTCAGGGTTGCTTCATGGGATCTTGCTGCAGTCTGTATGGTTTGCTGGTGTGTTTGCTTTTGTTCAGCTAGTGTATATTATTATTTGGCGTATGAGGTTTGGTCTTTCCCAGTGTTCCTAGAGGTAGGGTGGAATGCTTTTATGTTACTTAGGTATGCCGTTTTTGGTAATAATATTTAGTATAGCATGACACTAGCCAGTGGTATCAACATCCGATAAAATTGTTCCATTTCATCAAGTTGCTGCTGTGGTGCAACAGCAACTTATCTGATTGGATATGCTTATACCATGTGGTTGTTATCACCAATCTCTCCTAGTTTGTCCTCCTTTTAGGTTGGAGTTAGGGAGTCATGTTGCGGAGGCCATGTATGCTGTATCTGCTTCAACATTTATTTGGTTCAGTAAACATGCTGGTTTAAACATGCACATGCACACATTTGTACCAAAAAGAAAATACACGTGCACACACTCACGGACAGCATTGGCATCAACGGATCTATTTGTTTGGAACGCATGAAAAAGGAAAGTGCGACTATTGTTTCGAGGACACTGGAGTGATAATTTTGTACTTCACAGGAAGTAAACACGCATTAACTCGCTCCAAATGGGTTTCAAATTATTGTCAGTCACAACAGGGTTCCTGAAACAGAAATTGCGATAAAATCTTGTGGCGGAGGGAGGATCTAGACTCCTTGTATCAGTTCTATAGATTTTGTTTCATGTGAAAGAAGAATAAAAGTTGGATGATGTTTTTCCCGTAACAATTACGCCAGTATTGACATATCTGGTGGGAGTGATGCTGTTGGCTTACAAAGAGCTGTGCTGTGTGGACCAGATTCAAAGTAATGGACAAACAGAAGCTACGCGACATTGACGAATAATAATATCATATACTTACCTCTATCATGGCATAAAAATTCAAAGTCAATCAACAAAGAATGGTCCAAAATGAGAGAAACCCACTCTTGGACAAAACCCCACAGCAATCACTTCTACCGGCGTACTTCCCAGTCTTTGTAGGGAGGTATCACTTGGGGTATTTTAAATCTCCATTTTAAAACTTATTGAATGAAACGCTTGGATAGCTACTGCGCCACTGAGTATCCCATACCACTGAGAGGAAACAAAATTCTTCCTAAGCTTTCCCATGAGTGAACAACCTTAATGAGTGAAACCAAGCAGTAAATTCATCGAACCAAAAATCCCACCCCCAACATAGTTACCTAATGGGGAAAGGAGTGATATATATAGATATATATATATAAGTTACCTATAAGCCCTAATCTTTTACAATTCACCCACATGAAGGTCTGTCAAAGTCTCATTGTTAGTAACATGTTAACCCCAGCTAGCCTTTTTGTATATGAAAGAAGTAAAGCAGCCATCAATCAAATATACCAAGAAAAATTGGTGGCCAAGTACCACAGAACCATGGCTGACCAAATCCATTACTCTGTTAAATAGATTTTTCTGTTTCAGTTGGAGTTGGTAATACTCCTCCTAGTCCTAGAGCTTCTCCCAAATTTAGATTATTTCTCATGGTTCTCCTCCCTATTCCTCCATTGCCCTTCCGCATCATCGCAGCGAATTCCCCATAGTCAATTTGTCCATCCTGCATCACCAAAAACAAAACAAATATAGGCCCTATAAAATCACTTTTAAACCAAGAAAGACTTAATTCAGCAGGATATTTAACTTACATTATCTTGATCAATTTCTTTGATCATATCATCAAGGTGAACTTCACCTAAACCAAAATCTTGGCATGCTTGCTGCAGCTCATCTATTGTAATGTATCCACTACCATCTTTGTCAAAGAAGGAGAAGGCTGAAACCAGGTTTTCTTCTCTTTCCAATTTGTTCAAGTGCACAGTAGCTGCAAGAAATTCTCCATAGTCTATCGTTCCACTGTTGTCTATATCTGCCTGCGAAAGGTCCAACATCAAGTTGAGATGCTATTATTCAAGATAACCAAGTTAAAAGATGACTGACATTTTCATAAACAACATCATAGTCACTATAAGCAGAAGTATGTGCACAAACAGACACACAAACACACGCACGCACAGCACACGTGAACCACCCACTTACCGCATCCATAAGATCCTTGATCTCAGACTCCATGAGTTCAGAACCCACCCGTCTTAAGCCCGCTTTCAGTTCTTCAAAAGTGATAGTCCCACTGTTGTCTGTGTCAATCATTTTAAACAGCTCCTTCAAACCACCGATTTCTTCTTCTGAAAGCCTTTCTGCTATCACCTACACTCCACCAACACTAGCCATCTATCAATACTACATTACGAAATGTAAATGCTGATTACTTGTACAAGTGATTATATAACTTAAAGGGATGAAAAGGGCTTAGATAAGCCAAATAAGAGAATTCATATATGATAACCATAGACCCATAAGATTACTCTATCCATCCAATTTCAAGATTTACACTTTGACTAGACATGGGTTGAAAATATGTAAACTATCCTGAATGCCCCTTTATATGAGGCCCACATTTATTCTTTGCAAAGGGAGGAGGGATCTTGTCAAATGGAATAACTTAGAAGAGCAATGTAACTTAGAAGAGAAATGTAACTCGTCAAGTGGAACAACCCAAAAAGGAAAGTTTAACTCTTGAAGTTGAGGGAGGGAGAATTAATCATCTTAGGGATTGTTTGATGCTGTTTCTTTTGGATTCATTCGTAATTTAGTCGGTTGTCTTTTGTAATCTAGAAGTATCTCTAAAACCTCTAGAAATGGCTCCTTCGGTAAGAGAATACTAGGACAATACCGTAAGATATTATGACTCCTCTTCATTATAAAATGTTACAAGGAGGGACATGGCTAAGACCGGAATATGCAGTGTAGCACGATGGACACTTTGCTAAAACCTTATGCTATAAATGCACCATAAAAAAAGACCTCTAAAATTCTTCCAGGTATTCAACGATGAACAATAAGCTTGCAATAACCTCAAAAGCATCAGTACACTAGTGAAAAAACATAGAAGTCATCATGATCTCAAATAATGGCAAAGTACCAATGACTGTTGCATCCACCAGAACTCGTGGACCTAAAGAGGCGGCATTGACCCCAAAAGTAATAGAAGCCTGTTTCAAAGACAAGAAGCCCCAATAAAGAACATGAAGATCTAGAAAACATAATCAATGTCTCTCTGATGTCAAGCATACTCTAATCGGTAAAGGTACTTTGAGGATATTCTAGGAATGGCAGCCAGGATTAAGTGAAACGGACCCTCACCACTAAGTACTTGAAGACCTCAAAGTGTACAGAGAAGAACCCCTCAACGAGGAAAGGGTGTTCGAAGGAGTTCTCAAGTCCCGATATATACAAATAAATAAATAAATATATATATGTACTCGTTCAAATGAGGACCTGAATATCGTGAAAACCTGCGAACCATTGTTGGATATTAGTTGATATTTGTTGGATCTTAGTCGATATGTGATAGATCTTAGTTGATATTTGTTGGAATATAAACTAAGATCCCACAGTGGTTCGCACGGTTCTCACAACTTTAGATTCGCATTTGAATAAGCCCATAAATATATATATATATATATATATATAGGAAACTGATCGGCTACAAATCACAAATGTCATAAAAGCGTGCGAACCAGTTATATCTTAGTATATTTTGTTGTATCTTCGTTAATTTTATTGTATTAGTTTTTTTTGTTGTATCTTAGTAAGACCTTGTTGTATCTTTTTACATTTTTGTTGTATCTTTGTAGACCAAGAATTACTTGGGGTGAGGTGATTAGGAAAAACTTGATAGCGAGAGATTTGAATGATAGTCTAGCGTTAGATAGGGCAGAGTGGAGGAGAGAGATTCGAGTAGCTGAA
>JAOWAN010000001.1:102693-115174 GCA_028566635.1 Lobelia cardinalis
CCTTGCACCAATATCTCCGGATATCTTTATATATAATAGAGACAATACAGGCCACCGCAGAAAGTCAAAACTTTTTATTCTGACAAAGAAAATGCTATTATGTTGCGAGACAATGTGGCAACTACTCAGCACTAACTAATGTATCCAAGAGAACCATGGTCAAACAACATCATTAGTATTTATACTAAATGTCAGGAGAAAGAAACCAAATAAGGGAAATAAGAAATGAGCCACTCTCCAAAATCTGGTTGGTGCACTAGTAAATTACCCCCAACTTAGAAACTAGTTTAGGATGCTATACAGCATAACTACCTTTCATTGCCTTTATTTTGGTTCAACTAATATCTCTCATTATGTTTACCATTCACTCTAAACTCGAGCAAAACTCAAAAAGTAAAATCCAATATTTTGCGCACAAGCACATACCTAAATCAGAGCACACACACATGGATCAACACATACACACATATAAAAGCCCAAATGTTAGTGAAAAGCATGTACTGAAACTTAATTGCTGCCCAAAGAATCCAAAACATCCATACTGTATGGCAAGGGTGGAGAAGCCAATCTATTCTCTAACTAACAATGATCATTGATTGATTCTAACCAGCTTCTTCAAACAGCTACAGCCTTTCCAGATGGAAAAGGTGCTTTCTTGGTTAGCCAAAGTAAGAACATGGGTCTTTATGACACACACACACACACACACACACACACACACACACACAGAGAGAGAGAGAGAGAGACATAAGCCATACGTTCATCAATAGATGAACATATAATCCAACAGACCAAAAGTTGTATCAATTGAAGTTTGCAAACAATAACAAGAAAAATAGCACACAACCAGCCTCAGAGGTTCAATTGTATTAATGAAACATAAAAAGAAAAAAAAAAATCTTATGGCTTCAAGAAGAGAAAGAAAATCAGACAGTATACCTCCAACTTGTCCTCCTTCGCCAGATGCTTTTGGGGAAGCACTCGAAATTCCTCAGATAAACGAATGCACTCACCAACATTTTCAGGAGAAACAAAATCCAGAGCAACCTTTATACATGACTGCAAGAGGAGAAAAATGCTTAAGAAATAAAATTTTAAGCAATTCAATAAAAAATATTCTTATAATATTAAGAAGTTAGAAAAATCCAATCTCCACGCACAAAAAGGTCAAAATATATAATCCAAAAAGGACTTAAAATTGGATAAATCAGGAAAGATCAGCCAAAATCCTACAGTTTTGACCACATGAGTACATCATACGACACTTGTAATTAAATACCTAGAGAAACATGAAAAATCTACACCTACACAATGTAAGCAAGGTAACATCATCAGAAAAATACTGATGGCAATGCTTGCAATTTCTGTTTCATATTTTGACAATACGACAAACCTAACTTCACATTAATATATCATTACTTTCGTGGATTAGACTTGAAGCACAAACTATTTAAGAAGTGATCTACGCTTTAACTATGTAAGAAAGTGACGCAAGCATATGAGTGCTGATTTTAATGCTTACTTTTCTTCTTCTTCTTTTTTTTTTTTTTTTTTTTTGACGAAAGGATAAACTTATACACATTGACTTGATATGGCTTTCATGTATTATGAATCCCCAGCTAGAAAAACCTTCTTTTGTTTGAAGTAGAATTTGCGTAATTTTGGAAATCATTTATAGACTGTTAAGGTATCAGAAGCTAAATCACATAGAGCGGGAGTGACGGCATGGATTCACTAAATTCAAAAAACTATAAAAAGCGGGAGCATCATGAGTGCTATCATTCATCAAAACCTTTATTTTGTACATACATTATTATTATTAAATATTACTATGTTCATCTAAAATGAGTGTTGGTTTTTATTCATTAGTAAATGTAAAACCCTATTTTTTGAACGGAGAGAATACCAATAGAGAGTCTGTAAGTAAACATATTCAAACAATATACTAACCCCAAATTTACATGTTGAAATAATTAAGTAGAAGAAGATACAAATAAAAGAAAGAAAAAAAGGATTCCGCATAATTATGCGCAGAAAAATAACGACAGATGTAGGATTAGTACAATTATACAACTTGTAATAGAATCCCAAACGTCAAAACCTAATTTCGATCTGAAACCACTTTCTTTCTCACCCAGCCTCTGCCTTCCTCGCCACTAAACATGTTGATTTGCTCTTACCAAATATCAAACAAAACCACATTCGATAAGGATCATTGGATTCTTCATCATCTCAACTCTTAAGCCAACTTGAATGTAGACGATAGAGGCTTACATGCTACGCTCAATTTCTTCTCTTTCTTCCTCATTTTTTAATTTGTTAATAAATGTCTAGATCGGTGGATTTGAAATGAATTAATGCAGGAAATTATAGTATTGAGAAGTTGAATGGATTCTACATGAAACAAATTAGTCAGAATTGTAGCAAATTAATTGACATTTTAATATAATTGGGCTTAAGAGCGTCCCAAACTGTAAACTCGCACATTCTGAAAACAGAGTTGACAAAAGATACAAAGAACACAAATTAGAGTTGCTTCCGCGCTCAAACCATTGATTAGTGTTTCTAGCGGTAGAGCCACACCCCGTGTTGGCGAATTGTGAGATCCAGATCACAAGCATAAAAGTAAAAATGATGATCGTGACTACCTTTAAAAAAAAAAGTGTAACAATACAAGGACAACCCATAACATCAGTCCTAAAAAAGAAGTTTAAGAGGCTCTAAACATTTGCAATTTGGCGATAGAGCAATTGAGTCAGGCCTCAGATGAATAAAGATTATATGTTACTCTAGATCCTGACTGCTTTAGCAGCATACTCTACTCGTAAACATTCAATTTCTAAAATTTTAAGAACTTTTGTAAAGTAAAAATAATGAGATATACCTTCAAATTTCTAACTTGATGAGGACAACCAGCCGGTATAAAGACTGCATCTCCTAGTTTTTGGACAAAAGTCCATGGCTCGATTCCTAATCAAAAGAAAAGACAGTTGTGATCAAGAAGAGTTTCACTTCCATCAACCAACAATTGTACAAACACAAAAAAACTCACCATATTCCTCTTTGAGCCTCCTTTTATGATCCATAGTCAAGTAAAAAGTTTGATCGTGTATAGGGTGAACAACCTGTTGCAGGAGAGAACATCAAGTGACAACAAAAGCAGCTATGAACCATCAGAATTCCTTGAAACCAAGTTCAAACCAATACACAGGCAAACAAGAATATGAACTAGATGCACATCCAAGTGTCTTTTGTTGGCTGCTTTTATAGCTAGAAGATAACCAACCATTTTTGGAACAAGGCTGTGGACAACGAGATCATCAGGGTCCTAACTGAGAATTAGCATATCCCTATTGCACTAATTACATCTACTACTGGCCACATTTCCTGTTTTGTATATCTCTAAAATTTTGGCCACTACAAAATTTCAGCAGACATTAATTGATTCCTTTCTCATTGGACCCTTACTATGAAATGCATTTATCAGGTAAACTTATAGTAATTAAAAGTCAAGACCCTCCCTTCTTCCCTCCCTCCCTCCCTCCCTCTCTCTCAGCACAGACCAAAATTAACAAAAATACCAAACATATTCGTGTTGAGAGACCCATTAAGGGCAGTAAGAGTCAATCTGCAAAAACTTATAGTCTTTTAGAGGAGCTCATGATTTAACTGCACAAATTAAGAAGTACCTGATTAATCCGATTGCAATAGATATGCCTAAATTCCTTAAAGTGCTTTCTAAGATACTTATCCAGTTTCGGAACATCTTCGCGCCGAAAGATGTCCCACAAAGCACCTCCCTCAGTCAGATTAAAATCTTCTGTGTCTTCCACGGTACAGCACAGATTCTCACTATTCTCTTTGTCCTCACTGTTCTCCATCTTTTCCGCCAAATCACATTCTTCATGCTTCAATTGCATACAAACATTTTCTCTTCTAACTCTCTTCCTCTTTTGTTCTCTATCTCTGACGCTATTCTCTTTCTCGTCACTGTTCTCCATCTTTTCCCCCAAATCACATTCTTCATTCTTCAGATCATCACCACTCGCATTCTCACCCTGTTCCCGAGTCATTGAAATTTCCTTGCCGACTCCAATATGTCGAGACTCAACAACTTTGTTTGCCTGCTGAATATTTCCTAGCAGTTCCATTTGATCTTGGGCAATGTGTTGTTGCTTCAATAACTCAATTTCAGAAAGTTGTTCAGTTGTCAAGGTCACAGCTTTGATGTGTGTCAACACATTAACCTGCAACAGAAAATTCCAGACAAACATATAGCAAATGTCAGTTTAGCAAAACAAATGGATAACAAATCAGACTAAACGCGCATGTGATGGAAGTGTAGAAGCCAGAAGCCTATAACTCTGATGTGGATAATTAGTAGGGAGACGCATCAACTAGAAAGTGCAAAAGCCCCTCACTGTATTCAATTGAGGACCATTTTACCGAGTCAAAAAGACAAAATAAATAAATAAATAAACTAGGAAGTGCAGGATTTGATTTTCATTTTATTGCTAGGCTCTCAAGTTATGGCTCAAGGATTGTTCGTGAATAATGCATGCTGGCAGAAAAGAGATCTACTGATCTTCCCCCCCCCCCCCAACAAAACATTTACTATAAAATAACAAAAATATGTATGATTGTCAATCACCAATAAAAATTCCCCTGTGTTACCACATTTTGTCAGCCTCAGATATCTATGGCGTGATTTGGGATTCATTTCAATTCTGCTGCAAGTGTCTAATAATCGATCAGAAGAGTGCTTGGAAAAGAGGGATTTATAAGTCTATGATGAGCTAATCAAATTCCACCCCTTGTAGAAAAGGTTTTAACTATTACCAACAACAGACACGTACTCCAAATGTCATAGGCATGGACAAGACAACGCCCATTTCTATTCAATAAATCAAGACAATCCCCAATGCAAGCATACCGCATCAGACATATCACAGTGAAGCTTAGTTACAGAGTCTCCACGGCCCAGTTCCTGACCAACTCCGTAAGCAATATATGTCTTTGGTCCCATGTCTGGCTTCAAAGATCCCTTGGGCAATTTGACAGCAAGATTTAAGTAACCACTATCTGGATGTGTATACTCTTTGAAAGGCAAGCAACTAATATACTCAAATCCATGGCGTGGTAAACGCTCATGAAATGAAGTAGAAGGTGGCCAGTCTTTCAACTTGAGGATCTGAGGCCAACCTTTTTCATCCATTCGACCTTCCAAGTATCCTATGAAAAATTCGTGGACATTGATATCTACCTGCAACATGTCAGGACAAAGTGTTATGGATTAAGAAGAAAGTCAAAATTTAAAATATATATATATTTATTGACAAACATAGTTCATGCAGACCTTCTTAAATGATTTCAAAAGTTAAAAGAAACAAACTTTCAAGATTGACAATTTAATTTGACATTTTCTTGTTTATGTTCATATCCAACTAAAATTAATTAGACTTCACTCTGAAGGCACTTTCTTCTATTTGACATAACGGTTTACGCTACAAGAGAGTTCAAGGCAGCCAAAAGATGAATGATCAAACAATGGATAGCAAATACAAATTGATGTATGTGTGCCAAGTATATATATATATATATATATATATATATATATAGAGAGAGAGAGAGAGTTAAACAAACAAGTGCAATGGCTCCATGACACTATCAAACAAGTAAACAGGGAGGAATGCAATATATGCAAAAAAACTTAATAATAATAATAATAATGCTTGATTGTGATTAATTATGGCTACTGAACCTTGTTGGTGGATCTCTAAAGTACGTTATATTAATGACCGATATGAAGCACCTATAAGTAATTGAAACAAAGACTGGGTGGACTGTTGAGTTGTTGTGTATGGACCATCATTACAGTGGAGTAGCATCTTTCATGATTTCATCCAACTTTTTTCCATGAAAAGGCTAACATGAGAGGAAATGATGACTTGAATGTTGCTGGCCTACTATAATTTTTCATAAATCAGATGGCTATGTTCAATAACAAATCAGATTAGTTCCCTTTCTTCCCTTTTCTCACTTTTGGGCAATCTAATGAGACCATAGTCTTCACTTGCCAACAATGAGGTTAGACCAAGAAGCTACATCAAACATAAGTTACAGCTTCTGGTAAGAAACTGTAGAACAGTAGGTTCCATTTCATCTTCAATACATTTGCCAGTTAAAAATTTTGCAAGGAGAATCCAGGAGAAAGTAGCCCCTCTAGCTCTACAAATCAAAAACAGATTATGTTTAATTCTTTAATGAGACTTGCAGGTGGAATCCATCCATGGAAAGTATTGTCTTAATGTAACACAGGATACATGATAGATTACCACAATAGAGATAACAGATACATATTCGAAAAATATAAAACTACCATTAGGTCATTGAGATCTCCTTATTATTTATGAATGTCAATACAGAATCATGCAAGTCAGAAGAATCCGCCACGTAATGCCCTTTTGCATCTAAGTTATAGGCCGAATGGCCCTCTAGTAAACAAAAACACCAGAACTGGAGACAGAAGTAGTAAAATCACCTCCAACAAGACCATCATTACTATTATGATGGCATAATGGTTATACTTTCTTTAGCAAACATATGAGATTCAAAAGAAAAGATTGTGGAGAGACCCAGCAGAACAATGAGTTTCTGCTATTGGTATTCAGCATTCCAACACACCATATTTAAGGAGTGGGGGGAAGGAATAGAAGACTAAACTGACCTCACACCAATCCAAGCAATTAATGGCATTCACATCCAAGAGTTGGGAATGCTTAGTGTTGGTTATCTGACGGAAGGCACGCCACATAACCATAGGTTCCCAGCTCAAACTAGACGCAGTCTCAAGTACATTACTGACTATCACAGGCTCGCCTTTCATCCAGTGCCTCTGGAAATGCTCCAAATCCCCTCGTTGAAGGTCTTTAGCATTTGGACAGTATAAAAAGTTATCATCGGAATCTTCACGAGAAGCTGCTTTTTGGACTTTCTCATTGCACATGTCAACTTGATCCACAGAATCAAAACATGAGCACTGCTGCAGAGCCCATTCCCGCGTAGCAGACTCAACTTTGTAACTTTCGGATATTTCTTCAGCTTTTGTCAACAACTTTGAAATAAAATCTTGTTTCTTGATGTAATTCAACTCTAAACTTGCATGTCCACAGCCACCGCTACTTTCTGGAGGGCAAGGAATGCTACCATCTTCATTGCATGTCCATACTGAATCTGATTTCACAGCTTCAGGATGCCCATTCGTGGTCTCAACAGTAACATTTTCTGAAGGATTCTCCCCATGTAAGTATCCTGCTCCGTAGTAAACATAATCCATGTCCATCTCACCGTCACCTCCCTGAAGGTGGCCATCCCGCAACTCCCAGCAACATGTAAGGCAAAGGTCATAAGAGCAGTTTGGACAACTCCGGTGTAAGTCAACAATAGATGTTTTGCAGTTGTCGCTGCAGAGAACAGCGTGGAAACCATCAAGACTTCTCCTATACTAGAAAAAACCATGGCACAGCAAGAAGAGAAAAAAAATGAAAGCCTACCAATATATTCGCTCATTTTTCTCGCAGGCCGACTCTTTTAGCTCTATACCAGATAATGATGTTCCTGCCAAGACATATTTGAGATAAGAAAGAAGATGCTGGATGTGTTCTCATTTCTAGGAGTCTGCTAGAACACCAGTAAGTGAGCCGTGACCATATATGTCTACTTACGCGGTCTGAAATAATAGAAAGATATAGTTGCTTCGAAACCATTGACCTTGCACCATTCTTTCCTGATCTAGCATAGACCCCAGAAATGTGTTTAACTATAACTTCAACATTACTACTCATTAAAAGAGAAAAAGGGATTACTTACATGGTAGCTATGACGCATGTTGCAGGTAAAGCCTATCAATAACACTACATAGATCGTGGATGGATGGAAAAAAAGAAACATATGTGATTCAATAAATGTAGATTGGGCATGAAACTTCCTGAACAGACACATCCCACAAAATATAGCAAACTCGGCTTTCTTTCATCTACTCCCAGTAAAGAAAGAAAGAAAGAAAAAGAAAAAATTTATTCTGATGTATTTATAATATGGCCAGCAAATAAACTATAAATTAGCAAAGTGTATAGGCTACTCAAATTTCCAAATATAGAGACACAAGATTTATGCATAGCAAATTCAATGAGCCAAAATTATAAGCATTACCATACTGCAATGGTTAAAAGAAAATACCTTGAATCTTTGCTTCAAATTCCTTCTCGCGCCCTTGTTCATAAACAAAATGTTTCACAAAAGGAAGAATCAAGCGCAGGATATACAGTGAATACCGAGCTTTCTCTTCATCACTGACTTCCAACTCCATTTTTTTCCTGTCCTGTACCAACATCCACAAATATTGAGTGATCAAGTGTTAAATATCAATATTGTCACCAATCGAAGCAATAGTAGAAGTTGCACACAGACAGACACTTCAAAAGGGATAAGCGAAGGACCTTAATAGGTATTTCTAAGCGCAAGCATCTTTTGCAGTTGCACTTAAAGCAACAAACAGGACAAGCTTCAGCAAAATCCTTTTCCGTCATGTTCGGGTACCTACAAACCACAACACTCCATACAAGGATCAACCACAATAAAAGTACAAGAACAAAAGACAGCAAAACATTTACGAGGAGCCATCTGCTTGAATCACATTAAAAACTGTTGAGCAAGTGAAACAATAATGTTCTTAGCAACCAGGTTGCATATACTTTAAAATGTTGAACGAAACATGAGGCAACTGTTTATCACAAAAAGCAACAGTTATATAAAACGCAGATTTTGTTTTGGCCCAAAGAGGGTTTGGGAAGGGATCGGACCTGATGAACAGCATAATAAACACAGATGGAACTCAAATGCACAGCAAAATACATATGTGAGAAAACAACTGATACAAAATCAAACTCAAAGTGGGGAAGAAGAAAGAGACTGATTACCATCTAGTCATGCAGGGAACACAATATCGCTTGGTTTTACATTTTGTACAGCGAACAACACGGCCTTTGTCGTTCCTCTGACATTGATGGCACATATCTGAAATGATTTCATTCCCCTGTGGATATCAACAAACAAATTATGCATAGCTCTTTAACAAAAATGAGGAAATAACACGCATATATAAAGACTAGAGAGTAAAGTGCAAAAGGGAAGGATGACAGAAAGGGGAAAGTTACATGTTCGTCCATCTTCTTTCCACCGCCTCCAACACCCCTAGGTTTTGGCTCATTGTCCTCTGCAGAACTTTCATTCTGCTTCCTTCCAGAGCGTCGTGGCTTGTTCTCCTTTCCTTCTTCATCTGTGCTCACATTCTCCATCTCCTTATCAGTTTCTTTTTTCAAAAGTCTTTGCCTTCTTCTTGTTCGATCAGGTTTCCCATTTTCTTTTGTCGCATCTTTGGCATCAATTTCAGGCGGGCCATTCTCCAAAACCCCCACCTTGTCAACTCCATCTTGTTCCTCACCAAAATCATAACTTTCTTTGCCATTGTCGTCAATAGTTGACATATTACCATTCTCCTCCTCCTGCTGGTACTTAATCTTCTTTCCGCGGCCACCACTACCCCTAGGCTTCCTCTTCCTCTTCATCTGCTTCTTCTGGTTTTTCTCATCTTCCACCAGTAAAGCTTCGAAATAATCGTAATCATCATTTATCTTTGCGGGTTTCCGAGTCCGCAGGCTCCTGGTTATGCTTTCTCCATGAGCTCCTTCAACTTTGGCCTCTTTGTCAGTGGTTGCTGTTTCCTTCTGGATATATGGGCTGCCGTTTTCTTGATTGGGATTGGCATCAGATTGCTTCTTTTTCTGACCCCGCTTGGGTTTGTTGTTGGGAGAAGCAGGTGCTTCAGCATCTACTTCTTCTTCTTCTTCTTTAACATCTGATAAGTGTTGTAGTTGGGCCGCCTCCTCTTTCTCTTCCTCTAGTGTGTTGGAATCTTGAGATTTGATCTTGTTGTCCAACTCCTCAAGAATTCCAGTAGTGCATTCTTCTTTATCCTCGACAGGAGCAGGAGCTTCTTTTTCCTCCTCGTGGATTTGTGGGTCACCGTTTTCTTGAGCAGTGGGATTGGCATCAGCAAGTTGCTTATTATTCTTCGTTACCCAATTGGGGTTCTTGCTGGGAGGAGCAACGGGTGCTTCAGCATCATCTTCTTCTTGTTGTTGTTGAGCTGGTAGTAATTGTTGTTGTTGTTGGGGATGCTCCTCTTTCTCTTGCTCGAGTTTGTTAGAATCTTGGGGAGATGGGTTGGGCCCCTTATTGTTGTCCAACTCCTCCTGAATTCCCTCGTCGTCGTCGTCCTCCCCCTCCTCCTTAACAGCAACAGCAGAATCAGAAGTAGAAGCCATCATCGTCTTCTGATCTTCAGCATCCTCTTCTTTCTTCATCTGATGATTTCGCGGCTGCTGATGTTCCGATTTGCCCTTGGCGTCTCGAAGCCCTTGCTGTTGAATAATACCCTTATTTTCCTTTACTTGATCATTACTCCTATTGTCAGGATTATGATTATTATTATTATTACTGTCCTTACCACCACCACCACGATTCTTCTGCTTCTTCTGATTCTTATTATCCTTCTTCTGCCCTCCTTGTTCTTGTGCTTCTACTAGTCTGATTTTATTATTAGTGCCGTTCCTGATACTACTACTATGACGGCTAAAACCATTGGCTTTAAGAGCAAAAACGACGGGGGTTGGAATGGTAGGGTCAGGGTAATACGATTTCCGACGGCGTCGTTTCACAACGTCTGCAGTGGTCTCGGGCGCTATGGTGAGACAGTAGTTACCATCTAACCCTCCTCCTCCTCCTCCTCTTTCTCTTCCGTCAACAACGCCGTTTGATAAAGATGTTGACGTAGTCGCCTCCTCCTCCATCTTCCCCTCTCTCTCTCTCTCTCTCTCTCTCTCTCTCTCTCAATTTGAATGAAAAGAGTAAAAAAAAGGAATAAGGATAGATTGGATGGGTGGTTTTTAATTAACCCCCACGTAGGTAGGAGTAATTTTTTAAGTAGGTAAATTTTGGTATTAATAGATTTTTTGTGATTTCGTTTTTACATGTATGTTTTCGTGAAATATTTGGCCATTTATTCTTCTCCTCCGAATTTTGAAAAAAAAAAAAAATCTTTTAATAAAAGCATTGACCCAACCAAAACTCGCATATTCCGTTCGTCAATTTTCTTCTAAAGTTGAATTTGTTTTCGTTTTTCTAATAAAAATAAAAAGAATAAAATTCAAAAAAAAAAAAACATGCCATTTTCAAGAAGAAGAAGAAGAAGAAGGCCAAACGATTTGCGGATAATTTTGGTGGGTTGGAACTTTTGAATTTGGAATTTGGGAACAATACAATATTGGGCGGGAGTGGGAGGGAAGGAGAAGCGCCAAAACCAAAATGCTCCTTCCATTCCATTCCATTCCATTCCCTCCCTTCCTTCCTTATTATTATTTGAACTTAATTAAACTATATTTTTAGATATTGTTTGTTTGAAGTTAATAAACATCTGATAAAGAGTTTAGTGTAAGTTATTCAAATAACTAAAAATTAGACTGTTTGTTAATTTTTTTCTTTCAAATCTGAAGCAGCTTAATATGTCTTAACCATTCAGCTTTAAAACTAAAGCTGAATGATTAAGACCTACATCTGAAAATTTTTTAGACAATTTTATCTCTTTAATAAATATTTAATAACATTTATTTTTTTGTACATTAATTTAAATAAATAAATTAGATTAAAAGTAAGAACAAATGTAATACATAATTAAGTAGCTATATAGAAATGATAAGATAAATAGTGATAGTAAATTTAATATACATAATAAATATATTATATATTTTTTAAATTTTTAAGTAATCAATTCAAAATGAAAATATATTTATATTATTTTTATCAATTATAAACAACAAACAACTTTTATGAGAGGGTTGAAATGGACAATATACATTATTCAGACAATTCATTCAGATCAGTAACCAAACAGTTTTACTGATTCAGCTTTGAGCCTTCAAATGCTGCCTCTTAATTCTTCAGACACATTCAGACTTATTTTTAAACTTCAGCATTAAGCACTTAAAATAAACAAATAGCACCTTAGTGAATTCCCTAATAAGTGTAATTATTTACTATTTTGTAAGAGTATTATTAATTACTCTAGTCTGTAGTTATATTACTCTACTCTACTACTGCTGATGTACTTACTATCCCGCAAAAACTTCCCGCCTTTACGGTTCATCAAAATATACCCACCGCATGCATGCAATTCTCGAGGGTTGATCGGAGAGTGTGTGAAAAAAAAAATCAGTAATTATTAACTAACTAGTAAATGCCCGTGTCCGAGGACACGGCGTTCGGACACGGCACAATAATATTCGATAATTTATTTTTTTTAATTATAAATAAAAAATAATTATATGCATATTTTTAATTATAAAAAATATATATTATTATATGT
>JAOWAN010000001.1:115274-136589 GCA_028566635.1 Lobelia cardinalis
TCTAACTCTCACCATGGCTGTGCGTCTGTGTCGTGTGCGAGAGATGTGTGCGTCTGTGTTGTGTGTCGTGTGCGAGAAGGGGAAGAGGGAGAGTTGAGTGCAGAGAGAAGAGCGAGAGAGAGAAAGAGGCAGAGTTGAAAAAAAAAAGGTATAAAAATGGGTATTTTGGTAATTTACTTAGTTCTCTGTATTTTGGTTCCCTGTATATAGAATTTACCCTCTATTCGGAACGATATATTATCTTATAGTAGTTTTTTCTTTTTTTTCTTCTAAAGAAAAGGTCAAACTCTTTTAAACCCACCTATTTCCCATCCTTATCTCATATTTTCAGTTGTAATCAAAATAGTAATTAGATATATATTTCTATAATTTTTTAATATTTTGTTATTAGTATTATCCTTAATTCATTTTTCTTGAATATTACATCTATAGTATATAAATAAGTTGTATACTATTTATTGACATGACTAAATAAATAGTAATTTTTTTAATTAAAAAAAAACATAATCATCTTTTTTTTTTTATATTTCTTTCCTAGCTATTACCATCCATCCATATATCCAATCCCAATATTAGACGGAAGTATGTATACCCCAACTCAAGAATAAAAAAGAGCCCCAGCGCATATATTACGGTGGAAAGGAGAGAGGGGATAGGGCTCAGCACGATATCGTGCAAAGTTCGATTCTTATAAATGGGAGTGCTTGGCCTATCGTTAGCTCTCCATATTTGCGATAATGATATTTACCTCCTACACGTTGGCTCAGGGTATTTGCTGTTTGCAGACCTTTTAAGAATAAAAAAGGAGTTAAAAAACGGAATAAAAGTTGGTAGTTCGTCGGTTCTAAGGCGGGACAAAAAAAAAAAATGGTAGTTGAAGAAATAATCATGGAAGGAAAGTCATATACTCGAGCTACAGACCTTGTCATCCCCGTGATCTTCGAAATCGACTCCTTCCTTCTTCCCATGACCGACTGGACAGAAAGGAAGATGGGCATATGCTTAGCCATCATGTTTTCTTAGTGTTTGGAGTTTGAGTTTTAATTCTTCTTATTCTGAAGAATCTTCTTGCCAAAACCCACAAGACCCAAAACTCAAAACCCAGGCAAGATTCTTTTGCAATGTATATTCTTAGATTCATATTTGCATTTTGAGCATGGGTGATCCATTATTTAAAGTTTATTATTTGGTGCTAGTTTTATCTCACTTTATTCAAATAAAGTTTTCATTTTTAATGAAATGTCGTACTTCCTTTATCCTGGATTTTTTAAGCATGTTTTGTAACAAGTTTATCTGTCTATTCGATCTTCCTCTAGTTTGTTTCGATTCATTCGATTTTGTTCTGAGTTTTGAAGTTTTTGATAGACTGGAATTAATGTATATCAAGTGCTTTCCTTAAAAAGTCAAACACACACGGGTTAGCTCTACATACCATCAAACAAATTGAGAAAAGAAAAAGGAAAGGAATAAAGTTGAAACAATTGACCAGCACCCAGATCTTAACATGCCTAGATAAGTTGAGAAAAGAAAACGGAATGGAGTAAAGTTGATACTTGTTAGTATAAAGTTGATTTCTTTCTATCTCGCTATTTTGATTTCAATTTCATTGTCCCGGTATTATTGTCTTTTGAGTGGGGCGTTGGGGTGGTGGTGGGCGGCAGCATGTCAGTCTGCTATAATGCCTCTCTCTCTGTGCTTAACAGTGTTTTTGTTGTGCATTTGATTTCTTAATAGCGAGCCGAGCGCTTCGGTTTGTATTCTTGAATGTGATGGGAGCGAAACACTCCAAGACTTCAATTGTTCGTAAGGAATCATCACATATCAATGCGCACGTTAATGTTTACGGGTCTAGTGGAGGGGGATTCTGGCATCATGAGTTGGAGAAGTCAAAGTTGCTGGGTAAGGTGACTCCTTCACAAACCCGGAAAAATGCAGATGAGGTCACTCAAGATACAAAGCAACTAAGGGAACCTATTTCTCTATGTGAAGTGGACATCACTGAATATGGTGGAAATGAGGATGATTTTTATGACGGGATTCCTCGCTTCAAGGAGGCTTCGTTGCAGACACATAGATCAACGAGCTCCAAGCAGACAGCGACCATTACGGTAGGTGCTTGGTTTTGTTGAGAATGAAAACTGAGCATGTGCTAAGTGCTAACCATCTGTAGATTACCAGAACGCTTGTTTCTTATTCACATTTTCTTGCATTGGTCGGACTGTAAAATATGGAACTATGTTTTTCAAGAGCTATGTATCAAGTTACTGGTAAATCTATCCTGATAACTTGCACATTTGAGAAAGATAGTCCACATAAGCTATGCTAGTACTGTCCACTAGCTGGACTTCAGTCGATACTAGATCAAGGTCTATCAGATAAATCAATTTGATGTGTCACAAAGTTAACTTCACTCAGCAGTATGAAACTTGGTGTTAACGATTTTTCTTCCTGAAAGTTAAAAGAAGTGTATGGCAGTTAGTCATGTATTTCTGCAATCTCGCAGGTTTCAGTTGTAAGTGCTCGCTTAGGTAGAGTGGGTACACTTGGGCTTGAGAGGGCCGTGCAGGTCCTGGACACACTTGGGAGTAGCATGACAAATTTAACCACTGGCAGTGGTTTTGCCTCTGGTCCGACAACCAAAGGCAGTGAACTTTCTGTTTTGGCTTTCGAGGTTGCGAACACTATCATGAAGGGTTCAATTCTAATGCAGTCCCTTTCCAAAAGTAGTGTACGGTTCTTAAGAGAAGTGGTCTTTCCTTCAGAAGCTGTGCAGAATTTAGTGTCAGAAGACACGGAGGAGCTCTTAAGAACAGTTGCAGCTGATAAAAAGTTGGTCTTATGTATCTTGTCTGTAGTGCCTATCAATATGACCCTTGCTTTCAATATTTTTTCTATTTTCCTTAAGAACTAATATCTGTTTACTTGACCATTTCGATTACATACGCAGGGTAGAGTTGAATATATTTTCTGGAGAAGTGATTCGTTTTGGGAATCGATGTAAAGATCCTCAGTGGCACAACTTGGACCGTTATTTTGAGAAGTAACTGAAAACATTCTTTTTTATAGAGGTTATATCATTTTTACTTGTTTCTCATGTTTTCACTTGTTAATTGAGTAATTTCTTTTTCCCAGACAAAGCAGAGGACTTAACCCTCCTAAACAATTAAAGGAAGACGTTGAATCTATGATTCAGCAATTGATGACCTTGGTTCAATACACAGCTGTTAGTCTCATCCCTTAATTACTTATTACATCAGATCTTGTGTAATTTAAATGTCAGGTACTTCTACTGGTTGATAAATGCTTTTACTGGTGCCCTTTCCTTAGTAGTGAGAAGTAATCAATTTCAGATTTTCTTTTTCCTTTTTGTAAAAATAGAGTGATTAAGGATATTATAATTTGGCGTCGAATGGGTTGAAAGATTAAACACACTATATTTCATGACAAATAAAGTTCCTCAAAGGAAATGTTCTTGTACAGGTTTGGTACACATTATATAAGGGGTTATTGTACGAAACATCTTTTAGACATAATCATTTATACAAACCATTCATGCATGCGACATAGTAAACTTGTCTTGCTGTAGTATAGCTACATGTATACATTGTACATAGATCACCATGTACTTTTATCCTTTGTTTAGAGTGCGATAAGAGAAGATCCTCTTTTGTTGGTAAGACCGAGTGTATACTGATGTAGGATTATTGTTTAAGGTTCAACTACTAAATGGATATCTTTACAGTGCTTCCAGGTTGTTTACATTTCTCCGAAGCACTAAATATTATACAGGACCTTCATACATATACTCCTCAGATTCTCGTGTATCATTAGCTACTCTAGATTTCTCTGTCCAACACTACTTGGAGAAGCAATGTGTTCGGTGCGTCATGATATGTTTTGTATTACATCAAAAGTAGTATAATTTTCAAACACAAATTAATTAAGTGTTTGTGAGAAATATTTTCAAGGTTTCAATTGTCTCCAAAAACGGATAGGTTGCAAGTTATCTAATAGAGGGGGTAGTGTTCGAGAGAGACATTTTTTTGCGTGCTAGTAGTCAGATGTTTGTCGAATATGAACCCATCTTTGCAAAACCTCTCATACCCACAGACACCAATGTTCGTATATTGATGCTCATTAGCTCAAATGGATTGCATATATTATTTTCAGTTTGAGATAATTGGTGCTGAAATCATGACTATGCTAGTTTGTCAATTTCTGCAAAATGAATGGTGCCTTGGGCTGCTTCATACTAGAGTAATAACTATGAAAATCCATTGAGCTGCAGGAGTTGTACCACGAGTTGCAAAGATTGGACAGTTTCGTGGAACGTCATCAGCGTAAGCGTCAAGCATCGACTAATTCATTTTCCAATTCCATTTCCATTGAAAGAGGTTGTAGTTGCCTATCCTTGTTTCATGTACCTTCAACGCGTAGCTTTGTCAAATTTCTGATACATGCCTTGTATTTCTTTTTCATCATCTGTTTGTACACTGAGTTAAGAGTCAGCTAATACTTAAACCAGTATATTGGTATGAAGTATGATATTTGTTAACGACGTTAGCATTTGTGCATGGGAAGTATAAAGCTGATGTAAATACCATCTACCAGTGTTCTTGTTGCATGATTGCATCTTATGCCAAGGTCCATCCTGAAAGAGCGTAATAAGCCTATATTATGGGGACAGGATCCCCCACTCCCCCAGAAGGAGGCGATAGTAATGGAACTTAATTTTGTGCAGAAAGTTGTCACATGTTATTGGTACTTTCATGCAGAATTGATCTTAGGTAGTGATGTTCTTGGGAGTGTTAATTGATGTTTTCTGATCCAGTACTACATGCCCTTGTCAATTCCAAGTCAATAAGTCATACAGCTGAAAGATGTGTTATCTGGATTAGTGATTACTTGGTTGTCTCTGACGTCATGAAGAAGATACTTGTGTACAGTCGGTCCGTGTGCATGGGGTGGGGTGGGGTGGGGGGAGTGTGGAGGGTGTAAGGGAGTGTACCTTACGTAGTCTCAGATATGTTATGAGATTCATGTTATTATAAGTAAGCCATAGATAAATATGGATCTTCAAATACATTTTCATTGCCTAAAGAACTGCTTTTGGTACCCTGAGCTGATATTTGTGAGCAATTCATACTGACAGTTCATTCCCCATGATATTTATATGATCCTGGTTCCTATTCACTAAGGAACCTTTTTCTTTTTTGGTACTACGGCCACGGTGCTTCCAAGAACTAAAAAGCACTTGCCCAATTTATCATGTCATGTCATGTCATGCCATGCTTGGGAGATCGTATTGGTGGTACAGATCCACAAAATGAAAGAACTTCTTTGCCGGTTTGTTTGTGCTCGGACAAGATTGGTACGTGTGTCTGCAGTCTCTAATCTATACGGGGATGGCTTCAACTTTATTTCAATACTTTGCATCATTAAATATCTCTCCAAGGTGCCAATCATTTGTTGATCTCTTCTGGAGGTGAAACTGTTCTAGTTGTTTGACTAGGTGAAGGGAGATGGCGGCAGTGCAATCCCATTTTCTGGTGCAATGTTTTTGAGATCATGGAAGAATGTGAATTGATATTTCATGTGGAGTAGTAGTTATGGCTTATGAAAACAGCTATTTGCTTTCTCAAGCAAGCAAGTGTCAACTATCTCTGAACAACGTAGGGGTTGGTACTATTACCATAAACACCAGGCATACATTGAACAAGTAGACTTGCTGGGGCTTGTAGCTTTTTATTCTCAAAATGGTCAAGGGCCGGTCCCTCGTCTTGAAGTCATGCACATTGTATGTCCTAGAAGTATGGGAAGTAAATATGAAAATCGACTTAAGCAGCTTTGGATTTTAATGGATTTATTATGTTGTCTCGTGGTGGAACTTCTCGAAGAGTTTGTCACTGAAGGACTTTAACAGCTGACATGGACTTTTCCTGTGCTGAAGGTCTGTGCTGGAGGTATCGTGAAGTGATGTGAATCTCGCTACATATCAGAGTTCATTGGGAGAGTGGTGTTCGTGGTTTCAGATAGAGACAGGAGTTAATTTGGTGTGAGACAAACCAAGGAAAAATTGGTGCTCGACATCTCCTGGTTGAGGAGTCTTTCACGGGGAGCATTTCTTTTACATATCAGAGTTCATTGGAAGAGTGGTGTTCCTGGTTTCAGATAGAGACAGGATTTAATTTGGTGTGAGGCAAACCAAGAAAAAGATTGAGTTTTTTTTTCTTCTGCTTGAAGCCCGTTGGAATTTATTGCTCAACCTGCTTCAGGTGTGCCGTTAAGCTGATCATGATGAACAATAGTTGCGTCCAAGTCCAAAGGTTCTGTGCGTATTTGTCATCCCAAGGCTCACAAGTCACTTTTTGCCTGCCTCTCATTTTGTTGTGCTTAATAACTATGTCCTGTGCTCCTGCTAAAAACAGGACATGTTATCTGAAGCGCATGTCAACTAGTTAGTATCCAAACTTGTGTGGAGCATTGTTATTGTTGTCGTGAAACTAGATTGGGAGACTAATCCACTGGCAAGATTGCTGACATAGAAGTTGGGGTTTTACTTGGTTAGATGGGAAAGCTGAGGGTACCATGCTGACAAACTGCTTATATAGTCATATCGAGACCTTGAGGTAGGCACTCTTGCAGCTCCACAACAGAAACATAGTACAGGCTAATGAGGCAAGGTTATTCCTTTTCCACTGTATAAATATTTGGCAGTTCTAGCCTTCTAGGGTTTAGGATGTCTATCCTATATTTACTTCCCGCCTTTGGCAGTTTATAGAGATTGAAGATTATGAGATGCATAGGACTGTCTAATAAGGCAAGGTTGTTCCTTTTCATTTTATAAATATTAACAATCAGCCTAGAGGCACGGAAAGACCAGAAACTGACATGGACTTTAATAAGAAAAAGGATATGAATGAATTTGGCGTTAATGATGACCTTTAGGCGGAATGGCAAAAGGATTTATGTAGCTGACCCCAAGTAACTGGGCCAGAGGCTAAGTTGAGTTATGTTTTTGACCTCCGTTCTTTGGATCTTACTCCTGAAATATCTTAAATATTCAACTTCCGGCTAACAATTTAAAACATATTTTCTATACCTTAATAATTGAGTGCACGCACTTGTTCGTTTAATTTGATTAGAATATCTTTTTTTTATTATTTTTTTTTCTAGTAGAGACAATATGCATGAAAATACTATAATTTGTGTTTTAGCTGGGTGCGAGTTAGTGACAAAAGTGGTTGTGACATATGTTCGGTGAAGATATTGCTTTTGCATGTGACAGACTAACAGATGGAATCACATCATTTCGAGTGAATTTATAATTCAACTTGTACAGAACAAGGGTATGCTTACTATGTTTAATGATTGCAATATATCTTTTTCTGTAGCATGAAATTACAGTTGGTCACAGAAAAACTTGAAGGTTTATAACTTCTGTCAATAAAATGAAAGGAGTTGGATTGAACTCAGGTTAAGAATGTATCTACCATTAATGACGAGACTAAATTTTGTGTTTGCTTTGTAGGTGATGAGCTTATGCTTCTGAAGTTAGACCTCAAAACCCAACAGAAGAAAGTAAAGCTGTTAAAGAAAAAGTCGCTCTGGGAAAGGAGTATGGAAGAGGTACTATCAACTTTGAGTTTCATTCCTTGATCTATCGTCTGTATGTGACTATGTTCTATCACCAACGTCTACTTTGATTATAAATGTAACTAAACTATCTTAAGCATATTATGCACACTTATTTACATGTCAGTAATTGATTTGACAAAGCTGGATCATTCCTGAAGAAAATAATCACTGAAGAATGTGCCTGATGAAACTTACACTGTAATGCAGGTGGTGGAAAAGCTCGTAGAAATTGTTGTGTATTTGAGCCGGGAGATTCAAAGTGCCTTTGGCTGTGAATGTATGCATCTCTATCTTCAAGTTATTATTATCATTTTGACTGTGCATAGCTGTATAATTATTTGTACTAGCATTGAACAATAAAGGAAGCATGGTTATTATGTGGCCCTAACAATTGCCATACAAAAACATTCACTGTTTTTGTTCGTTCTTATTTTCTGAATTTACAGATTGATTATCATCAGATTAACTGAACACATGCACAAACTGGAAATGAAAATGCCAAAAAGTGAAAATGAAAGGGTTGCTATTATTACTGCCAAAATCTACTCTGTTTTATGATTGTATCTTCTACTGCAATAGAGATGCTTGATTAACTTCTAAGGTAAATTTTCTAGAGTTCCTAATAAGAGTGCTCAAGAGGATTGATTTCTAGTAATTAAATGTTCAGATCTTACTCCCTCCATCCCAAATTGAGCGTCACAGTTCACTCATTATCATATGAATAAATTGTGACACTCATTTAGGGACTGAGGTAGTACAACTTTTGACAATATTAGAGTCCTGTAGAATACTTCATGACGTCTTGCTATTATAGGTAGTCGCTCAAATGAGAACCTAAATATCGTAAGAACTATAGGAACCAAAGACACAATAACGAAAATATTTATTGTGTTGGGAGATTCAAATACACAGTACTGAAAATATTTTTACTGGGTCTTTGAATCTCCCAACACAGTAAATTTTTTCGTTACTGTGTCTTTGGTTCCTAATTTCCTATAGTTCCTATTTTAATTGGTTCCTATTGGAGCGCGCCCCTGCTATTATAAATTACAAAACGTTGGGATTAATTTGTGCATTGTATGGGACAAACTAGGGTTTAAATTATTCAGGGCATTAATAACGTGGGTAATTCTGGAGAGTGGAACCCAATACTCTTAAATAAAGCAAGTGCACCATTGTGTCAGGCCCTAAATTAAATTTGTCAGAGCCCTGTTATTTTCAGTCCTGTTTTGAGTCCCTTTTATGTGTATCGATTAATAAATTAGTTTTATCTAAGTGCATTTAGGAAGAACTTTAGTAACCGGACACTATTGTACGTTATGAAATTTGTTTGGCCTTGCTAAACCTAAGGTGAAACTTTTTGGATACTCTTTACGTAGGACATTCATTTAAAAGGGTGGGAAGAATTTTGTCTTTCTGGTTTATGTTAAAAAATAATCGAGTGTTATATTAAGGAGTCAGTGACTACCTATCTGCAATATTTTTAAAGATAAACTATTAAACAAAGAAATAACAGCTGCTTCTCTGCTACACCAGCAAACTAAAATTTTGAAGACTAGAGACTGAGGTTTTTTGAAGCAGTGGCGTCAAAGGTTTTGAGATATATGTCATCATGGCCCTCAACATGCATCAAGTGTGGAGAAGGATGTGAGTTTTGGTCAAATGCTTCGTATTGGAAATGCTGTTACTGTTAGCAAGCATATCCCAGAATCCATTTTAGCAGAAAAAAAGTACAAGAATATTACATTATGTAAACTGTCGCTCAGTCCATCCATGTCCATGCCGATCACAGTATATCATCAACCCTACCTTCAAAGTCCTCATTTTAGCCACTAAACTCAATTATGCATTCAAGTTATCCCATTTTTTTAGAGATCTTTCTTAGGGCCAGATCAGGAATCAACTTTTGTAACAGATCGGGGTAGACGGTACTGTTTAAAATATGAGATGGAGTAGATGGTATAGATGAATTTTTCTTATTAAATGTCTAAATTGCCCCTCATTATCAAATTGTACAAAGACTATTGTGCAGTCTGAGTTATCGGGCAGCGCCTGCATCTTTTTCCATTTGACTTTAGCAGCCGTTTTATATTTTTGCTATGCGTGTAGTTAGGAGAAAACAAAAAAATAAACCCCACAAAGTTGGCAGAAATTTTCTATGCACCCACAAATTGTGGACAGTAATAACTGCGGGTAAGGAGGTAAGCAGGTACCACTATACAGTGAATTGTTTGCAGTTAATTTGGGATAAAACCTGGCCGGGTCAGTGATGTTATGGGCAGGGACCCACATATTGCAGACTTCTTCAGCTTTTGTTTGAAAAGGTGGGAAAATTTTTGGGAAATGGTGTAAAGGTATATATTTTTAGGTTTTAGATGTATAGGGGTAATAGATGAAAAGAAAAATAAATTGAGTATGATATATGTGATATTTGGGTATGATATTGGATATGTGATCAGATATTCGCCGTATCCATGGTATTCTCGTATTCTCTCGTATGCCACTTGCGATTTGGCCCTTAGTGTTTTTTTTTTTCTCTTTTTTTTAATGAGGATTGTTAGTGGTTCCCCACCTACCCCCAACGTGACTCGAACCCGAAACCTATCGGAAACTGGTGAGGCATCTTACTACTAAGCTGCACCTCATTGTCTGTCTTAGTGTTTTCCAGTCATATGACTCATATCTAAGATATATCTCTTTACCCTTGAACTCAGGCTATCAGCTTTTAAGGCTTCTAGCATTTTCTAGGAATATCCATCATATTACCAAACTAAAGAAAAATGAGTGTCGAATGATAATGTTTTTGTTAAATACTTGTAGTTCATAATAACGGAAGTAAGAAGATTAAAAAAAAAAAAAACCTAAATCGTGGTGTCCTAAACAATATAATAAGGTTAAAATAAATTAACAAATTCATTAAACATTTGCGGTGCACATAATTAAAAATCAGGGCAAATTTGGTAGTCTTCACCCAATTAATGAAAAACATTAATAGACTCCCGAAAATGGCGCAATTGAATGCATTAATGAGTAAAGTGGCCAAATTGAATTCTTTGGAGGGTGTCCTACTTGAATCAAGGCCGTAAATTTGTTGGCCCAATTGTGCTTTTTGCCTTTCTTCAATTTGATCACGACACTTCCTATTTGCAGTTATATTGGTCATTGAACTTGGTATTATCACCGATAAAAAGTCCAAGTGTAATGAAGAAAATGACTGCAAATATGAAGTTTAACAGACATATGAAGAAAAAAGTTCATGTGCCCTTGTTCAATAAACGATCAGTGTATATTGACCAATTTGCTATTAAGCCAATAACTGAAAAAGGTCATCGGAAAAACTAATATATTTGCATATTTGATTTGATAATATGAGAATCTGACCTTTAAGGCACATACCAACACTAGACAACATAAGTTCTATAGATTTGACCTCACGGCGGCCCCTTCCAACTTCCAAGCCATCTATCTCCGCTTTATGTGTGGGCGGCAAGCATCAAGCTACTGAATTCCTCCATTTTATCTTCTGTCTATTAAAATATTTGATTCTCGATCAGAGAGGAGAATATAATTTTAAACCTTCATATGTGCCTACGTTATGTTTCTTGCTAAATTATTTTGTTTCCTTGCTGTGCTGAGATTTCAGCTAGTTATTGATAATCTCCAGATGGCTCTTGTTTTGCTCCTATTTCCTTCACCATTTCCCGATATTCTTTTGCTGTAGACACACTAAGATTTGGCTAGACAAACAGTTCCTGCAGAAATAGTTCCATCGAAAGTGTTATATACATTCTACATTCTAAATTTAAGGAAAGGGGATGCGTGTCAACAATAGAGACAAGTGCATGGATACACAATCTTTTTTGCAAGTCAGATCTCTCGGAATTCCAGCATACTTACCCTTTACTTGCAGCAAATAGAAGGAGAACATTATCTGCTATGCTTCTTACCCAAAATGCACCCTTTTGGTTTGTATATTGGATGACAACTAAAATGAATTCTTTCATATTGTGATATGAAATCTAACAAGAAGATGAATTATTGAGCTTAGCATAGGAAGATATTCTTGAATCGGCCTATAACTCAAACAAGTCAAGTATTTCTAATTGGGTAGAAATAATGCAGCATCCAAAGGTTTTTTGGATTATACTATAGCCTTCAATTTTTCTATTTGAGATAGTGTCATTAATTAACTGCAGGTTGTTCTTGTGAAGTTATCAAGTTGTTCAGGCTTGTATTTTAGGTTCAGGAGATAGCTATATTTCTGTTTGGCAGCCATAATTGAAGTTGTACTATTTTTAATTTTACATGGGAGTTGGTCATCTAGCCAATAGAAACAAATACAATTATGGTCATAACGTCAAAAAGTTGGAAAAGTAAGCTAATTAGCGTTTGTGAATTTCTGCAGAACCTTGTGTACAAAGATAGGTTCTACCTCCTTTTGAGTCTTCATTTCACCTAGTGGAGCAGAATCGACAGAGAGTTGTCATGAAAATGCACCTAAGTGATTAGGAAGTATCACCATTGTTAAAGTCCCTAGACATTGGGATATCTTTTCAAAAAAATCCATGAACTGTTGACATTGTTGCTCAAAGATGAGCCTAGAGATGACCTTTCTGTAGTTCCTGAAATAGGGTTCACACCATGATGTTTTCTTTCCAAAGAGTGGCTTGGTAAGGGGACAGTGCAAAGCAATCTCAAGCGCCTTGGGCTGAGGTTTCAGTTATAAACACTCCTACGTGGACTGAAATGAGATCCTCTGCCAGACTAAATTGGTGGTTGAGATTAGGATTATGCCACAGTGGACCTTTGCAAGGACACATGTAGACCTGTACTTTGATGTGGATAGGATATGATGGTGTTAGAAGCGACGTGACTGCATGATGGACCAACTCTGTCAAAGGTTTATCTGTGTAGCAAAATTAGTCAACATAAGATAATGCTAGCAAATTAAGACTTCAAATCTATAGCCCATAGCAATTAGCAGTTACACATTTTCTTCTTTTATAATATGAATAAATAGATATTCACTGGAGCCATAGCATTATGTGATGGTGGTAATGCTGAGGGCATAAGATGACAGCACTGTAACTTGCTACTGGTGGCTGTGGTAACACGGGATGATTGTTGTCTCTGATTTGCATTGCTTTGAAAACCTCTCGGCCACTGCCCACTGGAGTGAATAATTCCTTCACAAGCATAAAACCCCTCCAATAAGCACAATTAATCGTCACATGACCTTCGGGCTGCAGATAAACCCTGATTATATTCTGGTTCTGTAGTGCATGATTTCCAGAAGAGTAAAGGAAGCGAACACACAGAAACCAGAAATCATGCACATGCTAATACGCCTTATCAATAAACTTTATCGACATAATTGCATATGTTACTAGACGTCCAACCTGTTCTGTTACATTGTCTTTTCTGTTTGACAATAATTTTTTCATTTTCTGCACCACAAATCGCTTTAGTTTCAAAGCCTTGCAAATCAGTTAATGAAATCATTGGTACTTTCTTGATTCATCTGAACTGGTTTCAGATAATGACCCTTTCAACTGTGATACATCCGGTGAAGATCTTCACTTATGATTGTAATCATACTCCAGTCATGTATTTTCCATTGTCGACTTGCAGATGATAGTACAGCATCTAATGGATCTCCTATCATTCAGCAAAAGCTTGGACCTGCTGGTCTTGCATTGCATTACGCTAACATTGTCCTTCAAATCGATTCAATGGTGAGTAAATAAGTTAGTCTGGCTGGATGTTAGTTTTGATGCTGATGAGTATGATGTGCTTGGTTCCTCGATCCTAATATTCCTCGCAAATTGATTATGACTTATAATGATAAATGCTCATTATTTCATAAAAAAACCACTATTAAGCTTGAATACATTATTGTACTTGCTCTTACAACTTAAGCTTTAGATGATTTGGTATGGTAGTATTGTACTATGGTATTAGAGCTCTAGTTTCCAATGCCTTGGGTAGTTGGGTTCAAGTCATGTCGCTGACATTTATTTTTTGCAGTCCTCTGAGTGCACATGTTGACACTCTGTTTGGTTTCTGATGCATCTAGTGACGCATCATTTTTTACCTCTCCACATGGAGCCTGGATCTTCTATCCCAAATTGTGTCTCATTTCTTGTCACATCTTCCTAAAACCCCATCCCCATCCTAACCCTTAAATCCTGATCCCAAAATCTTAAACTCTAAATTAGTGAGATACGTGTCATTTTTAAAATTTATGTGACATGAGATGAGTCACCATTTGGGATAGAAAATCCGAACTCCTTCACATGTGATCAGTAAGCTGGTCACACTGGACTTAGGGCTGTTCAAAAAAATTGGAAAACTGAACCAACCGACCCAAACCAACCGAACCGAGTTGAAAAAAAAAAAAAAAAAAAACCGAACCAAGCTTTTGGACTGGTTTCGGACCTTTCGGTTCGAAAATTGCACAAAACTGAGTTTTTTGTTTGGATCCGGATTAAGCTTTAAAAATCCCTAAGCCGCACTAAACCGAACCGACGTGTTACACTATTCTTTTATAATTTTATTACATAATACACATACCTACACCATGTGAGTGTGAGTAGCCAAGAAACATCCAATGAATGGTTATATCTTTATCTTGTGTTATTATTTACTTGTAATTAATAGGCTTGTACTTGGATTTATTGTAATTTCTAGTTAAAATTGCCAGAAAATATGAGCACATTGTACATAATGTGTTAAAAATCTTTAACAGTGCAACTGTTATTGAGGTCCAAAATTAAAATTTAACTCAAAATTGACATATGGCTCAAAACTTAAAATTTGCCAAACCGAACCGAAAAAATTGAGACTAGACTTTCCGGTTTTATACGAGGATTGGGTTGGTCATGGTTAGAAAAAACCAATAAACTGAGTTTTTGGGTTGGTCATGGTTTCAACCAAAACCGAACCCGAACCGTGAACACCCCAGTGACTGGAGGGCAGGGAGCATTAAGCAATGATAAACTGTTTGGACCCCTCTCTTACAACTTACGTCTAGATGAATTGACTTGAGATAAACAGAGTAAGGATGTCTAAATCGGTAGTAGTGGCCATGTTACATTTCTCAGCAGCACCTTATGTAGGAGGTTTTTTGTCAACTCGTGGATGGGTCCAGGTTAAGGGTCCCATGGGATACGTGAAGGATTGTTCTCAGGTACGAGGTTCTGAATCGTGGCTTTACATATGACCAATGGGGATTGCTGAGTTGGGAATAATTGAGATGGGAAACAAGGCTAATTTTCAATATAGAGATGACAGTCATTATGGAGATGGCATGATAAATTCACAGACCATGTGGCAATTTTATTGGTTGAATTATTCTTAGATTTCTGCTGAGCATTTTTCTTATGCTATCAGGTATCCAGGTCCAGTTCTACGCCTTCCAATATAAGGGATACATTATACCAGAGCCTGCCACCTAATATAAAATCAATGTTGCGGGCTAAACTACATGCCTTCAGTGTCGAGGAAGAGGTGCATGTTTATATGATTCTAGCTTTTCTTCTACTAGCCCCTTTATGATTCTTACATTCTCATCCAAGATAATAATTGTCTGACAAGCAAATGAAGCCTGTAATGGCATGTCTGATGAAAATTGTAACGATTTTGTTTTTTGCAGCTCAGTATTGAAGATATTAAAGCGGAAATGGAAAAAACTTTGCGTTGGCTTGCTCCCGTAGCTGTGAACACCACAAAGTATGATTTGCAACCTTGCTGCTCCGCTGACATCTTCCTCTTCTTTTTGTTTCCGCACTCCCCTCTCCTTTTGAGTGTTTCAGCTGCAACAATTGTTCTATTCGACATTCACAGTTGTGTCCCTCCCCCTTTGACCATCCATCACTAATTTCTCTTCTTTTGTGATAGGGCGCATCATGGTTTTGGTTGGGTTGGAGAGTGGGCAAACATAGGGTTAGTGGCAATTTTCATTTTTGATTTTTTGAAATTTATTCATTTTATTTGCTGAATCTGTGATGAGCATTTAGGAATTAGCGAATTCCAGATAACACGAAGATAAAGATTGGTTTACGTGATGCAGGTCTGATGGGAATAGGAAGTCAAGTGGGATTAATGATTTAACTAAAATAGAGACACTTCACTATGCAGACAAGGACAGGACGGAGGCTTGTATTCTAGAACTAGTGTTGTGGCTAAACCATTTGATAAGCAAATCGAAGAATGTAGCAAATGCTGGTGGTATGAAGTTGCCTGAGAAATCCCCAATCTCCACAACCTCAGTGGATAGTAATGCACAGTGGTCCAAAGAAGCTGCTGGTCAAAGAAAATTCTGAAAGGCAAATTAGAAGTGAGGATTCCAAGGATGATAGGCTTTGATAAATGATCATGACAAGCAAAGCAAATTAAACAAGCAGCAGCCACTCCACTCAGCTGATAGAGGAGAGCAAACTTGGTGTAAAGATGGATGGTCGTGATGACATTCCCTCCCTGTTAGTGAATGTTATGAGCACTGATGGGATGGGATGGAATGGGATCGAAAAAGAAGGATGCATTTTATGAGTATGTATGTATCTGCATTAAGAGGCACTTGCATATAAGACAGAAATGTAACAATGCCTGTCTATAATGAAACAATGTGCATAATATTCCAGCTTTATCCCGTAAATAATTATAAAGGGACAACTTCATAAATGATCCCTGAATTTTGTCCGATTCTATGGGTAGTCCCTGAACTTAAAACCGCAATATAGATGGTCTAAGTTCATAAAATCGTTCCGTAAATGGTCCCTCCGTTAGTCAACCATTAATTTTGACCGTTAACCCTACTAATTGACACAATTACCCTTCTTCCCCTTTCTCTCTCCTCAATTTTGGCCCGAAAAAAAAAAAAAAATCAGACTGGCCGGATCTAAACCCAGATCTAAACTCAGATTGAATTTCGTTGAAGATGATGGGTATATATTTACTTGACCTCTCCCAGATCTGGAATAAATCGAAGACGAGATGGAGATGGACCTTGACTGCTACAATGGCACACAGAGCAGCCATAGCAACAGCCAAACACAAATTACTTCCCTTCTCCACCACAATTTCAAACAAACTCCGTCGTATTCTTTGCCCAAACGAACGAGTCGTCTTGGAGTCGCCATAAAAACGAAGGAAAAGGGAATCACCTAGATTTGGGTTCGTTGAACTTTGTTTGATTTCTGAGTTTCATCCAAATCTGGTTTTCCTTGTGTTCGGACATAGGTGGAAGAGGTGGCCGCGAAGGGAGTGGGGGTAGAAGGAAGCAGCGGTGAAGGACCAGAGCTTGTGTGGTTTATGGACGATCATCGCTTGCTTCGTCCCGTTGCTTCGTCTTCTCCGCTCATTGAAACCCAGATCAAAGCGTGGCCAGAATTAACCCAAATCTTCTTCGTTAACTAACCCAGATTCTCCTTCCTCATTTGAAGACGTGACCCTGATCGAATTTCTGAGCATCATTCAATCACTCTCCTTCCAGATCTGATCTCTCTTTCTCTCTCTCTCTATGGAGCGACATTCCGTTGAAGAAAAAGAGCAGCAGCAGCGCCATGTACGATATCTTCGTTCAAGCCTCTTCGTCTTTCTCTCTCTTCTGCTGCAGTGCCATCATCGCCGGCAGTGGCCGCTTCAAGCCGTCTGATTTGTCGTTGTTGGAGCCCATTGCTAAGAGTACAGAGCAGAGGGTCAAGAGGATCACGCAATTCAGGTTCGTTGTTGGAGGTTTCCTTCGTTTGCAGAAGGTATCTGTGTTATTGTTGTTGTTGGTGGTGGTGGTTGGTGGTGATTGTGTACAGGGAAGAAGAAGATGGGTATATATTTACTTTTTTATCCTTTAATTCAAAAGTAAATTTCCTAAATTATCCTTAGATAACAGTCAATTTAACGAACAATTGATGGCAGGGACCATTTACGGGACGATTTTACAAATTTGAACCATCTATATTGCACTTTTAAGTTTAGGGACTACCCATAGAATCGGACAAAATTCAGAGATCATTTATGAAGTTGTCCCATTGATTCCTTTCTTCTTTTCTGATCGAGCTGGTTTCATTCTGAGACGGACATTATCCATCCTATTCCTAGGGATGAAATGCACTTGCTGCTTACATTACTGATTATATCATATCACACACAAAAGATATTGGTCAAAAGAAAAAAAAGTCAAAATCAAGATCTGCGTAACGTATTTCATGCCAAGCTTATCCACAAATTGATCTACAACTTTATTATCATACTGTATTATAAAATTACAAGCACATAGGTTTTAATGAAGAAACTCAGGAAGACCATTCACCCACCATACCAATACTAGTGTACACCTAACCTACTATTCATTGCTCCTCCCTCCATGAATATTCTCTCAATCTTTCTGTATTCTAAGAATAGAGAGATATCTCTGCATCTATCAACACTTTATGGAAAAATACTTAGGTGAATATCGATTAGGGTAAACCCAAACAGGGAAAACTTACACGGAGAGTTTCCCACAGTTTTTCCCTGCTTTTACAAAGGTGACTTGCATCTGTGGCTCAATATGCATATCCCGAGAAAACGAGAAAAACAAGGTGTTCTTCAATTCTAGTTTGAGGAACAAAAAGACTTGGAGGCAACTCAAGGACAGTGGAGAAGGCAACAGCAACCTTTAGCGTCAGTAGTGAAGCAAAATGTGTTTCAATAAGCTGATACTGTCATGTACATGAATGGAGACCCCCCCAAATTACTCTGCTGTTCATCATTACAGGACTGGGGTAAAAATTGTCAGCCCTGTTATAATCCCCGTCCCAACCAAAATTGCCCTAGAAACTATTTAGAAAAGAAAAGAAACACCGTTTTCAATTGTTCAGTTGTCTCGACTTCTGAACAGATATTAGTCCTCTTTCCACTTATTTACGTAGTTGAGAAAAGCAAGCGCAGGATTCTCCCTAGGTGGGGCACGAACACGAGTAGACCTCCTGACCACGGCGTCTTCAATTTCAATCCTGTGAGCCTCTTTAGATCTCTTTTGGATTTGCAAGCTGCGAAAATGCAGGAGTGAAATATTAAATATATGCATTACATAGATGTAAACGAATTTCAGTTCGCCACTCTATATACAATGTCATATGCTAAAACTACATATGCAATGATACCCGCACACTCAGTCCATTTAGAGAGTCTATTTTTCAAAAACTTCACCATTTCATAGATGTCTACCACCATCCATGAAAATGAACAATATAACAATATCTTGCATTATATTATAAGCTTAATTCGACTAACGGCATTGATCCCAATCACATCGAGTCAGCAGCATGAATCATGTCCCACCATTTGATATAGTCCACAACTTCACTACACAAGCCACATTCATTCATAATCTTTCTTTACTATTGATGTTCATGTTAACTTTTGTCTTTCTCTAGCATGGTTGATTTTGGTACCATCAAACTTCCTGGTGAATGCACTAAAAGGACTACGTTTATAGGCCTGGCAAAAAGGGTTAGTAAGTTGGGTTGGGTTAAGGCATGTCATAGGTTGTAATGGGTTCAAACTTCAACCTATTATAACCCATTTAATTGGCAGGGTAATAGATGGGTTGGGTCTAACCGCGGTCAACCTATTGGGTTCTCCTACACCCTAAAACACATTTTTTTTCATCACACTAATACAATTATACACATTTTTTTCATACACACTAATAAACATTCTCTCTCTAACACTAATATAAAATTTTCTATATCACTAATACAGATTACAAACTTCTCCCCCGGACCCGGAACCCACGATGCTACATATTCGATGCTCGCCACGTGAACGGCAAGCAAGATCTAATGGCCACGATAGACGAGCGAGAGAAAAGACTACTTTACCTGCGAGCATCCACGGCCGTCGGATTTTAAATAATGTCTATGTGGTGAGCATCGAGCGGACCCGCACCACGGCACCATGGGAATCATGACACCATCAATTCCAAATCCCTTCTCCCCCTCCCCACATCTCTAGTCACACACACACACAGACTAATTTTCTATCTCTCTCTAGACTCTCTCTCTCTCTCTACATAAGCATGTCAATGTTTGTTAATTGGAATTTTAAATAAGCTTTAAATTTCCATTCTGCACTACTTCAAATTTAACATATTTAAATTCAACTGTTAAAGCTCTGTATTTCGATTCACATTTGATATCCCCGTTTTCGATTTCCCTAGGATTTTTTACGAGGAGATGACATAATTGAAGGATTTTTACATCGAATTCCAGACCTAGTTGAGGTTTTTGGGGAAGCCACAAGAAGAAGAAATGAAGAGGAAGGTGAGAAGGGACGCCCCTTTGAAGGGAGAAGATGATGCGAGAAAGGCCGGCGGTAACGCCAGAGACACCACCGCAACACTAACACGCCGGAATTGGCCACCTCGGAGGGTGGGGAGGAGGGGGAGTACATTCGAGCGATCATTTTTTTAATGGGTTGAAATGGGTAGTAGATTAACCCGGATTAACCCAATTAAATAAACTAGTTAGAATGGGTAACATGTCTCAAACTATTAATTAAGGGTTGGGTTGGTCTTTAAACAGGTTAAAGTGGGTATGTTCATGGGTAATTTACCCATTTTCCCAGGCCTGGTTGTACGTGGCCAAGCCATTTGCTCTCAATGTTTTCGATTATTGGAGCAACTTTTACTGTCTCACAATTTTCAGTTACAATCTCTTCCTTCCAAGTTTTACCACACATCTACCTTAGCATACGCATTTAGGAAACACTCGTCTTGTTAGCCAGTTCTTCCTTGGTGGCCTAACAATCAGTTCTAAGAAAGTAGCTTGTGTCTAGTAGATGTCGATCACAATTCACATATATAACATACCTTTCAGCTTAATAGGCATATGTTGATCACATAGCTCTCCATGATGCACTTCTCCGTTTCACCCAATCTAATTTTATTCTATGACTAACGTCCCCTTCCACCCATCTTAATCGATCCCAGAAATCGAAATCGTAGCCTTTGTCTCCACTAATGCTACTACCACTAAAATTCCCATCAAGATACCAAAAGCAATATGAAAGTATTCAACTTGTCACAACATGCTTTCCGGAGAGCATGTGGGTAAATAGCAGTAACCAACAGTATCCCAGAGCAGCAACATCATTAGCAAAGGACCTTGAACAAAAAAAAATTGCATCCCCGTCCCATGCAACCCAACTAGCAATCTAATCTTTCCAGTATATAATATATATAGCTTTACCAGCATACTGCAGAAACCAGAAACAAAAAAAGGGGGTAAAAAGAAGCAAGGAAGCACGGCGAAGATGTTGGAGCCTTCATCACTTCTAAATTCAAAGTGCGCAAACATGGATAATTAGTGACGGTAAATGGCCAGGCTTCAATTAACAAATGGGGCAGCGAACGAATCCCTAATAATTCCACCACAAAGCATATGTCAGACATGCATTGTACTGAGACAGATGATATGGGAGGCCGAATGAATGACAATTCAAAATGAAATACACCTGACATGCTAAATAGAAAATTTACACACCACCATAAAGTGAAAAGAAGAAACTGGCAGTTTTGAAGAAGAAATACATCATTTCGACAAAAAAAAAAAAAACTCCTCAGAGAGAGAGAGAGAGAGAGAGAGAGAGAGAGAGAGAGAGAGAGAGAGAGAGAGAGAGAGAGAGAGAGAGAGA
>JAOWAN010000001.1:140705-157395 GCA_028566635.1 Lobelia cardinalis
CCTCCCCCTCCCCCTATCGTCTCTCCATCACCACCACCCATCAAACACCGCCTCCACCGCTCTACTCCTAGACCTGCTCCTCCGGCTTTTCCTCCTTTCCCTATCTCTGTATCGATCTCTATCTTTATCCTTATCTCTACTCCTGGACCGGCGCCTATGTCGGTGGCTAGACCGATTATCCTCTCTCCTTCGACTACGACTGTGGCGTCTCGAATGCCTACTATCTCTAGACTAGAACGCTCGTTTGAAACCCTAGAAGTTGATTGGCTTTGGTTCTTCTTAAGTTTGGATTGGATGGAATGGAGTTTAGCTTGCCTTTGAAGCTCGAACTCCCTACAAGGGCTTGAGGCTTTGACGAAGCTGCTGAGAGACGAAGACGAGGTGGACGGCAAAGCTGAGCCTCTGACTGGTAAGTTGTCCGTACCGACGGAGGAGGAGGAGAAACCAAGGCCTTGCTTGAATTTGGCAGCGCCTTCGCCTTTTTTGTGGATTTGGGTGGTTGCGGTGATGGTGGTGGTATGGTTTGGTGGTGGTTGTGGTTTGGTGATGGTGGTGGTGTGGTTTGGTGGCGGTGACAAAGATGAGGGCAGGTGGTGGTGGTGGTTGTTGTGATTGAGGGGCAGTGATTTAATTAGGGTGACATGTAATTAGGGTAACATTTAATTAGGGTAATATTTAATTAGAGTATATTTTAACTAGAGTATATTTAATTAGGGTAATATTTAATTAGAGTATATTATTATTAAGATATATTATAATTAGGATATAATTTAATTAAATTATGATAATTAGTTATTAATTTAAATTAAGATATTAATTTTAATTATTAATATTTAATTAGGGTTTGACTTAATTAAAGTATTATTTAGTTAGATATTTTTTAAATTAAGATATTTATTTTAATTAGTAAAATTTAATTAGGGTTTGATATAATTAAAATAAGATATGATTTATTTTTTGATTTAATTAAAATAATATTTAATTAGATATTATTTTAAATTAATATTTTAATTTTAATAAATGTAGAAAATAATTAGGTATAATTAAAATGAATTTATTTTATTTAATTGTATAATCTTTAATTACATTTAGCCCCTTTGGTTAAATTACATTTTATTCCCCTGAAGTTTAGTTAAATAGTAAATGATTAAAATGTTCCCTAAAAAGTTACGTGAATCGCATGTTAGTCCTTGCCCGTTAATTATTGACGATTTCTGTCGAAAATGCTCTATTTCGCAATAAAAAAAATTACTTTAGGGCTCAAGACGCAATAAGTCGGACCTGGGGATCCTTTTAGCCTTTTCACGGAAACTTTAGGGCGTAAAATGCATAAAATCCTAATAAGTATAGATAGTTAACTTTTTCTTTTTTTTTTCATTCTAAAAAAATAATCGTATTTTTCATATAGTACTCCCTTCATTTCGATTTAATTATCCTCAATACTGACATGTTGTGAGAGCTTTATGTCGATTTCAATAAAATTAAAACGAAACGAAGGGAGTAATAATTTTAGCGTAATTAAAAATTATAAAAATATATGTACTCGTATTCTTGAAATATGTGCAATATATAATAAAACTTTTTTACTCCCTCCGTCTTATTTATATTAGTTAATTTTCTATTTTTATATGTCTCAAAATTTTTGATAACTTCAATTTTTAATAAACATTTATTATTTAATTACTTCTCATTATACTCCTAACTTGTATAATACAATTACAAATAATTAATATTGGTAAAAGTGGAAAAAAAAGAGAAAATAGATATTGCAACTAAATCATTACTAAAAGTGGAAATTAAAAAGAGAAAAATTAAATGCATTTTTTGCTAAATTTGAATTCACGAATTTTCGTTCCTTGATCAATATAATTGAAATCGAGAAAATACTTTTTTATGACGAAGAGAGTACTTTTATAGACGATTCAAAAAAGAATGTTGAAATAGTTATCTCTAACATCTATTTTTGTTGGCTGAAAATACAGAAAGAGTCCTCTTTTGAAAATAAATACACTCATTCTGAATGAAATGAAGGAAGAAGTAACAACAGTGTGCAAGAATGGTCCAATGTTGACAGTGAAAGAACAAGGGGGAGAGAATGACCAACAAATAGAACATATAAATAAGTACTAGTACTTATTCCATTCCAATGATAAAGATAAGGAAATACTACTTACTAGTAAAACCCTAAGCTCTGAGAGAGAGAGAGAGAGAGAGAGAGAGAGAGATAGAGAGATAGAGAGAGAGAGGGAGGTGAGGTGGGTAGCAAAGAAGCAGCATTAACATCAGGGCCATCATTGTGAGATGTTGGTTAAATCCCATTTCTTTTTCCGCATGTGATTTCCTTCTCATTATATCATATCCCTCTCTTTCTTTCTTTCTCTCTTGTTCTCCTCTTCATTCATTGCATTTGCTGTTCAGCATTTTGACAGAGAATGGGCTAGACTAATCTTTTTCAGCTCAGCATTTTCTTTTTCAGTGTTCTTTAGGCTTTGGAATTAGATTGAATAACCTTTCCAAGTGTTATCTTCCAGCCCAGTCCCACCTTCCTCATTACATTTGGGTTTCCCAACCATGGATTTTGGTGTGTTTTTTCCTCCCCCCCCCCCCCCTCTCTCTCTCTCTTTCTCTCATGGGTTTGTCTCTTCTTTTTAGTAGCAAGATACAATGTGGAACATACTTGCTGTAACTTGTTACTTAAAGATGCGCATTGGAGATTAATTTCCTGTGGGAAGTGTTATATGCATGTGGTTGTTTGAGGGTTAGTCTTTTTTGTTGTTTCTGCCTAGGATGCTAGCTATTCATGCTCAACCTATTATTAAATGAGGTTGGTCTCCAGTTTAGATTTTTAAGGGATATTGCTAGGTATTTAATCACTGGTCCAAGTTGTATGGCTTGTGATTTTTATTTGAACTTAGTGGGTGCAAGTCAGATTTGTGGGATGATGGTTTGGTTTTTACAGTTGGTTGCAACCAAAAGTATACAGGCTTTGACATGTGCAATTTACGCCACACAATTTTCGGTAGTATATCCTATCTTATAAACAAGAATGGTACAAGTTGCCATTCAATATCTACACCCTTATTTAATCATTTTATTTTGCTAAGGCTGCATCTGTGATTGAGTCGTCGCCCTCATGTGAAATGCTATCCGAAAAGAAATTGTTTCAAATTTTGAGCTTTTCTTAATTTTAAGAAAAAGAAATGGCTGATACTTGTTAGCTGCAAGGTGCACTTATTTCCTACCCCACCCGCCTCTTAGTTTCATACTTCTCTTTACTGATACACCTTGTTGAAGTACTACTACTATGAGTACCTATATCCTGCATCCCTTATTTGTTGTAGTCCTATAGATGGGAGAAACTAGTATGGATCTTTGACCCAAATTGATACACCTTGGTTCTGTGAATCCCGCCATAGGATATGGTATAGCCTAACCATCACCTAGACAGCTAATATGTATCGCCACAATAAGGCATCTTCTCAAGAACAAATTTCCACCCCTTTCGCGAATACCTCCATCTGTTCGGATCAGCAATTCCATTATTGGGGATGGCCCGAGTTGAATCAACCTTAGTGACCCTGCTCGAAATCAAATGAGCTCGATGTTGGAATTGAGAAAATGAATATAGTTTTGTCTCACGTTTCCTATAATATTTTTGTAAACTAAATAAATTTTGTGTGTTTTTTAATATTTGTTTTAAGGTGCTCCCTCGCCCCCCCCCCCCCCCCTAGTCATACAACTCCAACACACCTGCGGATTGGCGCTTTATGTATGTCTTCATTTGGCCACATTTCCACAGTTTGGATATATAAATGGGGCGCAGGTTGTACGCAAAGATGAGATGAAATGTGTGCTGTTTTGTAGAATGCAGTTCTTTTTCAGAATGTTGGTACTCATTTGGAGTTGGAGTGAAAGTAAACCTGTGAAAAGACGTGCAAGAAGGCCTAAAAAATTAATCCTTATCACGTGATTCATAAATGCTTCTACTAAGCATCCTGCCTATCAGGTCTTTTTCTAACTTTTCAATGAAAGAAAAACTGGAGGGTTATCATGATTTTATATATCATGGTTAGTCTTCAGACCCTCCAAATTCCCTTCATTTTTCTCTACTGACATAACTGTGAACTTATACAATTTTATTCCCCTCATATTTAACCATCGTCCTCAGCCTCAGGAATATCCTTTTGTCCTTTAGTCGACCTCCTGTTTTTGTTCCCGAGGATCTGTGAGCCCTCAAGCTTTCACCTGAAGGGCTAACAAATTGGATGTTTATTCCCTCCTGCACCAGTGAAACCTTGGTGTTTTACTCCCATTCCCTTGATTTTCCCATCTCTTAGGCAAAGAAGCAAATGATGATGCATGTTCTCTTTTTCTTTCTTTTCTGCTCTTAACTTCCATTTGGATGCGTGTTTGTCTATTACAATTTATAGCCTCGCTCTCGTTATGCTTTATAACATCAGAACTTTGATTTTTGTTATGTGTCCTAGAGCATCACGATTCGATCATATACAAGTCAGTTTATGATTAGTTTGTAATGTGGTTTTCTTGTTCTTAATAAGGTTCTCTGCATTATGATTTGGAGTCATCACAAGGACAAAGTTTTGATGGAAGTTTCAGGCAGGCAGAATCTGGTTCGTTTCCATCCATCATTTGGTCACTACTTGTCAATGGAAGATAAACATCCAGCGTGTTTCTGGAATTTTCTCCAGTCTAGAATGTTTATTAGCAATGATTTTATAAGTTTGAGGTCTATTTTGTTATAATATGTGTTTGTAACCTTACCGCTGAAAGCAGAATGTTTCCTTTATTCTAGAAATTAGTCAAATATGGAAATTGAACCACTTTTGCCAACGCTTTATGGCAAGATATCACTGCCAAAGACTTGGGTAATGATATTGAAACACTTCGGTACCATCTAATTTTATCTAGTCAGAATTATGGTGCCAGTGTATTTCAACTACATGATGTACTTGTACAAAATGTAACATAGACTTGCTTCATAGGCTCCTCACTATTGCAAAAACTTTTGAGCAGGTTCAAAGGTTTTAGCCCCATATGTTGTTCCATTTTACACCCATAAATGCAGCTTAAAATTGTACTGTATTTGTCATGAGGTGAAATTAGGGAGGAAAAAGGTTGAGGCTTTAATTTATGTAGAAAGTCTTAGATATGATATAATAAAAACGTGAAAGATACTGTAGATGAATATCTGGCACATTGTGGTTGTAGGGCGAAGCACGGCTGCTTATTCCTGATGCTTACTGACTACTGCTCTGTATAAATACTTACTGCAACACAATTACACAACTTGGTTTTCGTTAAGGTTTACGCTCATTTTGTTGGAGCTGAAGGCTGGCTTAGAAGAATCACGTTTCACTTACCCTTTTAATTTGCTTATCTGATCTCTTATTTTCTAAAGACTAATTCAGTTCCCAATCATGTCAAATGCCATGGGATGCAGCTGTCTCTACACGAAGTTCTTCCAGCATTTCAGCTACTAGAAAACTCACACCTAGTTCCAAAGGAGTTTTCAAGGCACTAAAGGAATTTGCGAGGAAACTAATCGACATTGATATATTCACACAATGTCTTGAAGACTGGATTCTGGATAATTCACATCCAGATACTACTGACGTGGATCATGGTTTCAGGTCCCCATTTCTAATTGATGAGTTACGCACCCTGGATTTTGCATTGGAGGGGGTGTTATTTCAGCAGCTACTCCGAATGCCTTGCTCCTCTTATGCTTCTGATGATGTGAAAGTAGACGAGTATCTAGCATTGGAAGATTTCCTGCACGCTATTGCTGATTGCTTGTGGCGTACATTTTGGCATGAAACTGGACCATCACCGTACTGTGTATCCTGCCCTCGCTATGCTGGATCCAAGTTCTATAGCGTTGAAAAGGCAATATTGAGAGGCAGGCTTCAAGGGCTATGTGGGGCTGCTTTAGTATCAAAAAGTGGGAGTAACCAACAAATTCGTTGGCATGAAGTGGTTGAATTTGCTTTGTTTAGATCTGATATTATGATGGGAAATGAGTTGAGAATGTCTTCATCTTCCATATGTGAAGCGCTCTTTTATGGTATTCATATACTCCTTTCCAGAAAATTGAGCAATTATAGTACCGCCTGCAGCGATTCTGTATTTATTTTAGTTCTTGATTCAAATTTTGGAGGTGTTGTGAAACTTGGGGGAGACCTTGGAAAGCTTGAACTAAACCTAGATAACCCATACCTTTCGGTGGTAGATTGGATTAAGTTTCATGCTCAAATCAGTGTTTCCCAGGTGGATCGGATATGGAACAATCTGGGAAACGCAAATTGGAGAGATTTGGGGACTCTTCAGCTATTGCTTGCAACATTTTATTCCATTGTCCAGTGGAATGGACCACCTAGAAAGTCCCTAGCATCTCTTGCATCAGATCACAGCCTCCGTCTTCAGAAGAGGAGGATCGAGCGTGGCCTTTTTGAGGGTGATCATACAGCAGTTCTCTTCGAAGAGGCTAGCCATGAAAAATTAGTCAACCTTGATCACAGAAATAATCCATCTTTCAAGCAGCCGCCATCGCGTTTGAAGCTTAAGCAAGGTGAGGTCTTGCTACTAGAATATCAAGATCAAGGGCAGAGAAGTTTTCGAGTACAGGAGTCTCTGCAAGGAGGAAGCTGCTGTTCCTACAGTGTCGTTGCTGTAGAATGTCCCACGGAGTTGTTGACTTTATATGTGGGTGACCATCCTTCTAGACTGGAGCCGTCACTGGAGGACATGAATCTGTGGTATCAAGTACAGAGGCAAACAAAAGTTCTGAAGATCTTCAAGCAGCAGGGAGTTTCAAGTCAAAATTTGCCTGAAATAGCTGCCAGTGGCAGAATTCTGCATTCAGGTCCTTGCAAGAAAGAGAGCCCCAAAGGACTATGCGACCATCCATTGTGCGGAACCCCAATACTAGTTGTATATCCAGTTGGAGAACCAATTTCTTGCATAGTAGCCCGTGAAGGCCCGCTTTCCTCTGCAGAAGCTATCCGTTGTTGCCGAGACTGCTTGGCAGCTCTTAAAAGTGCAAAAATGGCCCATGTGCAGCATGGTGATTTATGTCCGGAGAACATCATATTAAGCGTTGCTCATGACAACAAAGAAGGTGCAAGGGGGAGATGTTTGTATGTTCTGGTGTCATGGGGGCGTGCAGTTCTGGAAGAAAAAGACTCTTGCCCAGCAGTGAATTTGCAGTTCTCGTCGGCTTATGCCCTGCAGAATGGAAAGCTTTGTCCTTCATCTGATGTCGAGAGCCTTGTCTACCTCCTCTATTTCATTTGTGGGGGTAGTATGCCTACTCAAGAGCAAGTAGATTCTATTGAATCGGCCTTGCACTGGAGACAGAGCTGTTGGGCTAAGAGTATCATTCAACAACACCTCGGTGAGATTTCCTCTCTCTTGAAAGCATTTGCTGATTATGTGGACAGCATATGTGGGACACCATACCCAGTTGACTATGATGTTTGGCTCAGTAGACTAGATAGGGTGGTGCAAAACTCAGCAGATAGGGGAAAAGATGTATCGAGTCAAAATGATATTCCTGAGTATTCAGGAATGTGCAAAGGCGAATGTTCTGATTCGTGCTGAGTACTAACATTTTGGTTTCTGTTTACACAAGTTGGGTTGCAAATTGTTGACTTTGTAGAAAAACATGCTGTAGACTTACAGTTCTGGGTTTTGATTTGTAACTGCACATGGTTGAGCATTGCAGTTGAGGAACTTGTGGGAAAGTTTTGCTGCTCATTGATTAACAGATGAAGTCAATGTCTCTAATTCCATATATACTTTTACAATGCTACATGTCATCTCCCAACTGGTTGGTGGCTGATCGGCCTTTATGGTTGTAATTCTAGCGTTTGTGAAGCAGACTGTTGATTGACATTTCAGAAATTCTTATGCCCTATTTATCCTTACAATACAATACATATATACATATACATATAATATATCCTTCTTTTAAGCTGCACAGGTTCGACTCAGCTCGCCAACCAGCAGTTTGAGGTCATGAGTGGCTAGAAGCTCGCTGTCGCATAGATCAGGCTGAGCACTTCTTACTTTCTGGAGCTCGACTTGCACCAGATGCTTCTGCCCTGATGATATTAATCTTTTTCCAGACATGTTAACATTACACTCGTAACAAGTAGTTTTATGGGTTGGTTAATTGGTCACCCTATTTGTTCCATGATCTATGGGTCTACTGGGAGACAATACGTTCTCTGTCCCAACAAGAAAGTAGTTGCAAACAAATTATCAGCCAGCAAAGGATTCTTACTGAGCTCCAGCAAGCAACATTCCAGGTGTATGTTTCCCATCTGAATTACTAGTCGATCCCTATTTTCTGCTCCAAGTTCGACAAAGAACCTTCATTTGGCTCTATCACTTAAACTGCCGAATCTTTTTCAGTGAGTTGCTTCCTTTCCCTGTTCAGACAAGGGTGAGCGTACCATCAGCATCTAATTTAAGTTTCTGAATCAAAACAGGGACCGTGTCAGTGTGCATGTTCTCATGACTAGCTAGACATTTCAGTCTAAAATTTTGGATTCTTCAACAGCATGAGATGTCCAAGTATTATCCGCATCATTTCTAAGTTAACCTAATTGCACCTCCACAATTCGTGTGCCATTGAAATGGGTACAGGCAAGGGCATTCCTGTTACGGTTCTTGTGGCATTCAAGTCCAGAAAGATTATCAATGTTTTCAGCTTTAAACAAGAGCATCTCCGAGGAACCAATCTGCAAGGATGTGTAAACACACCAAACGTAAAAACAAACCAAAAGTATTTATCATGAAGAGATCAATACAGAAACTATATGATAAATGATGAATTTACAACTGAAGACACCAACCACAATCAACTGTGATGAGCAATTTAAATAAAGGTTGCTTGTATGTGTATGATATGGATTAATGAATAAGTGGATACATCTTTTTCTCTCTCTAGGTTAAGCTTCGACTTCTTCACCATGCCCGAGGCCTTAGGGCCGCCGGCTGCAACTCCCACAGCGCCGCCTTCTTACATTCCTAACCCTAATTCTTCACCTACTTCCCTCGTTCTTGCTGATCCCAATGTCTCGTCGTCTTTGACTGCTCCAAAACCAATTTCGTTCGCAGACGCTCTTTCCAACAATCTTGGAAAGGCGTAGCAAAATCCTAGTCTGAACAATCAATTCTGTCTTCAATGCATTCCTCTTACACCAGCTCAACCAAGCTTTGTAGTGACGAACCTGCATGCATCTTTTCTCCGGTGGAATTTGACACTGCAGCCAAACAATCTCATCACACCCTTATTATGAAATTCTCATTGGCCGTCCCCAGTGCAGGATATTCGCATTCATATCGAGACTTCTTGGAATCTTTCTGGGAAAGGTGTGGTAAGGCTTCTTGATACAGGGCATGTAATGATCCATTTTCAATCAAATGAGGATCTTGTGAAAGCTTTGTCTAGGGAAAGGAATATGATAAATACTTGTCCTTATTCGTTTGTTCCGGTGGTCGCCAGATTTTAGGTTTAAGGAAATTCCCCGGGTTGCAGTATGGCTGCGTTTAAAGTTCCTCGCACTCCCTTTCTTTGTTCCATCGTACCTGGAAACAATAGCTGGATAGGTTATACCATTGGTACTTTTCTTAAAGCAGATGATCGCACGTTGTTGCTTACACATCCCATGTACACACATTTGCATGGAAGTTGATGTTTCCAGAGATCTCCCACCTAGGGTTTGGATCCGGTCCTCCAAAGAGGATTTTCGGCAAAAAATGGAGTATGAAGGTACTTTGGCTTTCTGTGTTGGATGTGGATGGATAGGGCTTACGCATTTTGACAGTAGAAAGCGTTTTCAAAAAGATAGTAATCCTCCGCTCCAGAAAGATATGATATATGGTGGGGAAAGACCCTATAACGAAGGGTGATATGAATAATAAAAGGAATATCCCCTGTTAGAGCGAATCAGGGGAATAATAATGGGTCTAAAGATAAGTCGTTCCTGCTACACAAGGTATGATTGCTCAAGGATTGCATGTGATCTCAGTTTCTGATCAGGGTCAGAATAATCAAAGCAAGGAAACAAATGTTAGATGGACACCAGTTAAAATTTTGCACAGGAAAGAACCTTCCACGTTGCAGTCAAATGTAGATGGCAAGGCTATGGAAATGGGGATTATTGAATTGGTAGACACCAGTTGGAATATATGCTTAATGATCCATTGAATGAGGTGAATGGTAGTGACTAAGGTTATTTTAAAGAATTACAGCAAGAAGTACCGAGCAATGCAGATATGACTGATTCATTAAAACAGGCTGCTGTTAATCAAGCCTCTTCGATAGAAGGTGAGATCTTGGGACGAGAATGTTCCTGTGATGTTTCAAGAGAGATCAGGGGTGAGTCGAGATCAAGCAGTTGAACCAATCATTCCTGAATTTGTTTCTAGCAATCCTTTTTCGGTGTTGCAAGATTTGGGGGATTTTCAGAATGTATTACTAGGTAAGGGGTATGATTTCGCAGATGGTGAGGATGATAATGGTAAGCCAACTTTGTCTAGAGCAGTTTCTCTGAGAAGTCACTCAAAATTCAATGGCCAAAGCTGTCTAGGTCAAAATTTGGTTGATAAGTTGGTGGAAGATCCTTAGACTACTCCAAAGGTAATTACTAGCTTTTGGAAGCATTATAAATACCTGCATAAGAAAAAAAGGGATGCTAAGTTTCAGCAGGAAAACAAAAGAACCACCAGATCAGCCAATCAGGCACAAATTACTTCCCCCTCTAAGCATCAATGACAGGGCACATCTACGAATTTGGTCTAGAATTATTCCCTCAGTTTCTGAACTGTCAATTTTCATGCTAACTAAAAAACATCCTAGTCCAGATAAAATATACCTTTATAAGAAAAATAGTCTACAATCTTTTTTTAATATCTTTTATTTCCTTTCTTTTTTTGATAGAATCATAGAACTATCTTTTATGATTTCTAGATGAGTAACATCGATGTTATGAGTCTCTACAGTTTCAGTGGGTCTATGAATGAGATTAAAATTTTCTTCAATAAAAATCGTCAGGATCAGCAAACGAACAATGCCAGATAATCCAATTTGACAAGATTGGCCAACCAAGAAGCATCCTGACAATAGAACTCGAGAGAGAAATCTAGCATATCAAAATGCAACCATTTTTTATTTTATTCTTTTTGCGTGTAAGTAGAACAAGAAGACGGGTTAAGACAAAAGCATGTGAAATGAGTTGTATTTTTACCCAAACACAGGTACTATCATTATTGGAAAATAGTGGATATACAGCATAATACACTGCACGTTCAGCCAAAGATGCAGTTTGTGTTGCACCATACAGCCAACACTGCACATTCGGTTGAAAGTGTCGTGTCTTATGGAGTGCACTTATCTCATTAAACTATCAATTTTTTCAAGAGCATATACAAAGACAATGTTTTCTTTCTTCTTTTTCTCTATTTTTGGGGATGGGTGTTGAGAGCTTTTAAAACCATACCTTCGCAAAATTGGCAGCTCACAGCCTCCCTGCATATGAGAAAAAGATTCAATCAGTACAGCACTACAGCTCGAGAATGAGATGGAGATATACTGTAATTCACAAGGCAGCACCAGATGGTGCTTTTATTTCATGAGTCATTCAGGCATAAGTGTAGCCATATCCTTCATAATTAACATGGAATTATAAAATATCAAACTCCATCACACTTTAGTATTTTGCCAACTCAACCCTCATGTGAGATGTAATCATGTTAAGAATAATGGGTCAATATTGTATAGAATAAGTATTCTAGGGTGCTTAGTGTAATATGTAAATGTGATAGAAATAGGGTTGTAACATTCTACTATTCAATGAACACAAAAATCTCCTTCGGCTCTCTCTTCGGTATCTGTCTTGAGAGAAACCCATAGAGATTTGAGACCACCATTGTGATCCCCAAGGAAAATCGAGTCAATCTTGAAAAACGAAGGCTATACCGGAGCAGCCACGCGTCGTCACGCGCAGACAGACTCGTCGAAGCTCCGAAGACACGCGCAACTGTCGTCGGCGCATGCATCATCTTCCCGGCGTGAATTTTTAGGATTTTGTTCTCTTTTTTATTTTGTTTATGGATCTGGTGGAGGTGTAGAGATTCAATGAGTTTTTAAAGGTGTTTTGGCCTAAAAACAGTCCGGCCAAAGGTATTTTTTTTTCTATGAACTGAAAGTTTTGTTTTCTCTTCGTCCTTCTCTCTTTGCTATTGGAATTTTCTTGAGAGTGTTTATACTTAAGTTACCATGTCCGAATGAGATAAACTCATTTCCAAAGATAGTGACGGTGTTGCTAGCTGAGGAGTTCAGTTAAGCTCGAACCTCGTTCTTAGTCCCGTGAAATTGGATGGGTTGAATTATCTTACATGGTCGCGAGCTTGTTTACTCTCGATTCAAGCCAATAGAATACAGAAATTCATTAATGAAAGGTCGAAGCAACCCCCGAATAATGATCCAAAACTTGATGACTGGGAATTGGATAATGCCATGGTGAAAACTTGGCTCTTTAACTCCATGGAACCCAGTATTCGGAAGAGTTACCTTTTTCTTACCACTGTTCAAGAAATTTGGAGCTTGTTAGCTCAAACATTCTGTCATTATGGGAATCATTCAAAGGTTTATGAGATTAGAAAGAGAGTTCGTGAGACACTACACAGAAAGAAGTCACTAGCTGAGTATTATTCTGAACTGACACGACTATGGACGGAAGTATTGAACTTGATCGCTATTGCACCTTTAGTGCATAATGTACAAGAGATGTGCAACGCCATCAGAGGATTGTAGAAGAAGATCAACCGAATGATTTTCTAGCTAGTTTAGATGTCTGATATGATCCTATTAAGGCAGAGTTGATTGGAAGAGTTCAACTTCATGATGTTCTCATTGCCATGCTTGTATTCAGGGGGAGAAAACTCGACGACATACTATGGTTTCTCATCCGGAACCGTCTGATTTTGCTCTTGTTGCTAATCATGTTACTGTTTGTTGATATGTCGGGGGTACCCTCCTTTGTTGATAAGAGTCCTCTTTTGCGTGATCATTTTCAGAAGACCGGACATACTCGTGACACATGCTTCCTCCTACACCATCACCTTCGTGGCCAGGGTCGTAGTCGTGGCCGAGGTCGAGAGCAAGGGGGACACCGTCAGTATAGTGATCACCTCTCAGTGGAGATACATACATCCGCATGGATACTCCACTAGCATAGGTTCCTTTGACATCCTATGAGACAAGTGCACTTCGCAGCTTGCTAGCCAACTCTTCCGCTCCTTCTACATCTTCTCATTTTGCCCATGCCTTGACATCTACATAGTCCTCTAAGTCTTGGATCATTGATTCAGGAGCTTCTGATAATTATGACTAATTCTTCTAACTTGTTTAATACCTATGTTCCTGAACAGGTTAAGGTTCGAGTCACATATGGATCTCTTGTACCTAATATGGGGAAAGAATCTATTCATTATTCTTCCAGATTACCCTTGACCTATGTCTTCCATGTTCCATCATTTACCTCAAATTTACTATATGTTAAGCGTATCACAGAGTCTCTCAATTGTTAACATTTTTCTCTTCCGACTGTGTTTTTGAGGACATAGCAACCAACGAGACGTTTGGTGGGGGTAAAGTCTACAATGGATTATATGTCTTGAAGGGCATGGCTATAGCTTTACCAACGGTCCACTTCGCATCTACTAGCTCTCCGTTAGAGTATTTACATTCATGGAAGATGTTTTGGTCATCCCTCTTTTGGTGTTTTAGAACATCTTTTTCCTACTTTAACTAAGTAATAAGCAATGTAGTAGGTCTGATTTTATGTGCGAACCATATGAACTAGCAAAGCACAAACTTTCGAGTTATCCAATTAGTAATCAGAGGAGCATGACTCCATATTTTGTTATTCATTATGATGTCTGGGGTCCGTCTTGAGTTACTGGTCGTTTAGGGTATAGATGGTTTGTTCCTTACATTGATTGTCAATACACGTCTCACTTCAATTTACCTACTTCATCACAAAAATGAAGTATTTGAGTGTTTTAAACTATTTCATACTATGATTCTGACACAATTTCAAGCTGTTGTCCAGGTCTTACGCACCAACAACAGTACAAAATACAGTGAGAGGGTCTTTGAGTCTTACTTGTCTTCCCATGGCATTGTGCATCAAACCATCTGCGTAAAAACTTCGGAGCAAAATGGGGCAGCACAGAGAAAGAACGGTCACCTTTTAAAGGTTGCTAGGTCTCTAATATTATTATGCATGCACCTAGTTTTCTATGGGGAGATGCAATTCATACTTAATTAACCGTCTTCCTCTACTATTCTCAAGTTCCAGACTCCAGCATCGTTTCTCCCAAATACATCAACGCACCCTCTCCCACTACGTGTGTTTGGATATGTTTGTTTTGTCACAACTCTGCTCCTTCGTGAGGGAAGTTAGACCTCCGAGCTCTCAAATGTGTCTTTATTGGATATTCTTCGGCTCAAAAAGGGTATAAATGTTATCATCCTCCCACTCGTTCGGTGTTTGTTAGTCATGATGTCACTTTTTGGGAATCGACTCCTCATTATTCCTCGGACCCATGTTCATCGCTTCGAGGGGAGAATTTAGAAAATCAAGAAATAAACATGGAGCCTTCTCCTATACCCGTTTGTGTCATCCAAGGGAACCTAGAGATTCATACCCTATTCGTTTGCCTAGATAGGAGGAGAGGGAAGCACCTCCTAATATAGAGTCGCGTTTGAAACTTGGCAGACTTGATGGTCCGAATTTGTTGACATACTCCCGCGGACAACATGAAGATGCTATTTTACCCACTCAATTGTCTGATCCGGAAGTTAATCCAACATTCGCTCCTTCCTCCGACACAAATGGTAACCCTTCTGACCTTGATCTTCCCATAGCTGTTAGAAATGGTGCTAGAGCATGTAATTTTGTTTCTTATGATTCTGTCCCCTTCTTATCGTGCCTTTTGTTTCCACTTTGTCGTCTATTCCTATTTCTCAAAGTTGGCAAGATGCGATACTTATCCAAAGTGAAGGAGTGCTACGAATGAAGAGACGAATGCTCTTAAGAAGAGTGGCACACGGGATCTCTTAACACTTCCGGTTGGCAAAAAAACTATTGGATGCAAGTAGATGTTCACGGTAAAATATAAGTCGGATGGATCAGTTGAAAGGTATAAGGCGAGACTTGTTACGAAGAGATACACATAGACTTGTGGAGTTGACTATCAGGAGACCTTTTCTCCTGTTGCCAAAATGAATTCTATCCGGATCCTATTTTCTTGTGCTGCAAATTTAGGATGAAATCTTCCGCAAATTGATGTGAAGAATGCCTTTCTGCACGGCAACTTAGAGTAAGAGGTTTATGTGGATGTTCCTCGTGGCTTCTTGTCTCATACTACGAAAGGGAAGGTGTGTAAACTCAAGAAGAGTTTGTATGGCTTGAAACAACCTCCTAGGGCATGGTTTGGAAGATTTCACAGTTCCATGAGAAAGTTTGAGTTCAAACAGAGTAACTCAGATCATCCGATGCTTATTGAGAGACAATGGGGAAAATTCACATTCTTGATTGTGTAGGTCGATGACATCATTGTGACAGGTGATGATGAGGATGAGATTAATTCGGTCAAACGAGATTGGTGACTGAGTTTGAGGTCAAGGACGGGACGTGGGTCTGTTACGGTACTTTTTTGGGATTGAGGTAGCTAGATCATCTCGTGAGATCTTTCTCTCTCAACAAAAGTATGTCCTCAGATAGATCTCCTATCTGACACAAAAATGTTGGGGTGCAAACATGCGAACTCACCTTTTGAAGCTAATCATAAGCTTCTTGGAGGTGTTGGCACCGAGGTGGATAAGAAGGGATACCGACGGCTAGTTGGGAGACTTATATACCTTGCACATACCAGACATGACATTGCATATGTTGTTGGCATTGTGAGTCAGTACATGCATGATCCCCGTGAGCCTCATATGGATGCAGTTCATCGCATTGTGAGATACTTGGCATTGTGAGATACTTGAACGCTACACCGGGTAAGGGCGTGTTGTTCGAACCTCATAGCCATCTAGATGTTCAAGGATATACTGATTCAGATTGGGCTGGCTCCGTAGATGATAGGCGTTCCACTTCTAGCTACTATACCTTTATTGGGGGTAACTTGGCATAGCAAGAAACAAACAATAGTAGCAAGGTCGAGTGCCGAAGCAGAGTATAGAGCTATGGCTCTTGGTGTTAGTGAACTCTGGTGGACTCGATCTCTTTTTGCAGAATTGGGTTTTCCACCTACCGGTCCTATGAAGTTGTTTTGTGATAGCAAAACAGCTATTTGCATCGCTCATGATCCAGTTCTGAACCAAGCATATTGAGATAGACCGACACTTTATTAAGGAGAAGATTTTCAGTGGTCTAATTTGTATGTCTTATGTAAAGGCCGACGATCATTAATCGATGTCTTAACTAAGGGTCTTAGTAGTAGAGATTTTATTCCCATTATAAGCATGTTAGACATGAGAAATATCTTCGCTCCAACTTGAGGGGAGGATTAAGAATAACAACAACAACAACAACAAAGCCTTTATCCCAAACTAGTTGGGGTCGGCTAAGATGAACCATCAATAGTCCAA
>JAOWAN010000001.1:157495-178084 GCA_028566635.1 Lobelia cardinalis
AGGAGAGAGAATGTGATGTGAAAGGTTTGAATTGATTTATGTGAGTGTATAGATATAGGGGTAGTAGATGGAAAGTAGATAATGTTTGAAATGTGATATTGAATGAAATGAGTTTGGATATTATATTTGTGATCGAATTTGAACATTTTACCATATTACCATGTGGTGTGATTCTCTATTCGTGATCCGTCCATTAGAAAATAAGGAACCGAAGGATTTAACGTTTCAAGAAAAGAAAATCCAATTAATTTCGACAATGCCAGTCGAGACACCGTCAGATCTCAAATTATTTCCAACAGCAACAACAAAGCAAATGAAAAAATTGTCTTTTCCAAATTAACGTGAACTGGTCGAAGGAAAGCTTCAACTTCTTTTTCAAAAATTAGTCTTTTCCAAATCATCAATTTGAGGCTTTCTCCCCAGGTTTGACTTCTTTTTCACCACAAATTGACTACTTTGTGGCCTTATTTGTCCGGCACATTTACTTGGCCAAAGTGCGGTACCCTCGCTACAAGAAAACAGAGATGAAAATATCATGCCGAAACCCCGAAATCAAGTCATGTGAAACAATCAATCGCGATTAGAAAATCCTTTGTCTTTGCTCTAAATATTTTGAATTTCTTGACCGGTTGAACTCCGATAGTCTTCTTCGGCGCCGGTGATATATTTGCTTCAAGATTGCGTTTGCTGGCGAGTTTTTCGAAGCCTTCAATCGCTTCTTCACCTAGATTCCTGCTCCTGAGTTGTTTCCGCTTCCGTTAAACCGTTTATTTCTTTGATGCATCCTTTGTCTTTGCTCTAAATATTTTGAATTTCTTGACGGGTTAAACTCCGATAGTATTCTCCGGCGCCGGTGATATATTGCTCTTTAAACTCCGAGACACCATCAGATCTCACAAACCCCCCCTATATTTTGCCTCTTCATTCTGTCTTCTTTTCGTTTCTGGTATAGCTTCTGGTCCTCTCTAATTCTTCAAACCTGGATCTGTGGGAGATGGAGATCGGCGCAGATAGGTCCAACCATTTCCATCGGTTGAACTTTTATATTTTGTTAAATTTGGTCCCTATATTTTGGCTTTCCATAATTGCCCCCGAATAAGTGGACACGTGAGAAGCACATGATGGTTAACGGTTGACTAACGGCAGGGACCAAAATTGTCCCTATTTTACGAACTTATACCAAAATTGGCTATCGATTAAATGGCAAAAAGTTCAGGGACCATTTATGAATTTGTCCCTTTGGAGATTCGTTTTATTGGCTGATCTGACATGTAAGTTTCTTAAAATTAAAAGAAAAGCTGATAATTGGTGCTGCAATTTCGAAGCACCACTTAATGCTAACGGGCGGTGATAGCTGCTCTGTTCCGAAGCTCCCGGAAGTGTCTGTCTGGCATGTGACGTAGTAAATAAATGTTTCATACAAAGTTGTTTAGAGTAGTAAGCAAAATCACTTGCCAAATTGAAACCCTTCCCTTTTTTCTCTACTCTAAAGAAAAGAAGGAAAAAGAACTATGACTGTAGTCATTTATTGAAGTTGGAAACCATATATGGATTATTGAAAGTTCAACGAAGAACTACTATTACAAATGTAAGATTGGAAAGAAAAGTGGACAAACAAAAGTATATATAATACAATAGAATATTTGGGTCTCTCTCTCTCTCTCTCTCTCTCTCTCTCTCTCTCTCTCTCTCTCTCTCTCTCTCTTTATTTTTAAATTTTATGAAGAACACATATCCCCTCTATTGATTTAAGCTTATATCGTATAAACATCATCTCCTTAATTAAGATTCATGATAACTCCCAACTCTGCTGTTAGGAATTTGGTCTTCTTTTCTTCCACTATGAACTATACGTGAGTAGTGCTGCGGAGGGGATGCTAAGGTAGTTGCAGAGTATGCAAAATGGGCAGATGTAAAATTAAACCTCTTTGCAATATTAGTAGATCCAAAAGATCATATTGAGACAAAGACTTGGACATAGTTGTTAAAAGCGAGTCGAAGGCGCACCTAGACCACGAGGCTCACATGAAGCCCACTATTGCGCCTCACCTTGCTTGAGGGCGCCTCTTGAAAGTACCTTAATGCCCATTCAGAAAAGTTTGTTTCTAGTATACATATTGTTCATGGTTGCAAGCAATATTCGGTAATGGCCTGTAAAATGTGTCCTAATTTGTAGAAGTCCCTTCTATGGCCGCTACACTGTCCAAATATCCCAAGAAATATTTCTTTGTGACTGAACTTCAATTGTTTTAAACTACGCACCTCACTTGTGTGAAGCCTGAGCCTCATCTTGTGCCTCGTGCCCAAGGCTCCAGAGGTCTTTTGCACTTCAGTGCGCCGTTGGCCTTTAGAAAATATGGACTTGGATAATTTGAATTGGTAAAATGAACCCCAATTTTGATGTTAGTATGTGATTAGTGTTAAAGGTATGGCTTGGGGCCGGATCAGAAATGTTATATCGTGTGATATGGTACTTTTCATCATATGAGATATATTGATATGGCGTATATGGGAAAATTTGTAAATTGTCTTTTTTGTCCCCGACATGATTGATAATTTAAAGTGATGTGAAAGGAGATAGAAAGGATGAGAGAGGAGAGAGAAAGGGAGAGATGAGAGAGAAAGGGAGAGATGAGAGAGAATGTGATGTGATATGTTTGAATTGATTTGTGAGGGTGTATAGATATAGGGGCAGTAGATGGAAAGTGATAATTTTAGATGGTAATATGAATGATATAAGAGTGTCATATTTGATTCGTGATCCGTGATCGTATATGGTCATATACACCTTATAACCATATGTGATGATAATATGATATTGGATTCGTGATCCAGCCCTTGGGGATAAAGAAGATGAAATTATTAGGACTGGGGTTTGCTAATACAATAACGAAATCTGTAGCTTAGCAGAATGAATTGGCCACAATGCCAAGAGGTGGAACGCAGAGTATGTAGTTTACTGAAAATAATTGGGATAACACCCTTTATTTAGTTGTATCTGTCAAAAACAGCTCATCCAAAGTTTGTTTGGACAATGATAACTTGACTTTAAAATCATGTTCACAATGTTTCGATTGACTTCTTGTAAGTATCTGTCAATGATAACTTGACTTTCGATTGACTTCTTGTAAGTATCTGTCTTTGTCTGAGAAGAACATGTTCACCAATGAAGGAGGTTTAACATTTTTGTGCACACACATTTAATGACTAAAATATATGGGGCTATGGTTACTGTAGACTCGAATGTTTAATTAAGATGTCAGCAAGTATTAGCTTTAGATTCTTCTCAGGAAGTTCTTATGAGAGTAATTGAATTGAATTATTGCTTGATGATGCTAGTCCAAACTGGTATGCTCCTTTGCTAGTAGTACCTTCCTTGTTATGATCTGAGTTATCGATATAAGTGGAGACTATTCTTGTTGACTCATGGTGTGTGCCTACTTGTCTGACTTTGGTTTCTTGTTGATGCTCTAAGGGTATTTGAGTTACAAATTTAAATTTATGCCTGCGGAGGAATGTTCCAAGAAGCTATTAAAGGTGAATAATCATTAATTATGTAACCATCGAATGAACCTAGATTTCATGCTCAAGATATCTATTTATTCTTGATATTAATAAATAAATGTTTATCCCAGGTATCTCTTGATGCGGAACATGCAAAATGCAGTATTTGCTTAAACATTTGGCATGATGTTGTCACGGTCGCCCCTTGCCTCCATAACTTCTGGTGCGCAGTTGAACCACTTTTTAGTGATTGTACAAGTAGTCTTTACTTGAATTAGGTTCCGATCAATTCATTTTCTTTTATTTCAAGCAATGGATGCTTCTCAGAGTGGCTAAGAAGGTCTCAGGAGAAACGTTCAAGTGTCCTTTGCCCTCAGTGCAGGGCAGTTGTACTATTTGTCGGCAGAAACCACTTTCTGCATAGTATTGAAGGGGTAAGAGCTGTATTGCTGTGTCTTTGTAGTGCTTTTTTTCTATAAGCTATTCTTTTTCGGTTTGCTGATCCTTCATTTTTGAAAGATGATTTTCTGTATGTTCCTTCCCTATCCTTACTGTGCTTATCTTCTTACTCAATAGTGTTTACGTAACTCTCTCTTCTCACCTCCCAATTTGTGTGTGTTTTCATGCATGCGTTCTTATGACTAACCATTGAAACATATTTTAGTGAATTTAGTGTATCAGGCATTAACCTTTCATTGTCTTGAAGCCTGGCTTCCCTCACCGAGTCAGGTATTAATGTTTGCTGAAAGTTTTCGAGTATATTTGCTTCTATGCAGGATATACTTCAGAGTGATGATTCACTCAAACGCTCTGAAGAAGAAACTGTACTTTTGGATTCCTACGCATTAATAAAGTCACCTCTTGTAAGTAATATTCGTTTGAAGTCATGATTTGCTTATTGCTACCATCCGAGTCTTGTTTTCTTCTTAAATTTGTGTGTGTGTGTGTGTGTGTGTGTTGCGAGTTAATATAGTTATTATATCAGTCTGTATATGTACTTTTCTGATGTAAAAGGTAACAGTATGTTGAATATAATGTGCTACTTTCCCGAAGATCACTCGTTTGTACCAAATGGGTTCCTACCAGTTTTGTTACCTCAACTATGTATTTTGTCATGCTTGAATGTACAGCTGTAGAAGTAGGTGTTCGAACAAAGAATAAGCCCATGCTCCATTTTTGAAGGGTATGATACTAGGATACCATTAGACATGACAGTTGATGATGGTGAATAGAATGATGTATTCAAAATCTGCCAGGCAGTTGGATTTTACAGCCATGTTTTTATAGCATAAAGGCTTTCACGGCAGGTTTCCACCATAATGGAAAGCTCAAATTAGATGTTGACGCTGGTACACGGGTGATGAATGTCTACCGTAATGGTACTATAGTGGTAAATCTTGGAGTTTGGCAATGCTGCTTTTTGCCAAACGTGAAACAGCGAGCCGATTAGGTCTGCAGCACTATTGGGGTGGCATAGCATGATGGTGATGTTACCAATCTGGTTTTCAATTGAGCCACACTCAATTTGGATTCATTTTGACAACAAACACCCATTTGCAACCACCAGCCCTCTTCCCTTGCGGAAGAAAGAGCAAATCCCAAGTCTCGTTATTTTCAAGAGCATTCACTTCCTCTTCCATAGCAGCCTTCCAACCACTATGAGACAAAGCCTCGACCATAGTTTTAGGAGTAGCAACAGAATCAAGGGATGCTATAAAGGCGCGTGCAGAATGGGATAAATGATTATAAGAGACATGAGAGGTAATTGGGTGAGTAAAGTACGTTTACCTTTTTGAAGGGCTACTGGCATGTCTGAGTCAGAATATGATGATTAGAGATCAAGAACGAGGACTGAATTTGGGGGTGTTTCCTCCAGATAGGAATCCATGACATGTTCGCGAGGACGGCGAGTGTACACGCGTGTGATGGAGGGGCGAGAGGTTATCTCAGAAACTACGGAAGAAGATGACATCAAATCCAAAATAGTGTAAATGAGAAACTCATCAGTATGTGACTCACGATCAACCACAGACAACTGAGACGGACTACAGTAAGGAGTGGGCTCAAAGAAGGTCACACAGCTGACACCAAATATTGGTGTAAATCAAGCGAATAACATCAATATCCTTTTTGTGTGCAAGAATAACCGAGGAAGACACATTTTAGAGATCGATGATCCAACTTACTAACCTTTTGTCGAACATCTTGAACAAAACATGTACATCCAAATATTTTGGGAAATATTGGGAATAAGGATTGAGATGGCTGGAAAATGGAGTAGTGAATTTGTCCGTCAAGAACCGACGATGGAAGACGGTTACCGAGGATGGCAACCTTGTGTACTGCATCTGCCCCAAAACACTTGGGAAGATTCAGTTGAAACATCAAGGCACGAGCAACCTCTTGGAGATGATGATTTTTACACTCGGCCACACCATTCTGCTGAGGTGTAACCACTCATGAAGATTGGTAAATCATTCCATGTTGGCACATATAGGATGATAAACGACTAGAGGAATATTCCTTTCCATAGTCACTCCGCAGATTCTGAATAAGACAATTAAATTGTATTTTGATTTCGTCACTGAAAGAGGAGAAAATGTCAAACAATTCATCTCTCGATGTATTTAATATAACCAAATACTCATTGAGTAGTCATCAGCAAATGTTACAAAATATCTGATACCAGTTTTAGATGGTACAATACAAGGATCCCATACATATGTGTGAACTACCTCAAATTCAGACGCAACCCTATTCATAACTCGAGGAGAATATGACATGAGATAGAACACTATTTCCTGATTTATTTTGCCTGATGCGTTCACAACCCTGAATAATGCATCAGATAGAAAATCCAAATCCTTGCTCGAAATCAAGTTCGATTGAATTATATCATACTCCTTATCTAGACCAGATATCCCCCAAAACATCACAAGGTTCTCTCCCTGAGCCTCATCTCCTCAATATCACCTGAGATTGACATAGCTACATTAAAGTCCTCACTTGCGCTCTTGAAGTCATAGTATTAATCTATGAGTTTCCGTCCCTCTTGACTCGGCCTATGAACCTCCATTGATAGGTTATACAACCTATTCAAATTACTCCGCCCAGAGAACCACTTGTGGAGAAAGTCCCATAACTCTTTGACTGTCGCAATGTCTCATAGATAAGATTATCTTCTTATCAATGCAATTCACAATTTTAGGGAAATTTTCTTGTCATTTCGCTGCCATATCTCCTTGGCGTACACATCTTTGAGACATATCTCTGTCCGTAGCCCATCCATTTCCAAGCCACCCATGTTGATTTTCACTAAGAGTTGCCATTCCTCAAAGTCAGACCCATCCGCCTCAACCGTAGTATCGATCAATCTCGAGTTAGTGGATATCATAGTCGTACTTTGTCCAACTATGGTACAAGGTTGCCTTCCTCATTAATCGTCTTCCATCATATGCTTCCCACCCTCAATGGGTACAAACACAGAAGCAAATGGTACAAGTGGGGCTGCTGACTCTCTAAAACACACACTAGAATATTCCAATTACAGAATGAGACCAGAAATGGCTTACCCAGAGAAAAATGAGCTTCCCTGGAAAAATGGAAGTCATGGGACCACCCAATCTCCAACGGCGGTGCGTGGCGGCTCAAATGGCCACCGGACCGATGGAAGAAGAAGCGCCTCTCTTCCCTGAGACACACATACCTTCAGTTCCTCCACCGGATCTTCCAATCTCTATCACCAAATCTTTACCTAAAAGCCATCAAAAACCAAACTCTCTCTCTCTCTCTCTCTATATATATATATATATATATATATATATATATATGTACCAGAAACTAACTTAATCCAACCTTTCTTTCTCAACCAAAACCTATCCTCGATGTGTCTTGATCACCCAATGCTCCGATACCATGTGATTTAGCATCAAGGAGCAAGAACAATATTGTGTTGAGAGAGAGAAACAAGAGAGAGGAGAGTGTAACTACATATTTCTTATCTTGATCAATCCATATTTCATGGCTGATATACTACCACATACATATTTAAAACTCTCACCTCCCACTCACTATAATACCACAGTGGTCCCTACATTAGCACTGATAAAGATTGCTCACTTTCCAAGTTAACCTGAAGCAATTTCTTTACGTGAACTAACCAAATAATCCAATAGTGGGTTCACTTAAATATAAGGAAATTAAGGTTGAATAATTCTTTCCAACAAAGAAGGGTAATGCTTTCAGTGAATTGCTATAGTGAAAATAGGTATTTGGTTGGTGGTTGAGCAATTAAAAATGAATCAGATGGGTGATATGGGTTAATATATATTCCCAAATGTTTTAGGTTGCTGGAATAGAAGCAGTACAGACGAACTGTTTTGTTAAGGGTTCCAAAAGTTAGCACAGATAATCACGTCTTCTAGCCATAAGCGTAGGAGCATAAATGGTGAATTGAAAGTTTGGTTTACTTAAATTATGTACAACCACCTTGACGAGTCATTGTACTGCAAATAGGCTATGAGAAATGCATTTACTTTGCATTGCTTTCTCTGTCTTACATGTTACATACAAATAAGAATTCTAGGAATAAAAAATATACATAATCAATTTTTTATAATTACTCCTTAATTTAGTAATTGTCCTTTTCAAGATTTACCAATTTTAATTAATAAATTATCTTGTAGTTTGAAAAAGAAAACCTTATTGTGTTGTAGATTTGACAAGATTAATACATAAGTTTTGGGAATTCTGCAATAAAAGGAAAAACAGCTTCAAATCACCAAACAAACAACACAAGATTGGTTCAGTGGTTTTCAATGGGGAATGCTTTATTACCCTTCTCAGTTGCATTTTTTTCTTGAAGTTGTTTATTTGCGAGTGTTTTCTTCTTTTTGTTTTTTCTTTGCATCTTTCTTATATGCTGAATACTACTCTTTCCTGATGCTCTTCACTTATTTTCAACTCTGATTTCTGAAAAACCGCAAAACTATTATTCTTAAACCCGACCCTTGTGCTGCTGTTAAGGCTGCCTGGCCCATCATCTTACCATTTCCTGTGAGATATCATACGTTGCTGATACCTCCGCTGAGGTACTTTTTGAGATTTGACATCCCTACGAATATTTCTATCAGGTAATTAACACAGGGAAAGGTCCTCGTCGCAAGAGGCGACGTACCATACCAGACGAGGAGAATGATGGCGTGGATCTTCCTTGTTCTCAATGTGGTAATGCATATTATTCTTAAGCTTGGTGTAAATGTAATGCTTGTGGAGTTTGTTATTGACTATCATAATGTATTCTCAATCTCGCCTCGACATGCTCTCTAACTGATTCCTCTCTGGCATTCAGGCACCGAGTATGGTGGGTTCCAGTGTAACCAAGATACAGTGCATCTGCAATGCCAAACATGTGGAGGAATGATGCCCTCCAGAACCAATATAACTGTACCGCAGCACTGTAATAACCTGTTAAACATTTCCTTCTGTGTGTGCATGTGTATATATATATATATGTGTGTGTGTGTGTGTACACAGGCTGCAAGAGCATGTGTGTTAAACTCCATAGTTTTTTCGTTTTACTTTTGACTTTATTGCTTAAATGATTCTGTTCAACATTATAAATGTATAAGTGCTAGCTTTGATCTCGCGTTTCTAGTACGTTGCTTTTTAAATATTTTATGCTAAAGTGATTTATTATTTTTCTTCAATATGATAGGCAACTATGATAATTTGAGCAGGAAAAAGAAAACCTCTGAGAAAAAAAAATCCAATATTTATCGCATAATTTTTGAAGTGGACCCTTTGAGTGAAATATCCTAAAAATAGAATAGTGGACTCTTTGCCGGAACGGAGGGAGTATTTGTTTATGTATGCTTTAGATATCTGATTTTCTTACTCTTGTTGGCATTTCATAGTCATTCATTCATTTATTTTCTACAGTAAATGAGAGAGAATCACCGAAGATGGTTTGGGCAATTACAATATAGGCTCCTTAGCGCACCAGATAGTATTGATATTAATCTTAATAAAGCTAGGAGTAGGGGTATACCAAAACTAACATGGACATCGGCAATACGGAAAGACATGAAGGACTGTGGCCTATGTGGTGATTTGAGATTTGATCGCGTGGAATAGCGAAAAGAATTGATGTAGCCGACTCCAATTAATTGGTGGGTCTATGGCTTAATTGAGTCGAGTTGTAGTCGTTCATTATTTATTCCACTCTTGACTAATTTATTCAAATGTATTGGCCTAAACAGTCCTTTGATTAGTGAACTTCTCCTAAGGTTATTGATGTTCAAAGGTTACTAGCTTGGTTACTGATATTGACTTTTCATACTATATCAGTGGTTTTTGTTAGGATTGGTCCTTTAAGACACTTAAAATTCGTGAAATGTGCCTAGCACATGATGTTTTGAGCTTTTTCTATATCTTTCCAACTTTTTACTCTCCTTCCCTCCCTCTCCCCAGCTACTTCTGTTCCCATGCCCCTCGTCGCATCGCCACCAAGTTCTACGGCAATTAGGACCTTGCTTGCACTTTTGAAGAAGGGTAATCAGCTATTTAGTCTTTTGGAGGACAAATTGTCAGTTATTTTTTTTCATCTGATTATGTCAGTTGGTTTCTTGGTTCATTATGCTGATTAGTTAAAGTTATACGTTGAAAAAAATTCAAACAATCTATCCAACTTTGATGCAACAAGTGACATTGATTGAAGAACAAATAAATATGAAAGCTCAAGGACACTCGGGATAACCCCTAAAGTAATGGTCTTATTCAAACTCGTATTACTCAATCTGACATCAACAAAGAAATCTCAACCTGTACAAGCAAATATACCTCCCAGTTATTCGCTCCCCCCCGCCAAACAAAACCTTTCTCCTACCTCCTCCCTCTTTGTCTCTCTTTTTTTTCCCTCTCCTTTGAGTTGTATGTTTAACTGCTCCTTCCCACCGTAGTCAGTTTTGTACCTCCTTCTGTCTTCCAACTTCTTCGCTTGTCCCTCCATTGATGCTTATCTCTTCCTTCTGTAGATGCTTAGAACATCCTCTTTCCGCCAACAAGCCTCCTTTCCTCCTCCGTGTCTGTAATTCTCTTCCCTCAGGTACTTCCTTCGCATTGCCTTCCATCATCCCTTGCCTAGTCACTGGTGGAGACAGCTTTCTGATGTCAACTTTGAAAAAAAAGTATTACTAAAATAAAAATGCACGGGCTAGCGTACAATGAAAAAGAATATCCGAAAAATGAACTACCAAACTTTAAAAATACCAAATAATACAAGTAGCTATTTCGAGCTTTCAATCATGTTGTTTGCTTAGCCATGTGTTAGAACCGCTTGATGGCATCATTCTTAATTTCTGAAAAGAGACTTCCTTCAACATAAACTACTAAACAATCATTGAACCATTGATTTCCATCCTATTTTTATGTAAAGCAGTCTCCACAAGATTCATTGCCGAAAACACTCTCTCAACGCTTGTCGTTGCAACAGGCAATACTAATGTCAAGCTTGTACACTTGGTGGAACGCCTTATCTTTCTTCGTTTCACCCATCAACCTAGCAAGCACAGAAAGCCGTCTATCATTAGATAACCTAGCATGTTTGGTCAAATTGGCATAGTAAGAGTTAGAGTTGCAAACCAAGATCCCAAAGATCATATTCAGAAAAGTTATTTGGATAAAATCTTGCATACTCTATCAACTTCTTATTCTTTCATACTCTTCAGACAAAAGCTTAAATTTACCAAAAAGCAAAAGAAAAAGTTCTTCAAATCTCAGTAATTTTATTTGACATCACTAGTAATACATTAGCTCCGCCCCTGGCCCTAGTCCCCTCTTGACTCTCTATGAATCCCCGATTTTACCTGAATCTGGATCCCGACACTCAATAAATAGTGTCTCCCCTATCGGCCATTAACTCGCAGCTCTCGCATCAACAGCGCTAGGTCATCGTACACCAGAAGACCCACGTTGACAGCAAGGAGGTAATGGTCTGTAGCAGAAGCAGCAGCAACGCAGTTCCTCCGAGGCTTGTTTTGGCTATGGCCGAGATTCCAAGGGGACGTACGTGGTAATTCATGTATTATCTGTGAGAGTGGGAGGGAGGGAGGGGCAGTAATACTTCAGTTTAGTTCTGTTGGATAAATTTTATTTCAACAATACTCTAATTTTAACTTTGGTTAATCAATTCTATCTTCATTTTAAACATTTTTCTTTGTTAATAAGATTTTTTTAAATATAAAAATATTTTTCAGAAATATCTAATTTATACTAATTATTAATGAATAACTATTTAATTTTTCTACTGATTAACTGAAGCTGGAGATGATGTGGTCTTTTTGCTGTGGGTCTACACCGCCTTGACGTTCTAATACTTATGGCAATCAATAGTATTTACGATAAGTCATATTAGCCCAGATAGTGGACTTTGTACATTGATAACCTTTATAGGATATTATTATAAGTTCAATAACCCAAACATTGTTCAATCTGCTTAATGAACACCTAGTTGGTAGGTATTGAAAATCTGACAAGGAAAAATTGCACAAGAGAATTTAACACCTGAAACTCTAGTGGGAAGGTATTGTTGAGAATTAATCATACAAAAATCCTTTGTTACTGCGGCTTGATTCTTTTTGATGATCAATTGATTGATTGATTTTTATTTTTTGTATTGTCGTAGTAATGTGATTTGTTTCACGACAGGTGTTCAAAATGCCTAAGTTGCACTCAAATCTTGAATTTTTATTCACTTACAGGCTTAGGATGTGATAGAGCCTTTTGTGGCGCTTATTGGCATGCTCAGAGGGCACTCCAAACTGACGCATATCCAATGTGCAGTCCTGAGACTCTCAAACCAGTAAGCTCATGCTCTGCTCTTATTGTTCCTCTCGTTCATGCCTAAGCTGATGTAATACAGAAATAGTGCTGCAGTTGAAGAGCTTTTTGCAGAATCTAGAGGGTAAAACCTGAATTAGTTGACGGCAATTTCCAGAAACATAACATGCCCACTGTCCAGAAAAAGAGTCCCTCATTTTCTTTGGACAGTCTATATTTAGGATATGCAGTCCAATTTAACATATTAATGTTTCGAATACCCGTCACTTTACTAAATTTGAATCAAGATTTAGCAGACATTATGCTTGGCTGTTATCAAATTGAGTAGTAAAATATTAACATATGTTGCAATTGGTTCTCTTTGGGAAGAGTTATGTAAGTACTTTTAGATTCATTTATGATAATATCATATGTGATAGCTCGTTATAAGAAGGGAGCCAAAAACTTGGAGACCCAAATGAGGTCAGTGGCGAAGGGTGTGGTGGATGTTGAAGCAAGAATCTGTTTTGGCTCATTCGGCGCCAATCAACTCAACAAACAACTGTTTTGAGGTTAATATCTCTTGGCCAAAGCCATCCATGGTCTTGCTGGAGGCCATACAAACAGCAATCGGAGAATGTGCTGGCTCTGTATACTTTTTGGCTGTCCTGAAGGATGAGTTCAAGGAATTTTAGATGGGTTGTAAAATCATTTCCTTTGGTGGCAGCGCACGTATGGTGCTGGACAAGGAGAGAGAGCTAATGTGGACCCTTAAGTTTTGGCCATGCAGTTCGAGAAATTTGATAAGAAGAATGAGCTTTACTTCTTAGCAGTTTTTTGGAATCATAGAACGGAGAATGCTGGATCCTATTGTCAGAGAAGCACCTATAGATTACAAACTGCCTTGCTAAATACAAGGACGTGTTTCCTAAAGAGCTGTGTCCGGGACTGCAGGCATGTCATAAAACCTTAAGCCTAGTGTATGATCACCCCGTGTATGGGTTAGAGGGTTGTAACCAGGAAAGGTTACTTTAGAGAGAGGAAGGATCTCATAGAATGCCCCTTAATCTCTAGTCACAATCGCACATCTTAGTGTAATGAGGCATGACTTCTATTTCTAGTGAAGATTGAATGACACTAACACTCATAGGGAAAATGAATACAGAATTCCCTGTAAAGTGTCATCATATTAACGATCAACCAACAAGTGAGACCGCGTGTCCCCACGTATGAACTTTGCTAGTTCCCTTTTGTCTTTTGTGGTATTCATGACCTCAATTTATTGGATGACTCTAGCATTAATCTAAAACTCTTTTAACTCTATGTAAAGTGTTATCTTCTTAACAGTCACCTGACAGGTGCTGTTGTCTGTCCCCTGAATGGGTAATATTGTTTCCTCTCCTTTTCTCCGTGTTAGTCAGGGCACTTACATGCCTCGACTGGAACATGCAGAGGTTATTCTTGATTATCAAGCGGACACTAGCAGACTTACTCTGGTTGTCGAACAGTTGCACTTTGCAAGCTCTCCCTAGTAATTTCCTTGTCCGGGCCATCCCTAGGGATATAAATACTAGCTATGGAATGTTTCCCTTTATCATACGCTTGGAGAGTATTAACAGTAGGCCTTTGCAGTTCTGCCCGCTATGGTGCTTTGGCCGTCTCAACACTTATAGAGATTCTAATGGGGTTTGTCCCGGGATCATAAGCATTTTTTTCCTCAGTCAGCATGCTCGGTCCAGGTTCTCCTTTGTGAATTTTGGGTTTTTACAAGGCTTTAATACGTTGATGGCAAGCTACTTTATGGAGATGATGTGGAACTCCTATACTACGACTCACATATGGCAATTAAACCACTTCTCCCTAGCATTGATTTGAAATTGCAAAAAAGGAACAAAGCAAGAGAGCTAAATGGATGAAGTGAGGGAGACTAAGGGAGAGGGAGAGTAGTAGCTGTGAGTACTCTGACAAACAATCTGCTTCTCTGGTGATAGTGGTGCTTTGAACTGGCACTGTCTTGTGTGGTTTTATTTTGAATGGGAAAGAAAAATGTCTCAAGTTTTGACACCCGTACAGACGAGAGACTTGAACCGCTTCTCGACAAACTGCATTACCTCAACGTCCTCAACCAACCAACCCCTTTACGCTTCATCTCTGCTAGAACATCCACCTCATCGAGGGTGGAGAGAAAACCTTGGAGTCCCGAAACCAAGACATAGACTGTCCATTGGTGAGGACTGGAAGGGAAGGGAAACCATTCATTTACGTAACCCATACCCTTTCCATTCGAAGTCTGAGCCGGGGAAATGCTAGAAGACCTGGTCATAGATTATCTGAACCAAGATTAAGAAGAACTGTGTGTCTGTCACTCGTAGCCAGGTCCTAAACAACGTTTTTGGACCGTTTGGCCATTAGAGTTGCATCTGGATTCCATCAATAATGCCCTCTGAGCATCATAAGTTGGACCCAATCAGGACCTTCCGTGTCAATTTTATCAACACTGTTGCGCATTTTATAAAAGGAAAATATACTATTTTCTCTTGACAACTTTCCGTGAAAAATATCTCCTAGCTTGTAACTAAGAAGGAATAAGCTTCAAACCAAGATTCCCTCTAGCTAGGGAATAGAAGTTGCAGAACCCACCTTGCCCAAGGCATATTCATGCATAATGACTGCCACACAATTGGTTAGGATTCTTCAAGCTAAGAACTAGTTGATATAATATACGACTTCAGATACATCATTCAGGACTGGATAGTGAACTAGTGAAATTCCCGCAATCATAGGTGGATGTGACATTTGCAAAGCAGCCATATTCTGCGATGGAAATTCAGTTAATTCAAAATCCAATCTGAACTACCATAATAATGTGAAAATGAAACTCAACTTAATAATTTGATAATATTAAACTGTGTTCTAGATGAGTACTTAGCATGAAACATAATTTCTCGTGGCATCTTCATCAGGTTTCTTTCAGACTACTGCATCACACCTTATCTAAGGTTTTCTTGTCTGATATCATTCTAATTTGAATTCAACATTGATCACTGTTGTTTGACTATCAGATCACATTGTAAGTACATATTGCATATGATTCTCTAAAGACAATGCTCCTCATGTGTAGCCGATGTCCTGATGTACCACTGCTCTCCACTGACATTTATATTGTACATGCTTTGCTTTGCATTGCAGGTATCAGAACATACTATTACAAGAATTCCCCTTACCACACATGAAAAGAATCGGCATGAACAAGATGTACGTAGTGGCTACTCTCTCTCTCTCTCTCTCTCACACACACACACACATACAGACTCCCCCCCCCCTCTTGATAATGTGAAGGTGGTACTAGTGATTCAAGAACAGTCTTAAGAACCTGTGGCCTAGTTGTGCTGCGAGCACCCCTGTCACATGATTTGCAGTAACACTCTAGATATACAATACTGCATGCTATCATGATAACGGAACTGAATGCGTTGCAAGTACCGAGTGTGAGATTACATCTTTATAGGTAAACCAACTGTGAATGTCATTTGACGAGAGTGTATAAACATTCGTGTAGGAGCTGCTGAAATTTAAGACTTGTTACCACAATTGTACAATAGTTGACTAAATGTTTTTTTGCATTTTGCATCTTTATAGGTAACCCTAAACATCCTTTTTATGACAGAAGAGTACCAGCTTCCAACCCCACTGCTCCATACATAATCCCGCAACTGATTTTTTAATATCCGCATTCCATCCACACCATCATCAATATCCATCATCCCCCCCCCCCCGGCGGTATTCTGGTGTCCTAAACCTTGTTATGCGTGTTATAGAGAGAGAAGAGGGGCGGGTGCATGGGGAGATATATGTATGTATATGTATACGCCCACAACTGCACAACTACATGTATATATATATATATATATATATATCTTAAAAGCGTGATACTGTTGGTGTACATTAACATTTGAAAAGTTGACAAGACCCTCACTAAATTTTTTCAGATTACAGAAAGATGTATACGGCAGATGGGTAAAACGCTGCAGGAAGTTATCTCAGAGTGGATCATAAAATTGAACAACCGTGAAATAGGTAATTCTATGGGATCATGCATTGAGGCTGGCCCCTCTTAGTACCAGCTTTTTGTTGACTATCATAAGTAGCGTGTAGCACACATTATCAATGAAATGTCATTTCATTGGGTTAACTTTTAAAATGAGGCTTTGCACAATATCAATGAAAAGTACATCTTTCCTTCTTTTGGCGTTGCAGTACCCGGTTATTGTAATCTGTTTTCTGATAAAGTTGGCCTGTTTTATGGATCCTCATTTTGGATATTATTCCTTACAGAATTCCAAAGACGAAAGTGATTATTTCTGGTTGCATACACAATTATGGCTCCACTGCAAGTTATATTTCATGGAAGTATATCAAACTTCTACTCCCTCCGTCCCACTTGAAGAGGGCACTTTGATATACACATAAATACGGAAAAAGGTTGAAAACATGTTAATTTCTTAATTACCCATCGACATGATGCCCATATTTATCCATTGTGAAAATGAATGGTACTAATGTCAAATGCGAAGCTTATCTCATCTTTCCCCGCTATTTATAGGTTACACTAAACTAATGACTGTCATCTGCAAATCATTCGTGCATTCTATACACTTGGTGGTTGTGCTTCTCTATGAGTTTTTCTGTTGGGTAGATATCAGCTACCTCCAGCTGAAGTTAGGTTAAAAGTCATAATATATATCCTTACCTTTCTTTTTTCTGTTAATTTCATTGCTTAATAAGCATACCAAAATGTGAAGGTAGCGATTCAATAAACAGTTGAGATGGCCAGCGATTTGCTGCGTCATAAAGGAGAGCCCTTGGTATGAGCTAGGAGGCTGGGTCCTGAAGATAGATTTTCCATTCGCGCTGGGCAAGGTTGGACATTAATAGCTCCCAAAGCTATCTCCATGAGTCACTGAAATCTTCATTCGATTTGCTTGAGTTGCTCCTTAAAAGTAAAAGATGGCATGATTACTGTGCTCGTATACCCATCACTTTGCTAACTCAAAGTGCTTACTGCATCCCTTTCCACTCCTTCCCAAGGGAAGAGGTAGCCTACACACCTACTCATAGTGCTTGACATGTGCTTTTGAGGGAGAAACAGAACATATCTAGAATCAAGCAAGCATGAAAGTGCATGTTATTTCATTTCATTAGTATTGGGTGAGAAGCATTCATGAATTGACTTATTGGTGAATCCAGTATTAGGATAAGCTAGTTGGCTGAAATCAGCAAATTGCGTTTGGAAACTTAGCAGACTGTTAACGCAATGGGAAATCTGATCGAGCATTATTAATAAGGATCTCTCATTGAGTTTTTTAACTTTCATGGAATGCCATTGTTGCCAAAAGCATTAAGTGCTCTACTCATTACGCTTATCCCAATAAGGAGCTTCCTGTGAGGATGTCTAATTTTAGATTGTTAGTCTATTGATAAGTGTATGCATAATCCTGAGGAGAGTGCCTGTACTAGATTGAGTTAGGTGCTTGGTGATAGTAACCATTGCTGCACAACGTGCCATTGCCCGTGAAGGGGTCTCTTGTTGCCAATAAAGTGGTGGGGGATGTCCATAGGAGAGGTAGGCAAGCTGTTGTGGTTTACTTGGATTTTATTGGGCGGATTGAATTTTTATGCATTATGTTAAGCCAAATAAAGGATTTGGTGGTAGACGGAGGTATTCAAATTTTTGTTATCTCTCATCTCACTTGTTTCATGGTTATTGTCAATTGATAGCTGAAAGCTTGGTTGGCGATTCCTGGAAGGTTGCCCCTGGGTGGTCCGCTTTCTCCTTTCCTAATCACTGTGGTGGTAGATGAGCATGATGATTACCAGGGCTACTGAAGTGGCTTAGTTGAGGGTCGTTCGGTTGATAGAATGGATCCGAGAGCGTATCATCTTTAGTTTGCCAATGATCTATCCCTTTTCTGCCTGATTGTGTTATTGGTCTCGGTAATGAATATTCTTCAGAATAACAAGCAAATATCAGGTCACAAAGTTAATCTGGCCAATTTGAGTATCTACACATGATATTAATAGGGATCGGTGTATATATCTCAGTGTCTGCCAAGTACTGGAGTTTCCTTCTCATTACCTTGGGGTTCCTTTGGGAGGTAATCCTTCTGGGACCTTGTGGTTGATAGGATTAGTAGAAGTTGTGATGGGTGGAATTGGACCTTTTATCTTTTGCTTTGAAAATGTCCTTTATTAAAACTTGTTTATTAAATGGTCCCACTTGGGCTCCGTTTGTTTCACAGAAATTGTTTTCTGGAAAATGTTTTGGGCATTTTCAAAATTTTGGGTACACTGGGGAAAATGAGGCGACGTAAAACATTTTACGTAATGGAGGAAAATGGCTTGATTGCTCCATAAAACTTCGGGGTCGATAAGTCATTTTCAGGAAGCTAGTTGGTGCCTTCTAACATTTAAAACTTTGTGCAACGGTAAGTAGAAGGCTGTCCAATTGATTTTTTTGGCTTTAGGTTACACTTCTTGTACTATACTGCTTCTTTTTATTTTCTTCTGCTTTTCGATTATTTAGGTTTAACCTTTCTCTTCTCTTACATTTTAGTTTCATCAGGTCTGTTCTTCAATAACAAAAGAAGGCGTTGTCAGGTTAAACCAAAATAATATAATTAATAACTGATCTTTCTTGGCTTTCTTCATTAACTGGATTACAAATTTGAAAATTTCTATATCAATTTCATTATCTTACAAAATAAAAAAAATATGAATTTTGAGTAGTTTTACAACATCTTTGAATAATAAAAATTACTATGTAAAATAGAAAACAAATAGAGAAACTATTATTTAAATTTCTTAATTTATTCCATCAGATAAATTACTTTTCAGCATATTTTCATAAAATTATTAAACTATTGAAAAATACTTTCCAAATCATTTTCATGTAAAGTTATAGAACAACTGAGTGATTTTCTGGAAAAGATTTTCCTGAAATAATTTTCCTTGAATCAACCGGAGCCATATTACTTTCAATATTCTTGTTAAAGTGGCTACCACTTGCGAAAGTTCGGAAAGAAACTTCATGATCACGCTTGTTCGCTTGAATGCAATTATCTTGATAGTTCTTCTTTTCTCCCCTCATCCTACTGACTCCTCTAACTCCTCTGACTTCAATTTCTACTTTTCTTTTTCCTTCATTTAGCATTCAGATTCTTGTTCTACTTTTTCTTACCGTACTGAACTCTGTATGCTGGAACATCTGATATAATGAAAGCTCTTCACTACAGATCGAACAAGGATGCCATTGAATCATGCTGAAATGATTGATTCTAGGACGCACATTTGCAAGTAAGTTAAATTTCCAGTTGGCACAATTGGTGAAATATGTGTTCTCCATGCATCAGTTCATAAATTGAATATTTTCCTTAAATCACATAAATGACATAAAATTATAAACTTAAATCATATGCCTATTTCTCCGACATCAATATCTTTTGTAAGCAGGGTGAGATGGAGTAAGGTCTCATTCAGCTTGTTTGCCATTTAAGTGATTTTGCCCAAGCTTCATAGACACAATTTAATGGCCAGGGTATGGAATTCAGAACCAGGAGGAGATTAAGATAAGAGAGAAGGAGAAACTCAATAGCTTAAAAGCTCATCTCAAATTAATCATCAACTCTGAATGAGTCTGAGGCATTACAACTATATTTATAGGCTGATATTATTCTCCTAATACATCTAGGACTAGCACTAATATTAAACGAATACGGTCAAGACTAGGAAAATGATTAATTTCTCTTGTTTGTATGCAATGTTTTTTTTTTCTTTGTAGCATGCTTATGTCTGATGGCTTCATTTCAGAATGCTTAACTGAAACCTGAATATGAATTTTCCGTGTACTTTATCGACTAGAATGTTCTAATTTTGCTTATTTCTGTATGTTTTGCCTTTATCTAGTGATTGCTTTGACAAGCTTATCTCGTTCCTCCTGTACTGGTTTCGGGTTTCATTGCCAAAACATGTGAGTATGTCCATCTTTACGTTCTACCTTTTGTTGTAGCGAATAATGGAACTCTTTCAACTTGTCTTTGCTGTTATATCTCAATTGGTATTATAACGCCACTCCAGCAAATTGTTTGTTATACACGCATTTGGGCCCCACTAAATAATTAATTTGGGTAACAAACTAATTAATGCAGTGATTAATGTGATATATATGCTCTTTTTATTGTATTCTATGCTCTTTCAAATCATATTAATTAC
>JAOWAN010000001.1:178184-193875 GCA_028566635.1 Lobelia cardinalis
GCCTTTCATCCACCACTCTCTCTCTCTCTCTCTCTCTCTCTCTCTCTCTCTCTCTCTCTCTCTCTCTCTCACACTTTCTCGACATTCCTTGCACTAAAAAATTAGGATAAATAGTTACTATTCATTTGATAAGGGTCCCACTGCCTTCAATTGTAATATAGATTATTTAAGAGAAAAAAAAATCGAATATAATGAAACCCTAGTAGAAATACTCAGAAAATAAAATAAAATAAAATAGTAAGCCCTTGTTTGAAAATCAATGAAATATCCATTATTTTACACACGTCTATATTTATAGTTTTTTTTTTTCTATCAAAGTTAAATCGAGATTTTCTGTCTCATTTAATATCTCATTTTATATTTCACATCTTTTAAATCCAGATACATGTCTTATTATTTAAAATTTAAAATTTTATAATTATCTTTTAAACTGTTAGAATGAAGTTTTTAAAAAATAGAAAATGAATATCCAAACTCATCAAAATTAAATTATTTTTTGTTGAGATTGCTTATTTAAAAAAACTATACATTTCCGATATTTGATTTTACTATGAGTTTCATCATATTTTTTTTTCTAATTTTCTCATAAATATTTATTTTATATATTATATAATATCATTAAATATTGCATTAATGAATACTTGTTTAAATGTGTTCAAATTTTTTGTGAAAACAATTTTTTTTAGATTATGAATCTGATTTTTTTGATATTTAATATTTGAAGTCACATCATTTTCTTTATATCTCTCTCCTACCTTTTCACTTTATATATCATAGATCCCACCATTTTCTTTCTATCACTCTCTTACTTTTTTACTTTACATATCAAATATTAAAATCAAATATCATACGATATCATATTCCTGATCTGAACATAAACTATCAAAAAAATTTCCTTTATTTTGATCCCTAATAACTGGCAGAATATAAGTACTCCTACTACTTGCCGTTGGGACAGTTGTATAGACTCTAAAGACCAGACCGGTGCAGTGCAGTGCAGAGGATTAATTTAATAATCCAAAATAATCAATCATCAATTTTTTATGTAGTAGTACGTAGTATATTTTTAATTAAATTAAAAGTTAAAAGAAAAAGAAGAAGAGGAAAACCCAACTCACTCACTCACTGTCCAACTCCAACTAGATTCGCTCTATTTTTCACTTTCTTTATACACTTTCCGACAGATTAGTAGGAGTACTACTCCTATGGTTTTCGATTTTTTAATAATTAATAATTAGTACTACTACTGCTGCTGCTGCTGCTGCTGCTATCAAAATTGATTCCTTCCCATAAATGTTGAAAAGTTGCTGTCTTTGTATCTTTTACTTTGCTGTGAGATTTTATTTGGAGAGAATGCTAATGCTGCTGCTGCTGAAACAATCTTCTTAACACCCCCGCCCCTTTTTCTCTTTCACAATCAATCACCAAGGTATCTCTAATCTCCATCTTCTTCTTCTTCTCACACTACTTGGATTTCTTTTCTGTATATTTATTTTTCCTTCCACTTCTTTTAGCTACGGGGTAATCCTGTTTCTTTGATCTGGGTCTGATTGTTTCCTTTTCGATTACCTGCCCAATTCTGGTAATTTCTAACTATTTGTGTTACTTTCTTTCTCTGGGTTTATCTTTCCTTTTCTGTTTGTGATCAACACCCACCCCCCCCCCAAAAAAAAAAAAAAAAAAATTTGTGTTGTCTGTACTTGATTGTTTGTAACTTGTAATTTTAGTTAAAAAGCAGAGAAATTTGGGCCTAGTTTGTTGGGTGATGTGATTTCAAGAACTTGATTTGTCAACACATTGTCACTTAGCTTAACTTTAGGAGAAGAGATGATAACTTTTTAGTATGTAAAACATTGCTAGTTGGATGATGCCCTTGCTGGTTCACTTGTGCAAGGAATCAAGAATGATTGATGGGATAACAAGGATCTTTGCAATGATTTCACCAGTCTTAAGATTGGGATTTTCTTTGCTACTTCGTTTGTTTGTCTGTTAGTAAAATATACTCCAGTAATGAGCCTGCAGGCTACTCCTTTCTAAAGAATGCTGCTCCTATAGCTAGCTTCACTTTGCTGCATTTCTATTTATAAGCCTGCTTGGACAGTTTTAACTACAGAAAGTCTCTATCTTGCTGTGCTATAATAGTTAAGACGAGAAAATTCCTCTTAATGTTGTCATGTTGAGGTTGCCAAGTATGCCCTTACTCTCTGTTTGTTGTTTACATTCAGAAACAAGTAAAAATGGCTGCAGAGCTTGTGAATTCTGCGACAAGTGAGAAGCTGACTGAAATGGATTGGACGATAAGTATCGAAATCTGTGAACTGGTTGCTCGTGATCACAGGTAAAAAGCTTAGAAAAACTTAACTGGCAAGTATGTAAACAATCTTATGTTGACTAACACAGCTCAAACACTATCGTTAGTGTTCAGTATTAAGTGATTATGTTGGTGACCTCATTGAATTCCTACCACCTTTGGAGGCAAAGTTTTTTGTTTCTTTCTTTTTTTTAATGACACTCCCATATCAACATATTCTTGGCATCTTTCCGGTTCAAAATTTGTACTTATTATTATTTATTTATGGGATTCTGTTGTTGTGCTTATGTAGTACTCCCTACGTTCCACTTCAAAAGTGACACACAAATCAAGGAAAGAATTGAAAACATGTTATCAAAGTCCTAAATGCCCCACAATATGGGCCATAATCATCCCTTGCAAACAAAAGGGCAGTAAAATTGTTGGATGACCCAAAAAGGAAATATCCCTCTTCAAATGGGACAACCAAAAAGAAAAGTGTCCCTCTTGAAGTGGGATGGAGGGAATAACTTTTTCTCACATTGGAGGGGCTAAAGTAGGTAGAATTCGATATATCACTTGAGTATGTTAAAATGCATGTTGTACAGATTTGTTTTTCCTCATGAAACGTGAAAGAAGTTCTGGAATTAATAGAAAGAAAAGAGGTCAACTCTACCAACTGGCCACTAAATTAGCTTTATCTTGTTTATTAGAAGTATGTCTTAGTATGCAGCAAATGTGACTGCAGTGTACGGAAATCTGTTCAACAGATAGTGGATCAAACCTTGATTGGGGATATTGCGATATTGCAGGACCAAGTAGTAGAGATTTTCGTGGGGTTTTAGACTTGGTTCTTGAAATTATGGAGTCGATTGATATTCGATTCTAGCATTATGGATTTCAATGCTAGAACTTCAACGGTCTGTCTAGACTATGTCCGCTATCGTAATATTACCCTCGCCTGATATTCGATTCTAGCATTATGGATTTTAATGATATTCGATTCTAGCCCAAATGTTGATCTTGTATAGGTTAACTGACTGCTTGGAGTTTATACGTTAGGATTGGATTACATATGTAATTTTCCAGAATAATAAAAGAAGGAAAAAGGAATGGGAGTTGGGAATGCTTGTTGTTTCAGGGAAGATAAAGATTCCTTCTGTTTAAATTGTTCATAAACGTAGCTTTAACTTGAAACTATTGATGTTTGACACGGTAAACATTAAATTGTTTACGACGGCACGTAGAGAGAGGGGCATGAAGAAGAAGAGATTAGAGCGGTAAGGTGATACCACCTTGTAACTGCCATGGTGTAGGGCCAGAATGGCACTAATCATAGATACTAAGAAGGATATGAAGCTTTATGTGTTGGTATGTATGACAGGATGACTTGTACTACGAATGGACTAATCGAAGTATCAATACCATAAATTGAAACATTCCAAGGCACCTCAAATGTAATTATCTAATTCTAAACTAATAAACATCACTTATAAAAAGGTATGAAGAATCACTCGGGGAGAGGGAAGCCATTTGCAAGTATCCTTTCCCGATTGACTTGCTACTTTGTACTCAACTGAAGGACTATTCTCCAGCGGCCATTCACTCCCTTCAACTTAACTTCTGTCCCTTTAATATTGTTTGAGGTTTCTGCCTTACCATGGTTGTTTTATTTGTTATTCAACAGGCAAGCTAGGGATGTTATCAAAGCTATTAAAAAGCGTGTGGGAAGTAAAAACTCAAATGCTCAACTATTTGCAGTAATGGTGCGTGGTTCATGGCTGAAGTGTGTGCGTAATTATTTGTAGCTATTATCGTTCTGTATTTTGCTGTACTACATTATTGGTGCCTCTTTCAGTTCTTAGACAGCTTTTGTGTAGCGTGAGTCTGTTATTTGTCAATGACTATTTCATTGTTGTTAATGCTATTGTTGTTATGCAGTTGCTGGAGGTGATGATGAATAATATTGGAGAACCAATTCATGCGCAGGTGATCGACACAGGGCTCCTACCTGTACTTGTGAAATTAGTCAAGAAAAAGGTTTAGATTCTGCACCTGCTATTGTCAACTATTGGTTGTCACTGTTTATTGAGCTTTTCTATTAATTTACTCCTTCGTTTAAGTCTGTCTCTTTCTTTTCTTTTTCCAGTCCGACCTGCCTGTGCGGGAGAAGATATTTCTTCTTCTAGATGCGACCCAGACATCCCTAGGTGGGGCCTCAGGGAGGTTCCCTCAGTATTATTCTGCATACTATGATTTGGTGGTGGGTAAAAATATTTAAGCTTATATTCATTAACGAATATTTGTACATATTCATCTTCTGTAAGTATGCAAACTGATAAAATGGCCTCTATTGAACCTGACTAAGCATAGGACATATTTCAATTTTGCGACATTCCTTCTTAACAGAAAGATAACAAAAGGTAATGGTTTTACAATGGTATTACATTTTAGTTCATTCTCAAAAAGTTTCTAAGAGTAGGCATAAAGGATGCTTGCAGATTTCTTTAAATAGGTTATCAAATTTCCATAAAGTTACTTCAATTTGTGTGTCATCATTTAAAAAGAGGAGGGGCTAGGATCATCAACCATGATACATCTTGCAGTTTAATGACCTGAAGCACAAGTTATTGACAAATTAAAGGCTTGGGGTCTAATTTTTAGGAGCGAATAGCTATCATCACATGTCGCAGTGACTAGTACTATCTTCAAAAACTTGCATTACAGTTTAAAGTTTCTGGGATTTTATTCCTCAAGTTCATATTCAGTAGGAACATCAATTTAAGGAATTTGATTTGGACTCACTTCACATCCTCCCCTCCAAGTTCTTTATGTCAAATTCAACTTGGAAAGTTTCCTGCAATCTGCTGTGTCATAGGAAAAACTGATATCTTATGTCCTGGTGCCTAAAGTTTACCCCTCCGCGACTGTCCAGCTATAAGGTCTTGCATCATGAAATTCAATGGTGTTGCGATATCTGGTGGAGAGGCTTTGTGAAAGCACGATTCATTAATATTTAATGCAGCATGAACTCTGTGGAGACATGATGCAAGGACCGAAATGGGAAAGCTAGGAGGAAGACAAACATGCTAGTTGAGAGAAGGTCAAAAATGGAAATGACAAGGCAAGAGATGACCTGGCCGCCGGAAACCACAGTAGCCAGAATTGATTGTAGAAAATGAGGTGTGCATTTGTTGTGGTCATAAGGCACCTTATGCCACCATGGAAACAAGAAAGCATGTATGCTGGTTTAAGTTTGTGACCTGTGAAGAGATTGTGGTAGAAAAGTTCAAATTTTTATAAGAAGTTCCGATTTGCAACCTTTTCAACTTTTCAAAAGTTGGCTTTTGGGTGGTGACATGTCAGCTCCACATAGGGTACACCTCAAATAGGTTTACTTCCAAGAAGTTGCACTAGATACTCAAATTGGAGAAGAAGTTAATACATTCCACGCACTAAAAGGAATTTTTTTTCTCCCTTAGTTGTAACAGGCAAATGTGTTGTGTATTGGAGAACATTCTGGTTTAGTTATATTAATAGAGTCCTTTTGGTATTACAAATCAGTGTTCACGTATGAATGTGCTAGAGGCCGTGGCTGCTCTCTGTCTTCTTTATTGCCTCTGGCTGAGTATGTATAATGGAGGGGGGGGGGGTGTTGATACTTCAAACGGTAGGTACATCTCATATGTCACCTACATGTTGGCCTAAACATGATTTATGCAAATTTCCACTTTATGTATTATAACTATTCATCATTTGGCGAAGCGAACAAAGAGGGGGGAAGGGGAAAATAGCTATTCTTAATGATGGATCAACCATGCTTTCAGAGGCGTAGATAAACTCTTGGACTCTTATTTTCAGGGTACACCAGTACATGCAGAACTAATAGTACTTGTGCTTTGCTATATAAATTAGAGTGCCTAAATCTAGCTTCTTGTGCCTATTATTTTCCCAGGGGACTTCTTTGTTAGAGAATAATTTCCTCATCGGCTAGAGAAGTAGACTTGGACTTGTATATAGGCTTGAAGGGCTACTCAACTTAAAACCAGAATAATTTCCACATCGGCTAGAAAAGTAGACTTGGAAATTATTCGAACATTCTTTAGCCTTTCCAGTATGTTTCATTTTATTCTCCAAAAACTGCTCAATCGTTGGTATATAAATTTACACCATCCCAAAATAAATGTCTTGTTTGAATGGCACACAGTTTCGGGAGAGCACATGACTTGATAAATGTGTAAACAGACAGAGTTTGGCTGTGGGTCCATGAAATATTTGTGGCCCCAACTCTTTCTCTTAGCTCCAAAGAAGGGAAATTTCCGAAGTGGACACTTATTTTGGGACACCCCAAAAAGGAATACTGGACACTCTTTTGGGATAGAGGGAGTAATATTCTATTTCTGATTAATTCTACTCACTTCAAGTTTATTTGTAGCGGAGGATATGAACCATAATATCACAAAGAAACATGTTCCTTAACCCAGCATCGCTTCATGATATGCTCTGTAATATGGTGTTGAGTTTTGATGTTATTAATTTGAATGGTTTTCTTTTCTCTTAGGTGGTGATAGAATATAACTATTACTGGAACTGACTGGGTCAGCATAATAGTGATGTTGTGTATTTTACTCTGAATTTTCAGAGTGCAGGAGTACAGTTTCCTCAAAGATCTGAGCATCCCCCTAAAGATGATTCCACTTCAACGATTAGTAAGAACGACTCAGCTAATGGGAAACTAATTTCATCTGAGCGTGAGAGGAATGCCAAGCAAACTGTGCCGCAGATTGCCCCTGAATCTAGGTATCTTTCCAGTATGATCTCTAATAGCTACTTTAGATTGAAACTAAACATAATATTGTAATGTCTGAAGGGGTAAATTGGTGTATCCTCTGTCACTGAGATGGTAAAAGGAAAAGTGAAATATTTAAAAGTACTGTCTGAGTGGGATATGAAGTTATGTTTCTACCTCTCGCTGTCTCTAAGTAACTGAAAAGTGGTCTCTTTCTTCTGTAACATAACACCTAACACATGTCTGTCTTTTCCAGTAGCCAATCTAAAATTCAAGCCTGCCTTCAAATGGACCACACAGTTGTTAATATTCTGACTACTGCACGGTCCTTACTGGTGATTTGGATCTTGGTTGCTACAGATATTAGGTTGGAGAGAGGGAGAAAGGAACGATTTGGATAAGCAGTAGCCGATGTCGTTACTGACAATGGTTTACACTGTTGATTGCTTTAGAACTTTTCTTTCACATTCTTAGAACTTTTCTTTTGTCTTTTTTGAATCAGTATTATTCAAAAAGCTGGTGCCGCATTAGAAGTCTTAAGAGAAGTCCTTGATGCTGTTGATACCAAACATCCTGAGGTATGTAATTACAGGAAATCTTGACAATTTAATATGTATCATACAAGCACGTTGAGAAATTTTAGTTGACATAGCTGCATTGCTTGGATGCCATTGTTTCACATTGTGGCACAATAAGGGCATTTGTTTTCACTATCCTGGATAGTAGAAAGAAACGATGTTTGTTGTGTGGCGTGAGCTTGAAACAATATTTTCATGGCAAAAGAGATGTTTGTGGTCCCGTGTTAGTGTCAGTGGTGGCCAACCTTGTATGTGTTAAGCTATATTGCTCAAGGTATATGATGTTGCATACAAGGTGTTGGAGAATGAAGTAAAATATAACAAGGGAACATGAAATTCAAGGCGAAGATAATTAAAAGAAGAAAGGATTCACATGCACTCGGGCGAAACTAATAAAATGAAAATTGATTCAATTTACAAAGTACGCTGAACTTTACAAGATACACTGAACTTTATTCTATTGTCTACTTCTACTGCTATTGTTGACTAAACTTCTTTCAGGGAGCAAAGGATGAGTTCACCCTTGATCTTGTGGAGCAATGTTCATTTCATAAGCAACGAATAATGCATTTGGCAGTAACCTCACGGTAAGATCCTCTCAAGTTGAAATTTTTATGCACATTATGGATATGTCCGTCAGTTCGTGCTACTGCTCTCTTGCTCTCAACTTTCGGTACTTATTGTTCATCAATACTATTTTGTTTAGGTTAAGTTGAATTTTATCTGAGATAGGTGTGAATAGATTGTGAGAGAAGCATTAAGTTGATAGGTTTGTCTTTGATGATTTTCTAGGAAGTTATGATCTATGACGAGATGGAAGGAATTGTTTGTGTGAGAGAGAGAGAGAGCAGGGAATATGCACGCATTCATATGTTGGAACTCTGATCATTTGCAAAAAGGGAGCAGATAAAGTATGATTTGGTTGCCCAATTTCAGTGCACATTTGCATATATACCATGGCGTGCCCCACGTGCGTGATATGTTACCTACAAAAATCAATATGCAATATTCTCGAGAATTCTGAAGTTTTTTGGATCTATGTGTTACAGACGTCTATATGGAAAAGAGAGTATTGTGTGATGATTTGATATGGCGTAGAACTTTCAGTCTCTCTCTCTCTAGTGCTCTTAGGATATAATTTCCGAAAAGTTTTCACTTTGCCTGCTTGTTTTTAAGTGGCTACCTTAACTCTTATCTAATCCCACAGTGTTTACACCATGGTTTCTTTCTGTTAACTTTCTTTCTCCTCTCGTTTAAATCAAAATGGGACCAAAGCAGCCAAGTGAGAAAGGCAAAGGAGTGGCACTTAAGAGAGAACTATGTAACAGACTCGTGTAAGATTAAGCTTAACACAACCACTTAAGCAGGCAGAATATGATCAAATTGATGCTTCTTTGTAGTTTCTGGTTCGTGCTGTTAATTTATGCTTGTTATTCTTTCTTAGGGATGAGAAGATTATTTCTCAAGCAGTTGAATTAAACGAGCAGCTCCAAAAAGTACTCGGAAGACATGATGCCCTCGTTTCCAGAAGGTCAACCACTAGTGTGGGCCAGTCTGATCAAGAAGAGGTGGAGGAAGAAGAGGCTGAACAGCTTTTTCGAAGGTATCCCCATATGTGCCTGTTCTTTCTGCCCTACAAATTCTGTTAAAACTTTTTGTACTTTGACAGAGGGAGTTGTTTCTTAAATATGATGTCACATTGATCGATCGAGAATCATGGCAGGATACGAAAAGGAAAAGCTTGCGCTCGGCCAGAAGATGAAGATTGTCACACAGGTAGACCCGTGGGAATGCATGGTTCTTCAATTCCTGCGGAAATGTTGCACCGTCCACTTATACGACCAATAAGCATAGAGCCTAAACAAGAACTTGATAAAACCCGACCTCCTCCCCCAGCTGCTGCTTCAATTCCACCCCCACCTGCAAAACACATTGAGAGGGAGAGATTTTTCAAGGACACTAAATGTGATGTTTCTTCTCTTTCGGGCCACACAAGGGGTCTCTCTTTACATAGTCGCAATGCCAGTAGCTCTGGAAGCATAGATTATAGTGACTGAAACTTGGGCCTTGAACTGGGTTCCTATATTGATCAATTTGCAGGTTTTCTTCTGATAGGTGGTCTTTCATATATATACAAAAGGTCAGGGTGTTTTCTTTTTACCATAGTTGAAGTTGGAATGAGGGTTTTGTTGATGTTGCTCTCTGGATATGCTGAAAGAGGATGAAGATAGCATTAGCTGCTGAATTTCTAGTAACATATTATTTGTGCTCACTTAACAGTTGTGTTAATGGTGGATGGTCAACCTCTGTACTATTGTCTCTCCAGAGTTGTTTCCATTATATATATATAGATTATAGATACATACATAGTAGTAATAGGAAAATAAATGTTTGTTGAAAGATAGGAGTTAAGGACGTTGTTTGTACTTTGTTAATTGTGAAATTTCTTATTGAGATATTTATAAGTTTGTGTGGCCTCGCATCATAGGTGGCATAATGATGACATCTCGGTGAACCTTTCTTATAAAATAATGGGAAAAAATTGGCGTAACAACCTGCTGTGTTTATCGGATTTTGAGGATAAGTCTCATATACTTTTTTTTGAGGGTTAACCTTGTGTCGTCTTAGCCTCCATTCATAAAAAGAGGCCAAAATGAAAGAAAATTTGTGGAATGAAAAATAAAATATATTGTTAAGACTATTATATCTCTTTGAAAGAAAAAGACATTTATATTCCATAATAAAAGTTATTTTATAAAAATAAAATAAAAAACCATTAATAAAGTTTTAAAAAATTAAGTAGAGAAATTAAATAAAATAATTAATAAAGAAATTAAATAAATTATAAATATATTGTTTTACAAAATAAAATATTAGAGAGAAATAAAATATTTTTTACATAAAAATGTGCACATAATATTAAACAAATTTTAATTAATTAAAAAATAAATTAAATACTACATCATCACTTTATCCCAACACAAATTCATGTAATTTCTTTAAATTTTTTTAAAAACATTAGGAAAATAAATTGAAGAAAAATTTAAAAAAAAAAAAACAAACAAACAAACAACATTGTTCAAGATTATTTCTCCTCCTTGTGAATCCTCCGACCAGCCGCCATCTTCTTCCTTCAGCACCGTCACTATTTCAAATTTTCCCATTTCAAGCCATGGATTAGCACCCCAAAAATCTTCATTTCCGGATCTCCTATTTTCCCTCAAATCGAAACCTAAATTTTTTTTTCTTCCCAAAACAGATTGCTACCCCTTTCAGCTTCTTCAAAATCCACCGTAGATAACACAAACAAAATTACACTTATTTGTACAAATATTTGGAGAGATGAAGAGAAGCCATCACTTTTGACTTACAAAAAATCTCTGCAGTTAACCTTAACGTCCTCCATGACCGACCTGTAACCACATTGAAGAGGGAAAAGGCCCTCCTCGTCTCGCTAGGAGGGATCCCACGATGCCGGGATGACGAGATCAACGCCACGGACGAGATAGTACCTCTCATCAGCCGAGATAGGTAATCCCGTCCCAACTGTGCCCCCGCCAACGTCATTATCAGCCGAGACATGTAATCCCGCTAACGCCATGCGGGATCAACCCCTCATCACCCCTTCACGGGCAGTACGTCAACATCCCCTTTTGCTGAGTGGAGAATCTCCTGTCCTTCGGTGTCAGACGATCGCGGCGCACCATGAGCAGGACTGCCACCTCATTCCCCGGACATCGACATCGAACGACCTCCCCTATATAAGGACGAGTTCCTTCTCGACCAAGGTAAGCAAGCAAGAAATATACACTGAATACACTCAATCTATAGCAATCCCGGAACCCTAGTTCCAGCAACTCTATTTCCAACATCGTTTTCATCATCACGCCGAAGGCCGTTCGCCGGGGACCCCCCCGGCTGGGTTAACGGTTTGCTCGTCTTGGCAGGTCTAGCCCGAGGCTCAATCTCGCCCACCACCATCTCTGTCTAGGCGCCGACCACTCGCTCCTTCCCGACGGCTGTTGCGCTCTGTGCAGCATCAGATTGGTTTCGTTGCCGAGAAACGACGAACGATCGATTTCCTCTTTCCTTCCCGGGTTGGAGCGATATCGGTCGTGTAGTACAAGATGGTAGTCTTGCCCTCGGACGACAACGGAACGGGAACTGGGAACGGAGCCGGTAACAATGAGGCGCAGTCCGCTCCTATCCCCCAACAATCATCAATGGTGGTAATAACGAACCCCCAACCTTCTTTCATGACAGAACCCGCTGCATCTACACGCAGCCGGGGTCCCCCGATAGCCGTGGAACTACAGCCTTCGCGACGGACACGTCAACAGGCTCCGGTAGTCATCGACGTAACCAACCAGGCCGGGTATGGCGCCCTGGGCGGATTCGGGATCAATGGAGATAGTAACTTCCCAGATTCCAGACCCCCCAGAGAGCGGACCCGGAGTTAGAGTATCACCGCCTCGCTCAAGAAACGGAGATGCTCAATATCATAGTGGCGAACCAGAGGCGCATGGCGGAGATCTCCGGCCAAGGGCGGGGAAATCAGCAAAACCTCGTCGTCCACGTCGATGACAGCGTGCCCAACCCTCCGCCTGCGCAGGAGGTCCCTCCGACGGCTCAGCACGCCACATCTCTCTGGAGAGAGCAGAGACAGCAGAGCAAAGGCAAAGGACCGATGGAAGTTTCCGAAGACAGAGTGAGTGTTCGCTCCCGCCTTGGCCCAAAGGCCGAACCTCGAAGGTCAGTCCGGGACCGACTATCCGTCTCGACGGCGAGACTTCGTGAGCGAGATCATTCCAGCGACAAGGCCAGTTCACTTCCTGATCGCGGAAAGACAAGAAGACGGCGCTCGTCCAGAGGTTGCCCCTCTAAGCGCACCGAGAGGAATAGGGGACGAGAGGCTTCGCCAGACTCGCCCTCCCCTCCTAAGGGCGGGGGTCGCAGGAAGAGTCGCAGCCCGTCCCCACCTCGGGCCGCACCTAGACGAGAGAGAGGAGACCTCCGAGACGCCCTCAACAGAAGACTTATCAACATCTCGGCAGAAAGTTGTTTTACGGCCTGGATCTCGGAAGCACCCACGGACGCCGGGATAGCCAAGGCCAACTTCAGCATGTACAATGGTAAGACAAAGGCCATCGACCACGTCAAAGCATTCGAGGGGAAGGTTGGCCTCATAACCCTTGAAGAGGCCCAGTGGTGCCGCGCCTTTGCTACCACGTTCGAGGGGAAGGCCGTATCCTGGTACACCCGGATCCCGCCTAACTCAGTGGATAGCTATGCCGCATTCAAAGCGCTCTTTCTTAAAGAATACAAGTACGCGGGCGTTAGCGATGCCGACGACATGTCCCTCCTCCATTTCCACCAGAAAAAAGATGAGACCATCGCGAAGTTCATCGCGAGGTTCCAGGCAGCAGTGGAACTGATAGACAACCCCGACGAGAAACACGCTATCGGATGCTACATTTCCAATCTGAACCTCGGGGACCTGAAGTCTCACCTCACCTACAACATGTCGGTCTCCTTAGCCGCCCTCTGGCAAGATTGCAAAAAGGCATCCCAGATGGAAGAAGCTCATCGGGACGAAAGGAGTAAGTGCTTTCGCACCAAGGACAGGAACGACGAGCGTGAGGATAGGGAGGCCTATCGCCCAAGGAACTCAACAAACGTGCCACCTCGCAGACCAAAGGTGTTCACCGCATTGAATACCAGCCGAGAGCAGATCATGGAAGTGCTCATGGCCGAAGGAAAGATACAAGAACCGCGCCCCATGCGGTTTGAGTCGAAAGCTTACCGAGATATGAGCAAGCGTTGCGCCTACCACAATGACTTCGGCCACGCGACAGAGGACTGCTTCCAGCTAAGAAGGGCCATCCAAAAGCTCATTGATGAGGGACAGCTGAACGAGTTCAAAGCCAACCGTGGAGGGCGACCTCCCAACAGAAACAACGCTGCCGGAGACAACGCGCGCCGGGAAGGCCCAGGCGAACGAAACGTGGTGCACACGATCCGCGCGCCACTGCCGAGCAGGACCCAGATCAAAAGCATCATGTATAACCTCGCTATGGCGCCCCCAGAAAGGGAGTCCATCGAGGCAAGCGAGGTCATCAGCTTTAGGCAAGCGAGGTCATCGAGCTCGGAATTCACAACAGCATCGTGAAAAGGATACTTGTAGACACCGGAGCAGCTCGAGACGTACTATTCTATAAGTGCTTCCGCGAGATGGGTTTATCGCGGGCCCACCTCACCCCGACGGCCATCGCGTTGGAAGGATTCACCAGTCACTCGGTCAGAGCCGAGGGAACCGTGGATCTCGCTGTCACCGCGGGATATGGAGAGGCGACGAAGACTGAGATAGTGCAGTTCATCGTCCTGGATCTCGATTCACAGTTCAACGCCATTATGGGAACACCATCCCAAACCCTCTTGGGGATGGTCGCCTCCGTCCCGCATCAAAGGGTCAAGTTCTTAACGCCAGTTGGGGTGGGATGTATCCGAAGCAACCCGAGATCCTACTACGAAGCAACCATGAATGAGAGGAAGCTGAAGGAAAAACTCATCATCACCGAGGGAGATAGAACTTTGGAACTCAAACAGACCCAGACCTAGGGAGGCAAAGATCAAGTCAATACAATCTCCGAAGTCCACCCTACCGAAGTGCCAGAGGAGGCAAAAGTTGCGCAGACCGAGCCAATGCGGAATAAAGCGACAGTCGAGCCTGAGGAAGGACATGACGTCGGTCACGTCCTCCACACCATCAACGATGTGATCCTCGTCGACCAGGGAACTGAAAGTTCGAAAAACAACTCGGTAGAATCAGAGGGGGGAGACCCTGGAGGTGACAACCGGGAAATAGAAGATGAGCTCATGGCGGAATGCAAGGAGAAGTTGCTCAACCGAGGCAGACCCATCGTGGTCGAAACCTTGGACACCCGTGGCAAACCAGAAATGACCGGCCACGAAGAGCTAGAGGAGGTCCTAGTCAATACCGCCCACCCCGACCAAACCATAAAGGTCGGGAAAGAAATCTCGCCAGAAGAAAGAGACAACATTATTCGTCTACTTCGAGATAATCTCGACGTCTTCGCATGGACAGTCGACGACATGGAAGGAGTTGACGAAAAGATCGCCGAGCATAGACTCAGTGTCTGCCCGAAATTCACGCCAGTCCAACAGAGAGCCCGGCAATTCTCGGCAGAGAAGGAGAAGGCGATCCAGGAAGAAATAGCGAAATTGCTAAGAGCGGGAATCATCCGAGAAGTCCACTACCCCACATGGCTCGCCAATGTAGTGATGGTTTTGAAAGCCAATAAGAAGTGGAGGATGTGTGTCGATTTCGTGGACCTGAATAAAGCCTGTCCCAAAGACTGTTATCCGCTACCTCGGATTAACAAGTTGGTCGACTCGCTTGCAGGACACAGGGTGATGACCTTTGTAGATGCCTATTCTGGATACCATTAGGTCAAGATGTACCCGCCGGATTGCGAGATGACAGCGTTCCGAGCCGCTGGGGGAACCTACTGCTACAACATGATGCCCTTTGGGTTGAAAAATGCCGGAGCTACCTACCAGCGAATGGTCAACAAGGTCTTCGGCAATCAGATAGGCAGAAACGTGGAGGCGTATGTCGATGACATGGTCATTAAAACCCAAGTAGAGGACATGTAGCAGACTTGAACGAGACCTTCGGAAATCTCAGAAGACACAGCATGAAGCTCAACCGAGCAAGTGCGTGTTCGGGGTACTATCAGGGAAGTTCCTCGGCTTCTTAGTAAGCAGGAGGGGAATCGAGGTCAATCCAAAGAAAATTCAAGCCCTTATCAACATGAAGGCGCCTGAATCGATCAAACAAGTTGTAGACACCCCATTTTTGACCCCCGGCAAATTAGGGTTTCTACCGGGGAATTTCTACTCATGAAAGAATTAAAAGTAACATTGATTAAAGATGTTACTTACATTCAAATGACATGAAAGTTTAATTGTTGCATGATACATATCATTAATGCAACTTTAAACACCCCGTTT
>JAOWAN010000001.1:208676-229858 GCA_028566635.1 Lobelia cardinalis
AGACAAGATAAAAGATGTGAACTCAATTTTACTATCTAATTAAGGAAGCAAATTAATACAGCGTGTTATATATTAATTGGATGGATGGATCCCATAAGAAGATTATAAAATCCCCATGCATGCCCTCAAGCAAGCATATATAGGTAGCACCACGTAAAGTGTCATATAATTTATTAGCAATGAGACGAATTTGCATACATACATACATACATACATACATACTAACAACTAGCTAGTGTACGTAGTACTGTCCGCAAAAATCTTCATTTAATTAATTTCTACCCATTAATTAATGAATTACTCATCACTATATAATTTATTTGGTCTTATAAATCTCTCGATTGGATAGGGTTTTGATCTTCTTGTTTTTCTAAACAAAGTCGGTCTGATCTTCTTCCAAGTTGATCATCTATCTAGCTAATGCCCGGCCGGACCTGCCCAACTATTTAATCAATAATCATCTGAATAGACCTATATATGAAAAGATCAGTGGCCACTCGATCCTTCTCTTCTCGTGTGTTCACTATTTTATATATATGATGCATAAAAATCAATTAGAATACATTAAACTTTAATCTTTATATGTATATCAATTACGATGTATAAATGTTAATTTGAATACACAACTATCAATTAAGATACATAAATATCAATGAGGATACATAAATGTCAATAATGATACATAAATATCAATTACGATACATCAAAATTTAATCATTGTACCTTAGACCTAGTGTTTAATCTTTGTATCTTAGTAGTTTTCACGATTCCTAAAATATTTAGGTTCTCATTTGAACAACTATATATATGTAAATATATACACACACATAGGAAATTAAAGTAACCAGGTACAAACCACAAATATCGTATAAATGTATGAACCTATTATATCTTAGTACATTTTTGTTATATTTTCGTTAATTTAATTGTATCTAAGTAATAACCTATTGCATTTTTGTTTTTTGTTTTTTTGTTTTTTGGTCTCAAGGGGGCATGGGAAGGGATCGAACCTGAGACCTTACACACTGTAAAGTCCAGCTCTACCACTGAGTCACCCCTTGGTTCCCTATTGCATTTTTGTTGTATCTTCGTTAACTTATCGTATCTTAATTATTTTGTTGGATATTTACGAACCTGTTGTATTTTAGTATTTTTTTGTTATATTTTAGTTGATTTTCCTAAAAAAAAAAATTGTGGATCTTGGTTTTATAAAATACAGACATATAACTAACATACAACAAAAATATACTAAGATATAACTGATTATCACGATGTTTACGAAAAAATGATTTGTAACTAAATAAGTCCCTACATAGCTATATATGTGTGTGGTTTGTATTTAACTATCGAGGGTGACGACCGGATCATATAATATGTCTCTACATCTCTAATAAGTGTTATTTTAATTATTTTTTTAATCAATTTTTGACGTAAATTGATTTGTTATTGAGAAGTTAAAAAAAACGTTATCAATAGTTTACTTAGATGTAAAAAATTTAGGAGCTAAAACATAATAATAATATGTTAAAAAAAGATTTTAAAATAAAATAGTTTAAATTAATTTTCAAAAAATAAACAAGATAATTAAGGAATATATGACAAAGAGTTAATTAAAGTTGAATTTAACTGGTTATGCTCGCTTCATGAGCAATCCATGGTCGATGAGGATCATGCTCGCAATTCACAAACATGATGTTGGTCATCTGTAGTGTAGGGAGAATCACTCCCAAGTACCTCGCTAGGCATAGGCAGTCTGATAATTGGATGTTATTTCGCTCATGCTCCAAGGGGGGGATTCTTGCTTGATTCTCGAGGACCTTGTGGTCGCTAGCATATACTTTTTGGTCTCTTAACGTAAACCCGATGGAGCATGTCCACGAACATTTCGTGTCATGAGATGGAACTTGGCTTGAAATCCATGATCGATATCGTATGTATTGTACTGTTTGGCAAAGAAGCAAACGCGAGCCCATTAACAAGTCGAGTCGATATTAGTATATTTGGTCGACTCAATTTATAAGTAATACATACAACAAATTGAAAAAAATAAATAAAAAACATCATAATAATAAAGCTAGCATGCATATATATATATACTCGGTGGTGTACGTAGCTCAATATACAATCAGCTGCCAAATCGATCGACCCTCGGTCTAGCCCCAACACAGCTTGATAGCGCGCACGTAACTCATACTAAACTCTATGCTTATTTATACGTACATATATATATAAATATATAGGTAGGGATGTGTTCAAATAGAAATGCGTATAGGGTACGTACGTATACAAACGTTCCCTGCAAGCGGATGTAAATAGACTGTTTAATTTTTATCGATGGATGGATGGCTCAGGCAAGCATCGATTTGGTCGGGCCAAAGGAAAGCACCAATGGCGAACATCCTTTTTTGGTGGACATCTGCGTGATGAGGATAAGTAGGGAGGCCGTATTCTTTGAGAAGGCAATCAAGTTTCCACTCGGGCATCTTCTCGTAGTCTTCTTTCTTCAACTTTGGGTAATGGAGTGGCATCTGAAACCACCCACTACTACTACTGCTGCTGCTCACGTTATTGCTCTTCTTCTTCTCATCATCATTGTCCAGCCCGTTATTAGACGTCCTAATTACCCCTGCTGCTCCACCACTCATCTCTCTCTCTCTCTCTCTCTCTCTCTCTCTCTCTCTCTCTCTCTCCTCGTCGTACTTTCTTGAACTCAATAGCTCCCTTGTATATATGCTATATATATAGGATAGGATATTCGTCGTACTTTCTTGAATTTTTTTTGGCCCCAAAGGGGCATGGATACGTTTTTGAACTCAATAGCTCCCTTGTATATATGTCCTATATATATAGGATAGGATATATTACGTACTCTATATATATATATATATATATATATATATATATATATAGAGAGAGAGAGAGCGAGAGAGAGAGAGGGGTAGCAAGTTGTATAATTAGTTTCCTTAGTACGTAATTGGTTCTCTTAAATTCTGGAAGAATTGAGGGAACTTAATAAGAAAGGGGCAATTTCCTTATTGGTTGGTTAGATTATAAGAAAAAAAAACTGCAGATTCCAAACTTCTTTTGCGTAATTGTCTAGCTATTCTTGTTGAAAAAATCACTTTAGGGTTCAACCAAATGTGATCGATCGACAATGAGTTGAGATTTTTATCTCATTTTTATGTCTTATTTCCTGTCATATGCAATTTAGGGTAAAGCGTAAGGTTTAAGGTTTAAAACTTAGAATTTAAGGTTTCGCACAAGATTTAGAATTTAGAATTTATAATTTATCATAAAGTTTAAAAATAAGGAGACAAGGAAGTTGACATTCTTCGATCATATTTTCTCCGCGTGCTAGGACAAGGAAAGTTGGAAAGTTTAAACCTTTAAACTACTAATATTGAGACACGTTGAAAGGAAAGAGAGAGAGAGAGAGAAAGAGAGCTGGTAACAAATAGTAGTACTAAAAGAAAAAGACGAGTTCGGATCTTCTGTCTCATTTAATATTCCATTCCATGTCTCATCTTTCTAAAATCTCATCCTAGCCGTTTAAAAGATGACTCTAAATTTTAAAATTCTAGTTAATGGGATGTGTGTCAATATTTAAGAGATGTGAAACAGAAGATGAGACACCAAATGTAGACCTGTCAATTTACTACTCATTAACCCATTCTAACTCGTTTTAACCTGCTAAACAGTTTTACCTGTTACAACCCATTTAATTAAAATTTGAAGTATTAGAATATATAAAAAATATTTTTTTTATGCAAAAGAGTATTCAAATGTTAATTCGTATTTAACTTAACCCATTTATTATACAATTGAGTTGATCGATTGATTAAATTGGTTATAATAGGTTGAATCCATTACGGGAAAACACCCCTTTTGTTCCCTAACCTATCAACTTTTTGAAGTAATAGTCCCTATTTATTTTTTTGCCTTAATTTCATACTCAACCTATTAAATATAACCTAATTTGGTCCCTAAAATCAAATTGACCAATTTATCAATCAGATGTGGCATTTGATTTCTGATGTGGCGCTTAGTTGGCGCTGACGTGGCGTAAAATTTGGGAAAAAAATAGGAAAAATGATATTTTTGCCCTTCATAATTATTAAAAAAATAAATTAAATTATTTTATGACCACCACCACTATCACTTCCACTCACCACCACCACCATTGCTGCCATCACCACCACCCACCGCTACTGCCGCCATCACCACCACCACCGCCTCTTCAACACCCTATAACCACCATCGGCGCCTCTTTAACACCCTATAACCACCACCTCAACATCAAAGAATCTATTAATTGACCCAGATTCACAGCAACCATATTAAGAACAACCCAGTAAAATTTTCACTATCAACAACCCACTGATCGAATTTCTATCAGCCGGACCGAAAATTGCAACCCAGGATGACATCCTCAACCAAATATATAGAGAGGGGCAACCACCATCAGAAACATCCAGTCTCTCTGGTACACATTCACATCATCACCATTCACATCTGATACACACCCAGAAAATTTGCAGATCCAAAGGTATTCCTCGGCATGTTCAACCCAAACCCAGAAATGGACAAAACAAAAAGACGATCAAACAAAACCCAGAAGTTTTAAAGCAGAAGACTTACTGTTTTCAAAATGTGAAGAATTTGGGGTCTGTGAAAAAGAGCGCCGGAGTAAGTCGGCCGGAGCAGATGAAAGCTTGAAACCTTGGGAGTCGCCGAGAAAGCTTGAGCTCACTGGAAGAAATGGAAAACAACGAGAAACTAAGAAGGATCAACCTAAAGCACTCAAATCTTGCCCCAATCTCAAAGCACCGGGATAAGCCAAATCAAGCAGATTCAAGGGAAAGAGGGTTGGTGATGGCGATTTGGGGAGAGAGAGATGTGTGAGGGAGAGATCGAGAGGAAGGGAAGATGAAGAGACAAAGAGGAGGAGGAGCGACGGCAGAGAACAGATCGGAGAGATGGAGGAGGAGGAGCAGCCCCAGAGGTCGAGGGCAAAGGGGCAAGGGAAACGGGGAGGGGTAATGGCAGTGTTGGTGGGTTGAGCGTCGGAGCAGGTGGTTATGTATGGAGGAAGAGAGGGAAAAGGGAAGGAGACGTGAAGGTGGTGGTGGTGGTGTGGAGTGGGGAGGGAAGCGAGGGAGAAGGGAAGGAGACGTGATGGTGGTTGGGGGAGGCTTGAGAAACCCAGATCTGGGAGCCAGAGGGTGGAGGAGGGGAAGGCTAATGGATTTTTTACTATTTTACCCTTTTAAAGATGCCAACTCAGCAATTTGTTTGACTAAATTTTTGGTCAATATTTTTAATTTCAATTTAGGGATTAAATTAGGTTATGTTTTATAGATTGAATATGAAATTAAGGCGAAAAAATAAGTAGGGACTATTACTTCAAAAAGTTGATAGGTTAGGGACCAAAAAGGGTGTTTCCCCAATCCATTACAACATGTTAATTATTATAACTCAACTCATTACAACCAATTTGACCCAAATTGACAGGCTTAACCAGATGGAACAAAAAATCCGAATTCGAAAAAGAGCGTTAATTTGGACCTCGGATCATAAGATAGCATACGATGCTAAAGTGACTGAAGGATTACAAATCAGATTTTAAGCGAGTCCATTTGTTTCTTTAAGTGTTCATTTTTTCAATTATGCACAATTATTAAAGTAATGTCGGAAAGAAAGCATAAAGCATTTTACCATATTACTCTTCTATAACCCTCCTACGCGCGTACATTAACTCAATGCACACTCACTAAGTATATATAATTACGCCAACGATTATTTGGCATTTAGCAATATTTTATTGTCCTTTAACGGGAAGGTCCGGTTAAAGGCTCACATCTCGTCGAAGAGAAACAATATTGAAAAAAAAAAATTTGATATATTATTGAAAATATCTCATGTCTTTAAGCTTTACTTATTACTCTTATAAATTTTACTTAATAATTTAAAAGGTTTAGAATCAGATTTATATTTTCTCTAAACTTTTTAATGTTGTGTTTGATTGAAGTGAAAATAGGATGTGTGAAAAATGAGAGGGCTCCATTCATTTTCATTTGTTTGATAAGAGGGTAAATGAGAGGAAACGTGAAGTGGAAGGAAATAAAAATATATCTTCTTTGTTAAATATTTATCTCCAAAATTGGGATGAAAAGTGAAGGAAAAAGTGAAAAAAAAAATTAAAAATTGATATACCCTTTTCAAACATTTTATTTCCCTCATATATTTTATACCACGCATAAAAAAATTCCTTTTGGGAAAGACTTTTCCTCAAATGACGTCCGACCAATAAGATTTTGCATCACGAAAAATTTCGAGATATCTCCAAGCGCTCGTTCATATCCTCTGTTAAATCAAAATTGGTCAATTATTCTTTTCTTAAACCCTTTTTAAACCTCTCCCCTGATGATCCAAATCAACAACAAACGGGAAGAAAGAAAATTCTCAAAGCCAGGTTCGGCCCTTTTTAATCCACTCTTGATTATTTTATTTTTTTCATCATTTTCCCCTTTCAATCGATCCAAAATCATTGTATCTTCCATATATAGTAAGAACGGTGAATATGTCTCGAGCAACGGCTTAGAGTTTTTAATGAATAAAAAAGTACAAAAAATTAGTTTACTTGTTCTCAAGTTTCAGATTTCCGTCTTTCATATAAATAACGTAAATTTTATCTTGTTTAGTTTTAATAAAGTGAGATTTTAATGGTTTTGCTTTGGCTTAGTAGAAAAGTAATTTTGAATGAGATTATTGTAATGGTGAAGTTTAGCTTCTTTTTCTATTTTGATCTAATGCAGAGAAACGTCAAATATAATTTATTTTCTAATATAATCATTTTCTTGCTATTCAAACAGTAAAATTTTTATTTTTTCATACATTTTCTATAACATCCAAACAAATACATGAAATTTTATTTTTCTTTATTTTATTTTACTTTACTTTATCCAAAAATACTTTTCACGTGACGCTCCGTGCATATAAACGAGTATGCTGATTCAAAATTCCTCCTACCCAACTGAACTTAATTGTTAAATCCGAACACACACCCCCCCCCCCCCAACCCCCCACCCGAACACCATACTGATATTTAGTACGTACTCCCTTCTCGTTTTAATTGTCTTGAAAGCGACATAAAGCTCTCACAACATGTCACTATCGAGGACAATTAAATCGAAACGGAGGGAGTATTGTTTTTGAGGACTCTGAGAAGCCGGTTCGTTCGTACAAAAGTATTGTAAAAATAAATACTAATATAAATAACCTCTTGGATAAATTGATTAATTGATTAGTAAGAAAATGAATAAAAATGAGAAGAAATTAGTTTAATTTATTTCAAAACATTTGGTTGTCACCACCCTTAGTGGCTTCACTTCATTTCACTCTAGCTAGCTACCTACCAACTTGACAAATCATGTGTGCAACTGATACCAAACGATTCAAGATGTTGCGATCTCCATAAAGATGAACAGAATGCCGGCGAAGGTGATAGGGCCGACGGAGGCAGTAAATAGGGTCGAGACTTTCAAAATTTTAGGGGAAATAATATTATTATTCTCTGGTCAAAATCGATACAGCAAAGAAGTACTTATAGTTGTTGACCGCTTAACAAGTCAAAAGACTAATAAATGGAAATACGGCAAATAAATAGTAAATACCAAAAAGAGAATAAAAGACTCAAAAGATGCTATTGCCTTCATCAGCCACGAACATATCCCCGCAAGTACTTTGGAGGCTTCACAACTCGTCCACTTTTGCGCACCACTGATCCAGCCTCCATATCTCCCGTATCAGCAACGGATTAAAAAGCGCAACATTTTAAAACCTTAACGGATTATTAATACAGCATTTTAACAATTTTCTTATTTTGTATTTGGTGTAATATTTTTAAATTGAAGTTTGTAATTTAATAATATATTTTTCTCATATATATAATTGAAAGAAAATAAAATAAATATAAAAAGGATATGTAATTAAGTTAAACTTGTAATACGTACTCACCAATTAATAACCAGCATTTTTTTTAAAAACTATACTTTGCAGCGTTTCAAAACGCATCTGTTAGAGCCTTAGAGGTGAGTAATATCAAACTGCTGCGTTTTAAAACTTACTATTGATTACTATTTATGTCTGTCAAAATGGTATACATTAATCTACTCTAATTCATTTTAATATATTAAACAGCTCAACTCATTATAATCTATTTAATTACAAATTTATGTATTAGAATATAAAAAATATTTTTTTTGTGCGAATTAGTATCCAATATGTTATCTTGAATTTAACTTAACTCATTTATTACACAATTGAGTTGATCGGTTAATTAAATATGTTATAATAAGTTGAACCCATTATAACATATTATTATAAGAATTTTTATCACTTTAGGTCCCAAAGTTTTCATGAAGTTTCAAAATGGACGCTAATATACCAAAATAATCAATTAATTAGGCCCTGATGTTTAAAAAACGTTTCAATCAAGAGAATATTGGACGATTTCGTTAAAATGAATTCACGTGCAAAACACGTGAGTTTTCAGAATTTTTCTGTAATTTTGCCCCCAGATAAAATTTAGGATTTAAATTGAATTTTTGAAAATAAAACTTAACTTTTCAATTTATACTTTAAATAATTAATATTATATTATACTTTTTCAATTAATGACTACTTAATTAAAATTATAATTATATCTAAATTTAATTAAAAATATATATTACTTACTTAAAATTAGGGAGAGACTATTTACAAAGCAAATAAGTGCTAAGTATAATACACAATTATATGTAAAAGATATTTTTAAAATATTTTACTAATTTTAATACACTCATGTTCCTATTTTATCCCACTCTCGAAATAACAATACTATTCCTCACGCATTCGAACCTTCGAGCATCTTCTATATTCAAATATGAAATTCAAAGATAATTACGAGTATTAATCAATCCGTTCACCCTTCTCTTCAAGATTTGAGGGGGTAGTTTTAGCAAAATCCAGTATTTCGATTGGATTCCCGTCTTCAAGAGCATATCAATTGATGTTCGGTCACCAAGGATTCCCGGAATCAAAAATCCAAAGCTACAGACATTGGATCTGGTTATAAGGTAGTGAAGCACTTTGAAAGATTGACACCTACAACCTGTGTATTCTACTCCATGATAGTTTCTTTCGGACACCCGCATGAGAATGAGTTGGTGAAGATTTTATAAGGATTAGGGTTTCTATTTTCAAAAGGTTTCTAAAGCAAAGCAAATGAGTCAAAAAAAAAAAAATAGTACTCCTAATCCATTCTTGATCATTTCAGGCGTGTTTTGTTGAGAAAGGTTAAGAGTGAGTCGGTGAAGATGGAATGACGTAGTTATTTGATAATTAAAGTTATTTCGGATATAAATTAATCAAGTATTTTTCTTTTCTAATAAGAAGATAGTTCGAAGAAAAGATGTTATTTGAATTTGAAATTTATATAATTTTTTATTTGAAAGGGTATTGAAGACTTTTCAGTAAAAATAATTTTATCACATAATTTTAAGTATCAAACTTAGAACTTGTGTGCTTTGCAAATAGCGACTTTCTTTTCAAAAGGCCAACTATTATGAAACGGATGAAATATATCACAAGGAAGCTTGGAATCGGTAAAGAAATTGATAGAGAGATGAAGAATGCCGGATGGGAGCCTACAAAACTTTCCGTAAATGCGTGCAAATTACAGTGAGGCTATTTATTTTTTTATTTTTTTTTTGGAGACAAAAAAAAAATGGTCATTGTATAGTATAGCATTTTTAAAAATCAAACAAAATATTCATTTAGAAACTAAAAGATTACTTCTTCACGAAACGAAAGTGCAAACTTCCATGCGGCAAAATCATTGTATGGACAAGCAGAAGGGCAAAGCCAATTTGATGAATCGGAATTTCCTTACTCACCTGGCGCGTCTCATCTTCTGTTTCATATTTTTTAAAATACTGACACATATCTTATTATTTAAAATTCAAAATTTTAGAATAATCTTTTAAACGGTTAGAATAGAATTTTAGAAAAATAAGATGGGACAAAAAATTCGAAGTCAAATTTGATCTCTTGGTTATCAGCTAGCTAGTCATGGGCGGCTCAAGGTCTGATCTCCAAAAGGACACAGGCAGTCTAACGTATGCCCTATTAAGAGCACAGAAACGCTCAACAGTGGTACAACTTAGTTCAAATTCTTTCGGACGCAAATGCTACGGGTTATGGAATACTCCTATTTCATTCTTGTAGCAGCAGCGACCACCACTTCGGATCCCGTTCCTCTACAATTTCTGGGTCCATATTTTGACTATGACATGGAAGAATAGTTCCGCGATAGTGGAATGCACGACGCATTAATAATCTATGATGATCATATTAATTAGGCGGTGGCATATCGACAAATATCATTATTGTTATGCCCACCACCGGGCCGTGAAGCTTTTTTCGGGGATGTATTCTACATTTTCGTCTCTTAGAAGAGCGGCTAAACGATTAGATCAGACAAACGCAGGTAAGGCAGCTTGACCTCAAGGATGACATCCTCCAATGTAAAATTCTATAGTATAAGAGAAAGCAGTTGATGTGACACTTGTAAGGCAGCTTGACCTAAAGGATGACATCCCCCAATGTAAAATTCTATAGTATAAAAGAGAGCAGTTGATGTGACACTTATATGTGGCAGGTTAATTATAAAAAAGAGTTGTGTAGTATCAATTCAACTTTAAAAAGGGTATTGTACTTTTTCTTTCTCAAAAAAAGAGATGCATACTATGATTAATTCATTAATTTAAACTCCACCCGATCCAATTCTTTTGGATATTAAACAACTCATATGTTTTTAAAATTGATGGAATTGGGTAGGATAAAGTTTAAATTGATGAATTAACGATATTACGCATTCATTTTTTGAGGAAGAAATAGTAGAATACTTTTTTGAGTCGAAGTGATAGTAGGCAACTCTTTTTTATAGTTAACCCTTATGGGGCGAGTCGAATGATTTGCTAGATGTTACTGATCAATGCATAAATGCGAAAAATTCTATTTAAGAATGATTTTTCTTGTATAGCCACATTGGTTTTGTGTATCCAAGGTGTGATAGGGATATGAGAAAGGAGTGGTGGAGTAACCTGCTTCTGTGGGGTCAAAATATTGACAATCCATGGTTGATATGGGGGGATTTTAACACAATTGTTCACACTTCAGAAAAATTATGTGAACATGATTTTACTGGTAGTGTTTATACTTGGTGTAACAAACAAGATTTTAGCAGAATCTGGGAAAGCCTGAATAGGGTTCTCATACATGGACAACTTAGCTCACTTATCAAGGCAAGGGTCACTCATTTCCCAAGGATGACCACGGATCACTCGCCTTTCCTGTTTCAGATTTGCAAACAGGAGAAGCCGAAATCAGTTTTTACGTTTCAAAGAATGTGGTTAGACACCATGATGATTTTCAGGGGTTTGTCACTAACCAATGGAACTAGACAGATTCAGGGCAGCGCTTGGTACCGAGGAAAGAGTTAAAAGCTAGAACTGGACCGTGTTTGGGCATGTACAGAGACAGATCGAATCTCAGCAGGATGATATCTTAAAACCAGAAGTTGATTTGCAAGCAACAGTGGTCTCAGGATGTTTTATACGCTGACTATAAATATGAAAGAAAAGACTTATTCAATTGGTAGAATGTGAAAGCAAAATGCAACTTTAGAATTCCATCATCAAATGGTTACAGGATGGGTAGAGGAATACTGCTTATTACCATGCGGTTTTGAAGAAACGAAAAATGTATTCAAAGTTTAAATTACAACTTCAAAATGGGGCATGGACCAAAGACAGTTCTACTTTAGGGAGAATGGCTTCTTCGGACTACTTTGCATATATGTTTACTTCTAAGCCGCATAATACTGATGAAAATCTTTTTATGGATGATAGAGAAGTGTGGGAGACAGTTAAGGGTAAACTCAAACAGTGCTCCAGGAGGAGATGGATATACGGGACACTTTTTCCAAGGGTGTTGGAGTACTCTGCAACATGATGTGTGTGCGGCAATTAGATCTTTTTTTGAAGGAGGTGAGCTTCATAGAGGTACTTCTGCAACTATTATGGTGTTGATTCCTAAAGCTGATAAACCAAAGAATATGTCGGAGTTAAGGCCTATAAGTTTATGTAACTTTCTGCTAAACTAGTGTCCATAATTATGACCACTAGAATGGCCGTGCTTCTTCCTGAATTAATTTCTCTGAAGCAAACGGGCATTGTGAAAAATAAAAGTATTCAGGAGAATGTATGTCTGGCTCAAGAATTGGTTGCCAATATTGATAGCAAAGTCAGGGGAGGGATTTGATTCTAAAGCTAGATATGTCTAAGGCCTACGATCGTTTGGAATGGGATATTCTCATTAAAACTATGGCGACCATGGGTTTCAATCGGGAAGCTCGCTCTCTTGTTCTCAGGAGTTTGAATGACCTTTGGTATTCTATTCGAATAAACAGGGAGTCATTGTTTCTTTCAATCAACCAGGGGGGTTAGGCAGGGAGATCTGCTATCTCCATTGCTTTTTATCATTGCACAAGAGGTTCTATCTTTCAATCTGAAAAAAGAGGTTGAGGCAGGAAGAATAGGAGCTTGTAATAAGGGGATAACTTGTATGTCCATTTGTCATTTGTCATATGCAGATGACAGTCTTATGTTGTAATGGTGGTAAGAACTGAGTGCTTCATTTAAGGAATGTTTTGCGAAGGTATGAACAGGCATCGGGCCAGGTGATTAATGAGGACGAGAGTGGTTTTCTATACGCCTTCTAGCTTTTCTAGAAGTAAATCCCTAAGTGGCCAGGATTCAAACTGAAGATATGACCAATGAAATAAATACTTGGATAGCCACCAAGATGACTGGTTTAGTATGAAAACTTACAAAGTTGTTCCAGTTGACAAAAATATTCAATGGAAAGGCATTGCAATCGCTTCCAAGTGTGTCAGCTGCAAGGAACGTCCGCAAGAAGAATCATTTGAAAATTTATTCCTGAATTCAGAATGGGCAGTCCAGGTTTGGAGGTTCTTAGCAACCATAATTTATAAGTAATTATGTATCTTTTGATCAACAACATGCTACATAGGCAGCGGGCAATAGTGTGTCTGCTGCATCAAAGAGGGGCTGTTTGTTTGGCAATCCGAATTTGTGGCTAGTTGCAAATATGGATAGCTAGATGCTCCGAGTGTGTTTGATCAGAAAGAGTTTAATGGTTATGGTATCATAAGAAGAATTATAGATGACCTACAAGAGGTCTGCATTTTATTCAAGCCCAAGGCAGACATAATGGCCATCATGGACATGGGTGTTTTAGATCAGTTGGGGCTGCCTATCAACAAGGTTAAAAAGAGACGTGGTCAATGGATTAAATGGGAAGGTGACGGTCAATTTCAATACATCCTTAACACGGATGGTTCTTCCAAAGATCAAGTGTTCAGGGAGAGGAATTATAAGGGATAAAAGGGGTGATTTTTTGACGGTTTTTTCTCATTGGCACTGGTACAAATATGACAGGCGAAATTTTTGCTCTCAAGGATGGTATTACTCTTTGCAGGGAGCTTGGTTGGGAGACAGTCCTTAATTCAATCAGATTCAAAGATTGCAGTTCAATTCTAGAAAGAGAATTCTGAAACCGATATGCACCATCTTACATAAGTTATCTTAGGTAAATTACCAAAAAAAAAAAAAAGTGTTAACATTTATCAATAATATACGCTCCAGAACTTTGTTACAAAAGTAAGAATGAGCAATGAATATGGAATCACCACTATGCTAAAAATTATAGGTTGCGTTTGGATGAGTGATTTATTGATTTAGTTTTTGAGTTTTTGTAATGATTATAGTAAAAAGTAAGAGAGAGATAGAGAGAAAAAGTGTGGGACCAGAGAGAGAAAAATCAAAAATCAGAAAACCTGGGTGAAAATCACCCATGAGAACACAACCATAGTCTCTCATGCATATGGAACCTTGCATATGACTCCTATGACAGATTGGATAAACCTTTGCTCTCTTTCACCATGGTCTTAACAAAGAGTTCTCCTGCCCGGTAAGACGACCGCACCTAGAAATTTACAAATTAAAATAATTCTTACTCTCTAACACATTTGTATATACATATAAATAAATAAACATATAAATAATTAAACAGACCTATATGCATATAATAAATAAATAATTATTTTTTAAACCAAAAACATTGGCATCAAGTAATATATTCATATTCCTCATTGGATTTTCTGAGTTGAGACAAATATGTTGGCTCACATGAGAGAATTTATCAAACAGCTCATGCTGATTTGAACTCTTAACTTACGAAGCCCAAGCTGTTCTGACCATTACTAATCAACCCTCTCTATTCATATCCCAAATTGACCATCAATCAATGACAATGGCCAACTAAGCACAGATTGGATTTAAAGACTTACCAGTGGTCCACTTGCCACATAACGGAAGCCGATAGACTCGCCATACTCTTTCCAGAAGGCAAATTTCTCAGGCGTTACGTACTCTTTGACAGTAAGGTGCAACGGAGTCGGCTGCAAGGAAAATGCATTCAGCTAAGAAGCCTTGAGGACTACTAGTGAACTACTGGGTAAACTTGAGTACATTTTATAAACTGAGGATTTACAATTGTAAATATGCAACCTCCTTGAACCAGAAAAAATCCTTCCCTTTGGCCCAATAAAGGGAAACTGGGTGAGTAAAGAGAGAGAAAAGAAGTTTCAAACAAAGTATTCCTTCATCTCGTAGAGCTAGACAGCTGTTTACAACAGCATTCAGAGTCAGTGAAGAGGTAAAGTGCGAAAATTAGCTCACCTGTAAATACTGTCCAAGTGTCAAAATATCAACTCCTATAGCCCTTAAATCAGCCATGGTTTCTTTCAGCTCATTATCAGATTCTCCAAGTCCCAGCATAATAGAAGATTTTGTTATCATCCCCTCCTTACGGACCTTTGCATGTCTAAGAACTGATAAGCTCTGCTCGTACCTATACCAACCAAAATATGATTTTTAACTTCCACACGGGTAAACATGATTCCTTTGAACATAATCCAACATATCAAAAACAAAGAAAAATGCCTTAATTTTGCACATAGCAATCAAGCTGGATGACCGAATCTACAATTTTATGACTGCTAAAAGAAAACGCATTAAGTTGCTTCAAAATCTTCGCTACAAAAGAATCATACTTCCTTTTTAGTCCTTTCTCCCAAAATGAGTGCCAATTTTTTTAAAAATCTGGTCCCAAAATGAGTGTCAATCTTCTAATGAAATTACTAAATTCGCCTTTGCCACTCATTGTGTTCTGTTGCACACTTGTAATGCTATGATATGCCAATATGTAACAATGTTCGTGTTCCATTAAAATTGCTTGTGTCCCTTCCTTATTTTCCACAAAAACCTCTAATTTGACATTCACTTCAGGATGGAGGGAGTAATAACTTCCGTGAATTAAAACTTAGGATGGTTACACATATAGAATCCAAACGGAATATTCTACTAAAGAATAAAAGACATTGATTGCAAAAAAATTCTAGCAATTCGGAGTAGATGGCTAATGCTAACGACTATAAAGTTGGAAGTAACAATAAAACAGTTCCAAAACTTAAGAATGTGATGCAGTCAGTAAAAGGATCTCAGAAAAGCAAATACAAGAGCACTAATATAATGTTTAATTTCTGTTATTTTAATATTTCATCCGTAGGGGTATTTTCAGTAATTTACTAGTTTGCTGGATTTGGGTTTCCTTGTTTATGAGTCTTATTTGAACTATTAGTCTTTAATTAAGTCTGATTCCTTGTAGGACAAGGATTCATATTTTAGTTATCTTTAATTAGTTTCCATTTTGGAATTAGAATCCTTATGGACTCATGAATTAGATTTAGGTTATATAAAGGTTGTAATAGCTTCAGTTTTAACAGATAGACAGATATTAATGCATAAGAATTTTCCAGCAAATACTTGCTCAACTTCTGAATTGTGTGCTTCAATTCTCTCTTGGGTGTGACTGTCAAGAAACATAGTTCTGATGCCTATGGTTTAAATTGTGTGATTCAATTCTCTCTTGGGTGTGCCTCAAGAAACCTAGGTCTGATGCCTACGGTTGCCCAGTGTGACGCAAATCACTGTTCTGGGATACTGTTCATAGTGCTTAGACAACCTTCACAACTTTCTGTTTTACATCCCTAATTGCCCCCAAAACCCTAATCTCTCAATTCTACCAATTAAACCCTAAAAACAGCCTTCTAAAGTCCTTATTTCCGCTGCCTTCTACATCATTATGGGCCCAATCCTTGTAGGCTAAGCATAGCCATGCTTGTCCTGCATCAGAATGTTTAATACTTTTTTTGTAAGAGACATACAAATGATAGATCCCCTCAACAAGCCATCTTTTCTATACACCCAACAAGGAAGTTGAGAATCTATATGAAGGAACCTTATGACCTATCATTACAAAAAATTAGAGTTTTTTCATGCTAAAAAATGTGATCGAGAATCATCAGAATTTTGATATTTGAGCATACAACAACAAATTTGGTAAGTGGTATTCACATAAATCACACCAACTTAAAGAAAGAATTTGACTGACACTTACCCAGCCCTGGGATCTCTTACGATCCGCTGGAGTCGCTTCACTGTCTCAATATTATGAGCAAAAACATCCAATCCTGAATCTACCAACGTCGATACAGCATCTAAGTCTCCCCGAAAATCAGAAGTCAAACACTCGATCATAATATCAGGCTTAAGTTTCTGCTCAGTCGGTTAGAAGTATATATTAGTTTCTTGTTCGTATTCGAATTTATTAAACACTACAAGCAGAAGCCCCTTGATCAGGAAAATACTTGTACCTTCATAGCTTTGACGGTTTCAGCAAAATGGCCACTCCCACCATCTGGTATATCATCCCGATCTACACTCGTTAGAACAATATAATCCACACTGCGACGTCAGCGACCAAAAAATATTATTGGTTAGAACAAAGAATTTAGCCAACGTATCACCCAAAGCTAGTTAATACTGATTTTATTTTATACAAGGCCCAAAAGGATGAGATCCTTTATTGCTCTTTGCATTTCCTCAAAAATTTAAAGCAGTTAAAAGTATCATTCAATAAGTGGTCAACCAAAAAGGATGAGGAGACCATGCATTGTTCATCAGCAAAAATATTTGAGTATGATACAAATCAATATAACACGTTCGTTCATTCATCTCATCCAGTCCTTAGAAATTACCATACTTTCTTTGAAGGAGAGTGGTATCCTGACGTCAATAATCCTTCCAATTTTCTTTACAAACCGAAGTACAAATAATGAGTCTGGATCCATGGACAACATCTGACACTGAAAGAACACTACAACACAACAATACATAGTAAAATAGGTACTGAGCATGAAATTAGTAATCTTCTTGTTGAAACACTTTGATCATTAGCCTGGCGCTGAATCATTTTCGGACTTGTCTAGTTTTCATTTCTACTTATTTTTCTTGATAAATGAAGAAGTTAATATAAGATAATGCTAGATTGGGAGGGACGAGGAGTCCACATAGAAAAGAAAGCAAAAACAGAGAAGGCTGACAATCCTTAATGAAAGATCTCTTATCCAGTTCGGTGAAAGAAAAATCCACACTTGGACAGCACCCCCGATCTTCTAAGAAGAAGCATGAAAAATGGTCTATCCCAGAAACAAGCTAAGTACAATGATTGATCCCAGAAATAATACATGTACTCCTTCCAGCTCAAATACATTTTCACATTTCCATGGGATCCATTCGTACTTACCTTCCCAACACCTGGTACGTAAATCAAGAGCACCCAGCACAAGTCTAACATAGGCTTCCTCCACCTACGCATGGGCAGATAACTGGAAAATTGTGTATTCATATCTGGCATAAACTGAGGGGTGTAGGTATAACTCAATCAGGAGCTACAGGAAAATGTTTTATTTTTTTGATACGATTAGAATTGTACTAGATAGAAAGAGTGAATATATAAAAATGGACCAGAGATCCACCAAAAAAACAGCAAGAGCCAATGCAGCTAAAAAGCAACAAAGGAAGAGCTTAATTCCTAAATGTGAAGTAATGCGACTTCCAGTCCCTAGCCAAATCTGCTTGGGGCAAGCCTGTAAAAGCCCCCAAACTCCACGCCTAAAAAGAAGCCTGAAATGTGATATTCTCCCATTGATGGAGAAGATCAAACTTGATCCCTATAAATCTGAGAGTTCCTCTCAATCCCTATGTTCCAGAGCAAGCTAAATACAGTACAACTCCTCAACACTCTCACATCCTTTGCACCACCAAACCCTTGTATCTGATCATACACATATTGTGAATTGATCGAGGGATGCTCCAATGTTCCCCTCTATCTGCAAACAAAGAGCACAATACCCGCCACACCCACACGCCAATGCAAAAACAAGTTATCGTTGGTCTCACTACTCCTCGTACGTATAACACAACAGTCGGGAGAAAAGCTGTAAGTGGACGGTGCTCATTGACCAAGCAAAGACCTTATACTTCGATGGAACATTGGAGCATTGGACATCCAAATGAACTTATATAGATGGAAAGCAATCGGTATCTGGGGTCAAAGGAGTTTCATGAAAGATTTAGCTACAGGATAATATTATTGTAGGGTACTTTCTATTGTAGCCTCTTTCTTAAGATGACTTTTGTGGACTAGGCCGAATTGTATAAGGATTTCGAGTCCGCCTAATGGTTTGTCAACAGCTGCATACTGAAGTGTGATTCAAGCCTTTATTCCATTTTCTCTATACTCCTTCAGCTGACCTTGGTTGGCATTTCTCCCTTCTCTTTGTTTGCACTTGAAGGATTGAGATTTTGTGTACTGCTATGTCAGTTTGTTCCACAGTTGCAAACGAAACCTAGTTTGTTAATCTTTGGGATGTTAGCACTTTTTCCATTTGTATATTTCTCAGCCATCAACGCGATTCCATGTTCAGTAGAGAGAGCCGGCATATGAACTCTGAAGGATGCTGCAATATCTAGTTTTCATCTTTCTTTGCATCACCAACCAATTCGACTCACCATTGTTTAGCATCCTAAACCTGCTGCCACCATGTTCCTGTCCCCATTCTCATTGTACATTCTCTGCCACCAAATCAATGCCATTGTCAGTAGAAATTGAACAAGAAACAGTCATCACGCACCAAAAAGGGAAAAACCAAGAACATTTGTGGGGTAGATTGATTTTCGTGGTTTCTCTATGGGTGTTGGTGAAGGGTGGTTTCATGGGGTTGCTTTCAGATAAACGGCAGGATTGAGATTCCACCGCACCCTTCGCTGAAGTCCAAAGAGAAGCCATGTATACTACTCTATCCCAAAGCAGATGTAAAGGCAAATCTTGATTTCTGAAAATTCTGTAATTCCTCTCGGTTCAAATGCCCCATAACACAGCAAAAATCCCACAAATCCAAAGAACAGATGCATCTTTATTCTGACCAAACCCAGTAATTCTAGTTTGGGGAAAGGCCGATATGGTCAGTGGACTAACCCACACCTTTCCCACCACACCAAAAGATTATTCCAAAGAAATCGAGCTGTCTTACAGTGCAAGAACAAATGATCATGGCATCATGCATTTCAGAAGCACTCTTACACAACACACACCAATCTGGAGAGATCTGTTTGAGGGTCCTCCTTGATTGTAATTTGTCATTTGTGTTGGGCTTATTAAGGACAAGGGTCCAGCTGAAGCATCTTATCTTAAATGGAATTTGAGCTTTCCATATCAAAGATTTAAGAGGAAATGGAACCACTAAAGGGTTTTGAATCAAGTGAGATAAAAAAGAACGGCATGAAAACAGCCCTGACCCCTCCAAGGTCCAAGCCCTATAATCAAGAGTAGCAGCCAAATGTGTGTGAGACAACAAAGTTATCAGCTCAAGAACTTCATCGGTTTCCCTATTTTGAAGATTTCAAAAAATTTGGATATTCCACGAAGGAAAATCGCTCCTCACATAGAAGGAAGAAATGGGAGCTAGATGAAGCAATGAAATCCGAAACAGTCGAGGAAAGGCAACACACAAAGGGACCTGACCCACCCAAGTATCCTCCCAAAAACGAATATGAGATCCATCACCTAAATATTCTTTGTTATTTTTTTCTCCGATGGCCTTCTCGTTTGTCACTTTGTATTCACTATCCTTCTAAATCTGACATATCATTTTTCTGATTAGAGAAAAAAAGTCAAAACATACATAACCCAAGCCGATAATCAAGCCCTTGTAATTTTCGTAATTTTGGAAGGTGAAAATTAAAATTTTAAAATGGTTAGAAAATGCTAAGCAGTCACCCTGCACTGAAAATCACAAGCTAGAGAAATAATCTTTAAAATGTAAGACAGTTATGCAATGATTTCTCCTCTCATTAAGGTCATTGAGATTATCCTAATCCACCCATAAGCATCTCTCACCTGGACATTCTGACACTCTTGAATCTCCTACAGCTAGAAGACCTGCCTCAATAACGTAAAGGGACCAGCACCAAGAAGTCACTGGATGATACAAGCTAGTAGGGAGATGAAGCAAGTCATATCAAAATACTGCTTATTGCGACACATACTTAGCACCCAGCCAAATTTACCCAACCATTTTTCACAGATACTGGGCCATGTATTTGATTTTGCAGGCTTTGTCAGGCCACTCTACAGAAACATATTTTCCCTCATGGCACAGACCTCTTAACATTTTCTCGTATCAGTTAAGAATAAGAGAAGGCTCGTATAGTCAATTTTCTATGTTTCATCTTTGTTGAGTTTCCTTTAGGTAATTCTTTGACTAAATTCTGATCAACAGTCTGAAACGGCCACCAAAACAAAAGAATTATCTATGCTGCATTTGGCATCATGAACTTCCGGGTCTAGGAACTAAAAGAGAGAAAATATCATTTTACAACTTATAAGATTGAAGGTTATTCCTCTAAAAAGCTACACATATTTTCTAGTGATTGTATATTTATTAATAGGACGTACCCCCAACTAGCAATGGCCTCGGCTGTGTTCTGTGGTTCCATAGGATCTGGTGGGGCAGGATTTCTGCTGGTTTTCACAGCACAAAATCTGCAGCCACGGGTGCAAGTATCGCCAAGAAGCATAATGGTTGCAGTTGC
>JAOWAN010000001.1:230797-280847 GCA_028566635.1 Lobelia cardinalis
ATTCTTGCGATTCCTGGTAAGTTTTCGATTCATAGGCACGATTCGTATCTCTGCTGCTGTGAATCGTATCGAATCGTGAATCGTACGATTCCGACAACTATGCGTGCAACTACCCCAAGGAGAAGTATGAATATAAGTTCAGGGTTTCCGTGCGGCTTCCATCTCTCTGCTATCTTTCAAGATTGGCATGCCCTTTCTGCCCCATCTTCTGCATGAAAGTACTAATTGTGATTTAAATCTTTCTTGGTACCTCTAGGAAGGTCGGCATAGGTTCCCCTCGTGTTCCAGGTGCCAAATCAAATCCATGTGGATAGGCATTAGTAAAGCTACCAAAGTTCTTATTTTTGAGCTGCCAAGCTATGAGCTTCCTTGATTTACATGTGCATTTGGGGAAGTGGAGCGGTAATGATCACCCGAGGCCTCGTTATAGAATATCAATAGGCAATACCTTCAAACTAAATGCAAGTTACATTCTGGACCATCCATAATAAATACAGAGAATTTCACATTGCATCACTATGTTTTTTTATTCACCTTGCGGAAGAAATGGGCTCGAGAGCAGACACATGGTTATACATAAATCATAGTTCATAAGCATACCCAGCCATTTCTTTTCAGTTAACTATCTGTTAGGTTGTATTTGTAGTTCACTATTATACTATGACGAAATTCCTCTAGATTTGACTTATGAATTTCTTTCTTCGTTGTGCAGGCATCATATCTATGAGAAACATGGAGGTCCTAAATCAGTTGAGCTGAAGGAAATTGGTCCTCGGTTTGAATTACGATTGTATAAGGTAATTACTATGCAATGCAACCTTATTGTGATTTTTATAAATTTTGTTATTGTTTGTCCTATTTGCTGCATGGTGTTCTTTAAGCAATCTATACATTTACTCTTCTTTCTTACTTTCTGCTTTTGTTTTTCCTTCGAGAACCAAAACTACCTATGTCCTGCCGTAAATGGGCCGATGCACCCACTCAAGGTGTTCAAAAATGTGCTAGATGTGCCACACAGCTATCTTGCTATGGTGAAAAGCCAACAAGTGTGCTTTTCCGATCTCCTGGGGTTTTGAGGAATAAAAGGCAGCATATTCATGTGGGTCCATTGAAAAATCCACTGATCTACATGCCCTGCTGTTCCAAAATTAATTAGCAGCAAAGCAAGGTTTTGCTGCCTACCTAGACTTATGCGACATCAATATGGAATGCAAGTGTGGAAGCTAGCTCATTGACTTTAGATGAGCAACTTGGTTGATAGGTTTGCTGACAGGAAAAAGTATGAAGTTAAAAACAATGAATAGAGAAGTACATATGACCCAAGTACATTAAATGAAGTGCACAAGGGAGAAAGTGAGAGGAAATAAAAGATGGATCGGTCTTTTTTCCTTAATAAATCAATAGAGAAGAAAGTGGTAGAGTTATCGGCTTGTTGCACAGTATTCTGTGGTGAGTTTATAATATGTTAAAAGAAGCAAATAGGCTTACTAAATCTTTTTCCCTTCTCAGTGCCTCCTTATACAATGAAGTACTCACAGAGAAACTTAAATGGTAATTGGACTAGTATGCCTAGGAAATGGTGTAATACATTTTTTTGAACAAAATGTGGGACCAAAAATATGACAATTAATCTAGATTTTTCTGTGTATGCTGTCTGTTTCGATCCGTTCACTTATGAACATCTTCATAGTTCATACTTTCAAATGTAATCTCTCATGTCAAGAGACTCAGGAGTAATATGTTTAAAGTTTGTTAAGTGAGTATTACACGTTGACATAATGGGTAATACTAATGACCTGTGGTTCTGGATGGCGAATGAGAGTTCTTTCTCATTATCGCTATGTGCACGTTTAGTTCACGCTTACAGTAATATTTACCAACTGTGGTTGTAGTAGTCTTACACCTGAGACAATGTCTGTCATCAATTTTAGGAGGTCAATTGTGGAAATCTATGACTTAAGAATGAGGTAGGTTAACAGAGAGATACTAAAATAATGATTTGGACATAGTTTGACTTGACTAGTAAGGCTTTTTGCTAGAGTTTTTACTTGTGAACAAACTCCATCCACTTTGTACATTGTTCTGTAAAGTATCCTCTTTAGCAGGGTTGCAGCTCAGGCATTTGCCATGCAAATCGAAGAAAACATTATTAGTACTGGCATTTGAACCTAACCACAATCCTTCCGCCTAACGAAGCAAAATTTTGGTGTTAAATAGACTTTTCTTAATCAGCGTCGGGAAAGATGCTAGATGTTAATTGACAGATTGTTAACGAAGCAGCTGTGTTAGAAAGACAGAATAACAGGGAAGATTCACTATTGACGGGGATGAAAATGAATAGAGAGATCTTGGAAGTTGATAAGCATATAGCAGAGGATGTCGATAATGATGTGAAATATACTCGCCATTTTTTGATTACACTTGGATGTCAATATTTGGATAGAAGTTGAAGGATACTTGATTATTTGATTTTTTATTTGCAGTCTTTTCTTGTTTGTTCCATTCGCACCCTCATGAGTCATGACTACTATCCTGCCACATAGCAATTATTTCAGCAGGGGCCATCCTTGATCCTTGACATGCTCACCAATGGTCAAATATTTGGAAACCTAAATTTAAAAATAAAAAAAAAACGCCAATAAATTCTTCATTTTCCTTGACCAAAGTATACTGCTCATTTATCAGTTGTTTTGTGAGAAGTTGGGATCATCATCCATTCTCCGAGTGATTTGAAGCCTTGTGGAATAGTGGAACTCATGCATTTGTTCAGACCATTGTATTTGTGATTGACCATCTTGGTTATGTTTCTTTGTTTTTGCAGATCCTGCTTGGAACAGTGGATCAGAATGAAGCTCCAAAAGAATATGAGATGAGACCTTACATGAACACAGCCAAAAAAAGGAAATTTCTTGGCGACTGAGGGACTTAACATCAATATTGTAGCTCTGATCCCAGTTTTCGTGTTATGTTTCATTGTTGTGCTATACCATTTCTTTTATAAGCTATTATATTTATAACAAAACCTCGAGCTAAATTTTGTGGTTATTGGAAATTAGAAGTTTTTAGTCTTGTTATCACATATTTTGGTTATCAAAATATTGCAAGAAACTTCTTGGTATAAGATATAAGTCTACACTGCATACATACTGTGTAATATTTGCATTTGAAAAAAAGCCCAGAGAAAAAGGTTGCAACAGAAAGTCACCTGGATGGATCACAATTCCAGGCCATATTTGTTGTATAAAATTAGGGGCGACAATTTTTTAGAATTCGATTCGAACTTGATGACGTTTCGTTTCGAAAAATTCGAATTTTTCATAATTTTTAAGACTCGATCGGATTCGGGTTTAAGTTTCATTCGCCCCTAACCCACCTCCTCGTCCGGACTAGTGTTATGTTTATTTTTAAAAAATATATGTACGTAGTATAGATTGAAAAAGAGATATTTTTAGACTTTGAGTGGTTAAATTGAGTTAAAATTATATTTAAAATTAAAAAAAATAATTTTAAATAAAAAATTAATTTTAAATTTAAATTATGAAAAAATTAAAATTTAATGAATGTGGACGGGACGGGGTGGATCTTTGTAATTGCGGGGCGGGTTCGAGGTGGGGAGTGAGAAAGTCAAATCGAATTTGATTTTAGAGATATTCGCTCCTAATCGACCCGACGCACCCGTTGCCATCCCTATATAAATTCATTGCTGTGCCCGCTCCCTCCTCTTCAAATTCAAGTATCTTAATTAGATGGATGGGTACACAATTTTAGGAGATGATTTAATCTTTAAATTGTGTGGTAGGAAGAAATCAATAGTAGATTGGAGTAAAATGTGTAGTTTTAATGTTTTTTTTAAAAATTTTTGCTTCATAAAAATAATTTTTTAAAAAAGTGGACATTTAATTTTAAAATATCTTAAAATAGAATGGTGAATACGTTATAATTAAGAGGGGTACTTCACTGCCTTAATTTTGTCTTTCAAGTGGTTGCATGTGGATGGCTTCCTTGGGCATGTGGGAATCTTTTTATTTTCTTTTGGACTTTTCCCCACTTATATAAATACACTCTCAAACTCACCCGGTGGTGGTGGTGGCTTTTTTGAGGAGTTTTGTAATTACAATCACTTTAGCTTTATAGAGTTTAGGAGCTTAGCTATCCTCAAAATGTAGTTCAAATGCTAATCTTCAATTTTGGCTGGCTAGCAGCCTTTGCACTAGTCTTACATTACATTATTTATTAGGTACCTCAAATGCTCCTTTTATTCCATAAAAAACTAATTAGGTCCAGATCACAAGTTCAATTTGGTGCCATATGAGAATACGAAGAATACGCAGAATATCCGATCACATATCAAATATCACACCCAAATATCATATATATTACACTCCTTTAATTTTACTTTCCATCTACTACCCCTATACTTATACACTCACATAAATCAATTCAAACCTTTCACATCACATTCTCTCTATTCGTTTGTTAATTCTCTCCTTACATTCAAATCTTTCACATTATATTTAAATATTATAAATTACATTCAACCTTTCACATCCAAGGGTAAAATAGACATTTAAGCAAAAAAACTCATCTACTCCATCTCATATTTTAAACAGTACCGTCTATTACCATATCGAATCAAATTGGACTTGTGATCTGGCACTAAGGCTATTAAATTTTCTTATTTATTTGTAATATTTTCAAATTATTCTCCTTATATTTCAGAGTTTTGTTTCCGTTGATTTTACAAATATGAATAATAAGTTTTTTACATACTTGTATGATTTTAAGAAACTAAAATTATTCTGAGATGAACAAAAATTGAAAATGAGAAAAAATTAAAAAACAGAAGAAGTATTAAAGTTTAATATATTTTCTTAGAAAGGCTATAATGACAAGATAATAAGAATAAGGTCCTTTTGGGTAAAGAAAAATATCAATTGATAAAGAGATTTAAATTTTAAATATAATTTAAATAAGTAAATATAATTTTTATTATTGTGTTGAATCTTCACCATTCTGATAAAGATTCTATTTACTTATTTAAATTATATTTAAATTTTAAATATTTTTATCAATTGAATCTTTTCTTTTCTTTTTTATGCCAAATGTAATATTTTATTCAATTCGATCTAAAGCGAAGAACCACCTGCCCTAGCTAAAGTGTGGGCAATCTGATTCGCTGATCGCCTTACAAACCTTAAGGAGGATCCAGAAACCTCCTTCAAGAGCTTACGACAATCTTCTACCACTGCACCAAAAATGGAATCGTCCTTACTTATCCCCGCAACTGCGAGGACTACCGACTAAGCATCTATCTCATACTCCATCTCCTTTCACCCATTACTTTTAACCCAACTCAACACCTCCATCAAGCTTAGAAGCTCTACCATTGCTGGGTCTATTAATCTTCCCACCTAACCACACATTGCTACCACCATCGTCCGCTCAAAATCACGAACAACTGCACCAGAGGCAACCTTCCTCTGACCTTCAAACAAAGCGGCATCAATATTGCATTTTAGAATACCATTGCACGGTTTCGACCACCTTACTTCCGACTGAAGACCCGCGCCCCGAAATCTATTATCGTTTTGAACCTGGGCTTCTCTCCAAGCCTTTAGGTAATTTCGGGCTGCGCCAGTAATTCCAGTCACCGACTCATTCGCACTCCGCCACAAAATTTTGTTTCTGTTAAACCAAAGATGCCACAATACGATAATTACTTCCTCAATATCCACATCTAAAGCAGCGTTCTATAATTTTTCTAGCCACTCAAGAAACCCCCCTTCACCCATTGTTATGACTGGCACCACGAGCTACTGCCACCAGTCACGAGCAAACATACACAAAGTAAGGCAATGAAAAGTAGTTTTCGTCTCAAGATTGCATACCGGACAGATCTATAGAACCTCCAAATTCCGCTGACGTAAACGGTCCCTTGTTGGAAGAAAATTTTTACATGCCTTCCACAAAAAGACCTTCACTTTAGGCGGCACTTTTAATTTTCAAATTCTGCTCCACACCTTCGAGTTTTCTTCCCCCTTCAGAAGCTTCGTTGCACAAATACTTGTATGCAGAGCGAACAATATATGAACCCTTCACTAGGCCAAAACATGAAACAGGTGACGAAAACATTGCGACGAATAAAATTTCGGCGCAAATTTGCGACTAAAAATAATATAAATCGTCGCAAGGGCTCGCCAAAAAAATACCTTAAAACCCTTCTTCCGCACTTGCTACGAAATTAAAAAAAAAAGTCGCAAAGTTATAAAAATTGCGACTAAAATAATAATAAACGTCGCAAAATTTTATTTAAACTTTATATTTTTTCAACTGTTCGTAAATATTGCGACTAAAATATAAAAAATGTCGCAATAATTGAGATTTTTTTTTTAATTTTTGAAAATATATTGCGACCAAAATATAACATACGTGTCAATGGGATATTCAGCAGAAGCTCGGCTTCCTCTTCATCTAAAACTAATCTCACCACTGTCTCATTCCACGCACGCACTCCCGGCAAGAACAAAGCCGACACATTAGCATCACAAAAACGATCATCTCTACAAGAAATCGGATGAAGCTTATAAGTGTTTGGCCACCAATTGCCTCCAAAAATGAGCGTTTCGCGACCATCGCCAATATATTGCCGGAATCCATCCTTCAATTGAATCTTTATCACTGTGTTGAATCTCAACCACTTTGGAAAAGATTTTATTTACTTATTTAAATTATATTAAAATTTTTAAATCTTCTTAAGAATATTTACTTTTAAATTATTATTAAAATTTTTAATCTCTTTATCTATTGCTATTTTTCTTTACCACAGTGATCAGTGTAGCACTGCCCACTTTTCTTTTTCTTCTGTGTCTGCCTCCCTCCCTCCCTCCCTCTTTCTATTACCAAGAACGAGTTGGGTCCCACTTGTAACTATTCACCTGTCCTGTCCCAGTTTCTCATCCTCCCCTCAAGACTTCTCTTTTTTCTCTTCGAACTCTGGTCTCTCTCTCTCTCTCTCTCTCTCTCTCTCTCTCTCTCTCAATAGCTTTGATGCGCAAATCCAATAATCTGGTACGTACCCATTTGAAATTGGTGTTAAACCTTCTTCCATATATGTGAAAAAATTAATCTTTGTCCAATCCAACTTCACAGACACGCCCAATTTCATTCCATTTCATTTCTCAGGTTTACCCTCTTTCCCTGTACTAATCAATTTCCAACCTTTTTGATATATGGGCTAGGGTTTTAGTTAGTTTATATTCAGAGTTGAGCTGTATAATGTATTGTGAGTTGCAAATTTAGCTATATATAACCAATCAATCATTGTATAGTATGTGTTTTTGTTGTCTTTGATCAATACACTTAATGTTGTCTGACAATTGGGGTGGGTCTACTACTAGCTTGCTTTTGGCTCTCCCTGATGACATCCTAGCAGTTGTTACTCGCTCTCTAACTCCCAAGGACGTGTGTAATTTGTGTGCCTGTTGTCGTAGTCTGTATACTCTTGCTGCTGCTGACAAGGTTTGGCTCACCCAATGTGGTTTGCTGGGGATTGTTCCCCATTCGGAACTTTTCGAGTGGCGAAAGGGAGTTTCGTCATACAGGGCGCTTTGTAGGTTTCTTTATAGTGTTCGGCCGATGATTGGGATTTGGGTTCACCAGAATCCTGAACTGGGTAATGTGGTTTATGTCATGCCTGGTTTTATCTCGGTTGTTGGATGCCGAATCATCCCTCAAGAGCTTGGGCCGTTGGGCATTGAAGAAGGCCCTATTCTATGGTCTCCCGTGTTTGAAATTGTTAGCGGTGTTGATGGTTCTTCATCGTTTATTCTTCATGGGAGAGAGAGGGAAACTGACTATCTTTATCCTGGTTCCATCAAGGCCATTGATAGGAACTGCAATGTGCTATTGCTTGAGGTCGAACCGAGGCCCCAAAGAAATAGTGGCAGGTTGGTGCATAGTAAAAGCTTTGCTATTAATCATTTGGACAAGGAGCTGTCCAGGAAAATATGTCCTACCGATAGTGGGGGGATTTCCAAGTCACAGAGAATTCTCGGCCAGACTGCATCAAATGTGCCGTTTAGTCGACTGGCATTTGTCGATAGGAGAAAGTTAATCGAGATTGTTACTAGCCAAGTCCGTGTTAAAGCATCCGATTCCGCAAATAGCCTGTTGTTTTCTCGCTGGAGGACTGATGGTGACGGTTTTCAGCAGGATGTGGCCCACTTGCACGAAAGGAGATCGGACCTTATGCAAATGTACAAGCTTGGCGGGAACCGCAACGATTGGAAGGCATTTTCTGAGCTACCTGCTGATCCTACCCAATTGGATCTTGGTGATATCAGAAGAAGTCTTGATCAGTCAAGTGGTCGGACACAGAGCTCGAAAAGAAAATCTCTTGCTGGGTATTTTCGGGAAAGCATCAAGCTTATTACTGGGAAATCAAGCTCAATGAGTGGTTGCCGTGAAATTTCAAAAATTAGTTCTTCCAGTAGTGAGAATAAGTATGCACAACTGCATGAGTTTCTGCGTTCTGGAGATACGATAGGACTAACTTTGCATGCTTCAAAGGTGAGGTTATCTTCTTATAGAGCCTGGCCAAACATGCATGAGACCAGATTTGCTCTATACAAGTTGCCCATGCAGGTCTCAATGGCAGGACAAGAATATGCTGGTCTATGGGGAGGCACCTTTGGTTGGCCCCCTGGGCAGCCTTCGGCTGACAAACCTGGAAAGGCTTTGTTTTTCCTTTTGCTCTCTTATGAAGAATCCCAAGAGGGTAAACGACTACTCATTGCAACCAAAATACTGGAAGGAACTCATTATGTTCTGCATCCGAATGGCTCGGCAATGTTTATAGTGAACATTGATGATCCTTCATTTGAACCTTTCCCTTGGAATACTGATGGAGATTCCCTTTCCTTTGATCTTAAACACACCTTTGTGGGAGAAGGTATTGCAAATGGATATGGTTTTAGATATCCTGGCTCGAAGCCCGGTTCACTGTTTGTATTTGAAGATGGGCTGCTCGCTTTCATGTGGAAGGAGTCTAGGGCTATCTTAACCTTGCAGAGGCTAAACTTGCAAGAGCTTTTGAAGAAAGGTGAAAGGATACCTGCTTTAGCCCCAATTGCCAACTTCTCATACTTAACCAAGTCGTATTCAAATGTGTTTGCTGGATTTTCAAACAGCAAATCATCTGTCTCCACCTAGGTATGCATTTGTCAGACTGTACGCTCATATGATTGCTTTTCGTCCTACTTCTAGTTGGTGTCATCTTTAGCGTCATTCTAGCTGTATCAGTCCTTCATTCACTTCTTGAATTGAAGGTGGTTAGGCTGGCATGTTTTAGCTCATTACACACACAGAGATGCACACGGATTGGGATTAGCTATTGACATATCTTTCGGGGTTCTAATTTTACCGAACACAAAAGAAGGAATAATGACACTCATTCAACAACTTTTACAGTCATATTCATGACAGCAAGACGTGGAACTATGATTTCTTTCTATTGGTACGCATGGAAAAATACATCAATAAATATATGCGAGTATAAAACGAGGACAATAGATGGCCCAGGTGAAATTAACTGTTAATTTAAGATCTGAAACTGGTTGTTGAAAAGGTGATTATCATTTGTTTTTTTTTTCTCAATTTGTAGCTAAACCAAGAAAGGCTGTTTGAAATTGCCATTAGGATACCTTAAATATTCTTGACTTAAGAAACACATTGCTTTCCTTGACCTTGCTCATGTGCTTGATTAATTTGGAAAAGAAAATGCTACGATTTTATCAATCAACCATTCACTTCACCAGAAATTGTATAAAAGACCTGTGAACTATCCCTGATTACTGAACCAGCTATTACTGTAAGTTTAGATATTTCAGCTAGCAGTTGTCTGAATCAATAACATAATTTTAGACGTGGCACAAGGGGACCAGCACATGGCCAATGTAACTTCAGTTAGCCATTTCATGAATTTCCCTAACCATTACTAATGATCATCAAAGACATACCCTTTCCCATGAGAAAACAGATTTCTCTCTCTCTCTCTGGTGCCAATTGTTGCCTGTGGATATAGCTGAGTTTCATTTCGTTTGTTCTCATTAAACCATTAGCTGAATGACTTGCGAAGGAACCTTCAAATTTCATTATCTCTGCACTCCGATAACTTCTGAGACTATCATCATACTTTTATTTCATTATCTCTGCACTCCAATAATTACCAAGATTATCCTCATTATGATTACTTGTCTCCGAGTTGGAGTCACTTATTCACCAAACATGAAGATATTTTGACACACCCTAGGTATGTCCAAACTCCAAAGAAGCTGTGATATAGCAATTCATCCTCTCTATTCGGGGGCTGGATTGCCAAAATGTGCATTATATGTGCAGATTTTCCGTCTAGAATGACCATGGCCGTCCCATCATTATATCTTTGTTTAATAGTTTAAAGATCGGCAGTTAGATAACTTGTGATTAAGACTGCTGAAGCACAAGTTGCCTTGATGAAGTTAATTCCAGAGGACTATACGTGAATTGTTTACTGACATTTGATAAAGGTCGATCTTGGTTTATCCTGTCTCAAGCCAGGATAAAGGAGGAGGGTTGCGACAGGCGTAGCGAGCCGGCGTAAAACTAGCCAACCCTATGAGATGAACCATAATGATAAGACTATCGATGGTTCATCTTAGCCGACCCCAACTAGTTTGGGATAAAGGCTTAGTTGTTGTTGTTGTTGTTGTTGGCATGGTTGGGGTGTGTTTTCTAGAATGTTTATTTATCTGATTAGCTAAATAGTTCACAAGTTTATGCTGAAGGAAGCGAAGAATTAGATTCCTCCGTCTGTTCCTTTTAAGTTGAGATGCTGTTGGTTTGCGCATGTGATCTACAGTCACTCCGAAAATTTGAGATATTTGCTTAGTTGATAAGAGATGAATGCAAGTGAACAGAAGAAAAAAAAAAGTTTGCTTTCATTATATCTTGGTCCATCTAGTACTCTTCAGTTTTGTCCAATGCTTGCCCCTAATAATTACTTTAGTTAACTCGAGGTGTCTTTGGAAGGGTCCACGCAGTGAGGCAATTTTCAGTAATGTTTTTTTTTTAATCTTTTTCAGACAGCAGGCTAATGGAACATTCCAGTATAGAGTTGACAGTGGTGACTGTATTTGGCAGGCTTACATAATGATAGATCTGAACTTCTCTGGTGGCATTATGAAAGGCTTGAATAGACCTGCCATGGCTATGCTGTTGTTGCTTATGGTAATTGTTGCTTATGGTTCAGACTTAGACATTTGCAGCTCATTGATCTCCACCATCATCGAGATTTTCTTGAGAGCCATGCATCCTAGTGAGGCAGCACTCACTGTCCCTTCCAAGAAGTAAATTTTGAGGTAATCTTGTTCTGTGTGTATTATGAAAAGTTGTCAATTGGAATTTGAAGTATAGAGCAGCATGATTTGTATCTCGCCAACTGGTGAGAGGAATTTTATTGGATTGATTCTAATAAAGTCTGAATGAGAATAATTCTGGTTCGTTTCTTAGTTGTTAAATTATTTTTTTCCAGCCATCTTAGTCTGGGCACGCACGCGCATGGTTGAGGGAAGTTCATTCTATCTAGCCTACTGGCTATTAGATCCTTCCTTTAATGAAGAGGCCTATTTTGCATAACATGCATGATTATCTCTAGCTAGCTAGCTACTCTTTCAAGTGATTCAATGACCAAATGTATATATATTTCACTCGCATGCATATACACAAGATATCTGAGATCAATATTAACTTCTTGTGATGCAAAATCATTCAATGAACACACGCGATAGAGAGTGAATCGAGATATACATTCGTAGCGTAGCTCTTGTGAAGAAGATCCGGCAACCAATTGAAGCTTTACTTCCATCACGAGACAACGCATGCATCAAGTTGAGTCATTGGAGAGGAAGCAAGCTAGCTAGGAAGTAGGAACTACCCACCAATGCCAAACCCAAACATATGCAATCAATAGAGATTTAGTTAGGGAGCCAAAATAGATAAAAGAAAAAAAAAAAAATTCCTTGAGTAATTGTTGTAATCCAGTGAGTTATTCTTTATCAACTAAAAGAGAGATGTAAGGGGTGGGTGAATGTAGTTGAATCAAGTGAAAGAGCTACTCCATCTTACAAACCTTAAAAGTTGAAATGTGTGATTTACATGTTTCTATTTCCATACCAAATGGGGAAAAATGGATCTAGTCCAACAACAATTTTCACTATCACCAAATGAATTTTTACAAAGTTTCTTCTCTACAGGATTATTAAACATACATCAATAACAAGTTTTTGGACCATTAAACAACAACATAACAATAAATTAGGAGATGAGTTTATTAGAAAGAGTACCAAGTTCTAGTTGATTGGAGGAATTTTTACAAATAAGGACTGACTGCTGAAAATTCGCCCTATTGAAAGCAATATGCCAAAAATCGTGGTTTGATTTTTTTTTTTTAATAATGAGTAAAGTAAAAAGTAAGAAAAATATAAAATAAGAATAATGCTAAGGATCTAAAAAATATATATATATATATATATATCAACTATGGATTAATCGTGTGATTTGAAAAGAAATATAAGACTCTAAGGTTGTGTTCTCCTTGGTGATTTTTACCCAGGATTTTTGATTTTTGATTTTTCTCTCTCATTGGTCTCACATTTTTTTTATATATATCTCTTACTTTTTACTTTAATCATTACAAAAACCAAAAATTAAATCAATAAATCACTCGTTCAAACGCAACCTAAATGTTTAATTTTTGAATTAATAGTCCTTATTTTGTAACAAAAAAAAAGAATTTGTTTGTAATTAATTTGTCGATTCTATTTTTATTTTATGGGGAACAATTTTTCCAACAAAGTTTAAATAAAAAGTCAAAAATGGTTGTGGGGGTCAGATAGGAGTAAGGCTCAGATCACGAGTCAGATATATCACAATATTTGAATATTTTAATATCAAACATATTTCATATATTTTCATTATCTTACTCAAATATTACCCAATATCACAAATAAATATCAAACACTTTCCATTTATTACCTCTACCCATATACTCTCACAAATCAATTCAAACTTTTCATATCATATTTTCTCTCCTCTCTCCTCACATTCAAATCTTTCACATCATATTCTTTTTTCTCACATTACATTCAAATCTTTCACATCATAAGGATAATTTAGTCTTTTATTTCATAAACCCACATAGTCTCATATTCAAATAGTAAACAATGCAATATCATCATATATCATATATTCAAATAATAAACAGTCATCATATATTATCATAATATATATCATTCCCGATCAAACCCTAAAAGTAACATTGAGATTGTAAACGCTTGACTTTGTTTGTACAGTCCAGTACTGCTGCTACCTGACCTCCTCCACAAAAGAAGAAGATGAAGATGGAGAAAAGCAGTGGCAAGATGATCTTTTGGCTCCTCCTCCTCCTCCTCCTCACTGCAATCCCACCACTTTCTTCTTCTTCTTCTTCGTCCGAATCCCCAACTACGGTCTGCATAATCGGCAGCGGCATCGGCGGCTCCTCCGTCGCACACTTCCTCCGTAAATATTCTTCTTCTTCCTCCTCCCCCCCTCAAGTCGGTCAAATCCGAATATTCGAGCGAAACGTCGTCGTCGGCGGCCGTATGGCCACCGTGTCCGTCGCCGGAAACACCTTCGAAGCTGGCGCTTCCATTCTCCACCCCAAGAACTACCACGCCTTGAATTACACCCATCTCCTTAACCTCACCGTTCGAGGAGGACCTTCTTCCTCTGATTCTGATTCTGGTCTGTCCCTCGGCATTTGGGACGGCAAGAAGTTCGTCTTCAAAACATTTGATTATAAGTCAAAGCTCCCCTTTGTCAAACGCCTCGTCGACCTCACTAACGAGCTCCTCATGTTCTTTCGCTACGGCTTCTCCCTCTTTCGCATGTCCAATTTCGTTGAGGTTTCTTCGTGTTCTTCTACTCATTTACTCTCTCCAGTCCAGTCCCTTCCCCTCTGTCTAATAAATTTGATTGCCTCCGTTCCTAAGTGAATCTTGTGTTTTAGATTCTAAATTTTAATCTTTGTAAGAACTGAATAAACTATCAATAACAATTCTCTTAACTTTAATGCTTAGGCTACCGTGGATAATTTCTTGAAGTACTATGACAGTATCGAAAGCAGGCCGATATTTGAGACGGTTGAAGATATGCTCAAGTGGGCAGGGCTGTTCAATTTAACTACCCAGACATTGCATGACAAATTAGTTGATGTTCAGTTGTCTCCTCTCCTCATTCAGGAGCTGGTCACTGTAAGTATTATAGTGATTCTTACCAGCTTTATTATTGTTCTCTGCAGTTTGTAATTTCTGTATGAGATGGTTTCATTGCCATGTGGTGTTTGTACGGTTTGTTATTGAAGTATGTGGTTTAATCAAACTATAAAACAGATAGTACGCCTTTACTAAACCCATTCCTCGATTACTATCATTTTAGAAGCGATTCCAAGAGATTGCCACTTGACTTTTAGGCTAAATTGATGGATGCAACCTAGTTTGCTAGGCTACAGTGACCTTCTTCGTGCTTTAGCAAGAGTGATGCTCAATTACTCATTTAAGGCTGACGTAGTAATTTTTGCACATAAGCGCTCAATCTGCCTCCCATTCCCTCTTCCATTTAATTGATCGTACTAATATGTTTAGGCACATGCATCTGGAAGTCCAAGGTTCCATATAAGTACAAAGTATTTGCTTGGTCTTTGATTCTTAACGGTTGAACACCAATGATTGGACCAGTTGAAAACTAATGATTGGCGTCAGCGGCTGTGGCGACTGTATAGGGCCTTATCTATGGATGTTTGCATTATATGATCATCTATTTATCCATTGCCTCGTGGCTTGGCGGTTATGGAGTTTGGAGCTTTGGGTGCGTGGAGAAGCTTGGTTTGTTCCTGGTTGAGTGCAGGAGATATGTTTGGTTAGATATTCCGGTTTTGGTTAAAGGAGGATGCTAGTCTTATGGGAGTGTTCTATTTTAACTTGTTCTGGAACATCTGGATCGAACTGCACACTCCGTATTTCAGAAATCAAGCATTACCCGCCTCTCTTTCGTGGGAGGGGAAACATTTACAAGCATCTCTATGGGTGTGGCCCGGGAGATTTCAGGAAGTTCAAGGCCTTCTTGTAGCAGTTTTGGCCAGGAGTTGGGGAGCGGCCCTTTGTTAGTTTGTTGTTTCAGTGGATCCCTTGTCTGCCTCTTGATATAATATGTATATATATATATATATAGAGAGAGAGAGAGAGAGAGAGAAAGAGAGAGAGAGAGTTGAGACGGTGGACACCTTCTACCATCCCCAATGGTGGGTACCTTTGATCTCAACCACCATTTGAGATCTAAAAGCCAACATTTACGTATTCCACTTGCCAACTTTCCATATCCTATTATCATTTGTTATTTTTTATTTAATCTTAGTAAATTAATAAGTTAAATAAGGTAACTTTATTGAAGGAAACAAAATCAAACACGACAAGCATTTCTCCAGATTGGTGTGTGTTGTGTAAGAGTGCTTCTGAAACGCATTATCTCTTGTTCTTGCACCGTAAAGCAGCTCGATTTCTGTGGAATAATCTTTTTGGTGTGGTGGTAGAAACCTGGGTTAGCGCGCTGATCATTTCACCCTTTCTTCTAACTCCAGTCAGTAGATTTGGTCAAGATAAGGAGGCATCTGCTCGTAGAATCATGGCATTTTGCTGTTTTATAGGGCATTCGGACCTAAGGGAGTTCCATTGTTTTCAGAGATCAAGACTTGCCTTTATATATTGCTTTTCTTTGGGCTTCAGCTAAGGGTGCTTTCTGTGGAATTCTGTATCTGATTTGCAGCGATACTTAGTGCAATAGTGGTTCCTTGATCGTTTTATTTCAGCTTATTCAGTATAGATTTAGCTTATCTTCTCCTTCTCCTTCTCCTTCTATCTTCTTTTTTTCTATTTTCTTATCCTTTTCTTTTCCTTATTTCTATGGATATCTCGTTCATAGTATTTGACTATTTTCTCTTTTAAATCTATACATTCTTTTTTCCATCCAAAAAGAATAAAAAATTCAAACTATTTTCACTTACTTTTTGGTGAGAGTTGAACTTAAAATTCAGTTCGGAAAGTCCGTACATATATGATCAGTGAGCTAGCTTTTATTGGCTGTCTTCTATAGGTCTGCTGTGTCGTTGATATATTTTTAATTAAGAAACCCGATTAGATAAGAAAAAATTGTTTCTGAAATCTTTTGCTGCAACTTTGCAGGTTATTACAAGAATTAACTATGGTCAAAGCGTCAGCATGAGTGGACTTGCAGGAGCTGTTTCCCTAGCAGGCTCTGGTGGAGATTTATGGGCCGTTGAGGGTGGAAATTGGCAGATGGCTGCTGGATTGATTAACTCTTCTGATGTTATGCTGCATCTGCATGAAGAGATAGAATCAGTCTCCAACCTTGGAGATTCCTATGAACTCAATTCGACGAAAGGACAGAGTTATACTTGTGAAGTCACAGTGGTTGCTACCCCCTTAGATGAGCTGAGCCTTCGCTTTATCCCAGAAATTTCTATTCCTCAAAGGAAATTACAGCATACACATGCAACTTTCATTAGAGGTCTTTTAAATCCAGTGAGTACTACTTGTCACAGTTATGGGTTAAATCCTATTTTGTTGCTTGTTATCAATTTTTATTTTTTAAAACTTTGTGATTTCCTGTACCAAGGCGTACTTCGGCTTAACTGCTGTATCAGATATTCCAGAATTGGTGGGCACTAGTGAGATTGATGATCTTCCGTTCACATGCATATCTGTTCTTAAGGAACACAATGAGAAAGATGTGACTTACAAGATGTTTTCTCGCCAATCGATGACTGATGCTTTGTTAGATGAAATATTTAGGTAAATACTTCATCCTGCTTTAAGAGTTCATCGTCCTTTTAAACATGTCCCAAATTTAGCGACCTGATCAAAATATTCCTCTTGCAAGATGCATCATATGATTTATTTACCCATTATCGCTAAAAGGAACATGGCAGCATAACTTTTGATGATATTATCTTTTGAAGTCATTGATGTATTTGGTATCACTTGGAATATTAGGACTTAAACTGCCTACTGTTGGAAAGAGGGAATCAGAGTTGTCTTCACTTTTTATTTGCTTTGTAAAGGAAATTATGCTCTATAGACTATAGGGCCTCCATTCTACTTTGTATTTTCAGGAAACTTTACTACATTATTGGAAACATATTTACATGATCTGAGCTCAGATTCCTTCTAATGCAGTCAATATATGCCCAATTCCAACTAGTTGATCTGTTTTCTTGGAACAATTAAGCCACTACTTTATATCTGAATAATGCCAAGCAGTTCAGATATACCCCTGAAATAATTGCCTTTTGAGGAGTGTCCCTATAATTTATTGAAACTCCAAGTATCCTTGTCAGCTATCAAATACTAAATTGGAGTTCATATCATTTGCTTGGGTCACCACGATATGTAACGATATTTGGTTTTTGGTTTTTGCTAGGTTCCACCGGTTTCTCTCTATCTCTCTCTTACTTTTTCACTTTAATCATTACAAAATATCATATCACCAAAAATCGATTTCCTGACCTGACCTAAATCACTTTGTAGCCCCCATTTTGGCCTAATAATTATTTTGTTACTGAACTGAGCTGCTTACCCATCACATAGATCGTTAGGGAGATAAGCAACACATGTATAAACCACTGCAAACTGCTTAAATTGCATTCAAAATGTTTAAAGAACTAACTCTGAATGCTAATTGGATAGTCCTTCGAACAAATTTTAAACCATATCAAAAGTGTCTCATGTTATAAGTACAAACATTAGTACTTGCGACCAACACTGATTAGTGAAAATTCACATCCTTAACTATCTGAAACTAAATAATTTGCATGAAGTATCTTTGTCAGATTTCAAGATTTTTACCTTTCCATAATGCTGAAGTGATGTTGCTAGACAATCAAGATTTGGAATCTATTATTCTCGCCCGGCAATGATACATTAACTCTATTATTGAATCTTGACAAACCCTGGAAAAGACTTTTTCTATCCCCATAGTTGTCAACTGGGAACTCCCAATCAATTCATTAAGTTTTATCCCACTCGTTGGCACTCGTAATAAAAAAAGAAGACCTAGTGGGATCAAAGAAACTATGGCAGGCATACACTTGTTTATGAGGGTATGTCATGTCCGGGGTCAGTAATGCTAGCCTTTTTGGGCCAGGCACTTGCCTTGGATGCCTTAGGCGTAAGCCCTGATGTGCTTGCCTTTGATGCTTGATGTGCTTTCGTGTTCTTCCTCAACCTTCTGGGTGATGCGATGTTAGCCTTTATTGGGCCAGGCGCTCGCCTTGGACACCTTATGTGTAAAGGTGTGAGGTGCTCGCCTTGGTCGCCGGATGTGGTGTGTTGGGTTTTTTCGGCCAGATTTCACCGCATTCAAGCTAGATTTTGCCAGATTCGGGCCAGATCTGGCGTGTAGAGCCGGTGATTGAATAGTCTCGGCTACACTTTTTTTTTTTCTTATTCCAGTTGTTGTCACCGGAATTGGGCTCTCAAGGTCGTCGGAGCCTCTAAAGTCTAAATCCGAGGTTGATTTTTGAATGCATTGACCATTGAGCTATTTAAATGCATCCTATAACAGAGATTTGTTACAATCGTAACGATAACAAGAATTTCTGCGGTAAAAAAGGTGGAAAAGGAAATATAAGCACAAAAAGAAAGGGAAAAAGTTTTCTTTTTTTTTTTATTTCTAATTCCCCCTGATAGATGCATGCTGCTTAAGATCTATTGGTACCTGGGGGCATGCTTATTGCAAAATTAGTTGGCTGAATCTAAGCGGCTACAATTTTGTTCATTGCTTCAATACTCTTGCTATTTGACCTTGGTATAAGTTTCCTTGTGGCTTATCGTGAATTAGTGCCAAAACACATTAGTCGGCCAGTGAACTAATATGGATTCGATGTTTTGTGGCACGTTTTATTGGACTCCTTAATTTTGCTTCCTAACCTTTGTAGACACTAGACTGCTGAAAGAAATTACTTACCATAACTACGCAGGGATACAAACTTAATTTACTGTTCTGTTGACATTTGATGTATTTTTGTGAATTATAACATCAATTTCTTAATACTGACTATATGCCAACTTTACTTGCTCACTTCTAGTCTGAGGACCGAGACAATCCGAATAAATTGGGGTGCTTACCCTCACTATCATGCTCCTGAGAAGTTTGCCCAATTTGTGCTGGACGGCCAGCACCTGTACTATGTAAATGCTTTTGAGAATGCAGCCAGCACCATGGAAACAAGCGCTGTTGCAGCTGAGAATATAGCACGATTAATACTCTCAAGACTCTCTTCTGGCCTGTCAATTTTGACTTCATCTGAACTCAAAAGCCCCATCTCAGTAAAATCACATGGTGATCATCTGGAACTGTAAATTAATGCATATCATGTGTACCCAAAACACCAAGGGTGCGTTCAGATAGCAGATTTTTGGCACAATTTGGTTTTTGGTTTGGTGTTTGGTTTGGTTTTTGTTGATAATATATTTCCTCTTTTGCCCTTTCAAACCTGCTAAATTCACACTGTTGCCACTTGACTTTTGTGGTAATTTGCAGTGTTTGTCTCCCTTTTCATAATTACCTCTGAGTGCATAATAAATGTGGTGCATTTGAGGGTTAATGGTTGGAGAGAGAAGGAGCAGACTGGCCTTCTCCCCTTTCATAAATTCATTCCAAGCATTCAAACGGAGGGAGAAGTCGCTCACTTATCCACCTTCTCTCCGACCACTTCATCCTCACCGTGCCGTCCAGCCACCACCACCACAACCACTCCCCTGATTTCTGGGTTTAATTTCTCTCTCTCTCCTTTCTCTTTTGTCGGAGATTACCTGGGTTTAAATTCTCTCTCTCTCTCTAGATTACAAATATATAATCCTGCAAAAGCTGAACCTTGCTGCAAAAGATGATCCTTGATGGTGGTTTCATTTGGGTTTCTTCTTGGAGTCCCAATGTGCTGCATCGTGTCCTCCGCATGACTTCCTCAGATCTGGGTTTATTTAACCCAACCAATTTCTTGGTGGTTTGTTCTGTTTTTTTTTTCCTTTGATTTGCAGGACAATGTCTGGGTCTTCGATTTGTGCGTCGAGAAATTTTAGAGTAAGCAATTTTTGTTGTTCGATTTATGATGGATCTGTTTAATCAATTTCCGGTGGCTGAAGAACGGATTTGTGATGGGTGTGATGGGCATGATTTGTGCCGGAAAGAGATATAAAGAACGGCGAAGCTCGTAAATGGCCGAAATGTTGGGGGCCAAAAAAGAGAATCAATTTCGTTGTTTCGTTTCTGGAAGGTGCCTAGCAGGATGGAGATGGAGGAGGCGCGCCGGAGGCTTCGACGGTTTGCAGCTCTTCGCCTCATTTGATTCATATTCCTCTGTTTTTTTTTTTCTTTACTTTGTGTTTTCTTTTCTTTTTTTTTTCGATTTCCTGTAATGGGTTTCAGAATTTGGATTTCTGGACCTGATTTTAAATTGTTTAAATTAATTGGTTCGGGTCTTCTGGATTTAATTTCTTCATCTGGGTTTGATTGAGAAATTGAATTGTGCATATGGGGTTAATTTGTGGAGAAGTATCCGGGAGTGACGATTCTGCAAGGATGTGGGTTGACAGAGTCGACGGCGATCGAGGCGGTGGTGGTGGTGGTGGTGATGATGATGACTGTGGTGGGAATGCTGGTGGTGAAGGGGGATCAATGATGAGTTTGAGAGGAGAGAGAGAGAGGGGTAGTATAAAATATGATAATTTATTTTTAATTTAATAGGTGTAAGAATAGGGGTATGTAAAAATAGTAGGTATGAGAGAGAAAACTTGTGTTTTTGTAATAACTGTGTGAACAAGGTTTTTCGTGGTTTTTGGAACGTATGAACACGCCCTAGTGTACTTGTGATAAGGTGCTTAAAATTATTTAACATGTTTATCCCTTGTATTTATCGTATTTATTTAGCTTTATCTATAGATATTGTTTAAACATTGATAAAGATATGTTCTAGCATTTATTATATGAAGTTTGATGAATATATTTTGCACGCAATTCGCACATACTTTGCACATATTTTGCAAGTACAAATAATAAAAAGATGCTGAGGAATTCGGCCAGCAAATTGGTTCGAGGAGGTCCAATGATTCGAGTGCGGAAAGATTTTCGAGCATCGGTAGGATATGACCCGTCAAGCTATTGTGGGATAAGTTGAGAACTTTGAGCGAATTGAGATGTCCAATTACATATGAGATCTCTCCTTGGAATTTGTTGCTAGAGAGAAGACGATTAGGATTCTATCAGAGTGCTACTCGAGTCCTTGCATTGCAACGCTCATCATATCATAGTAGTCATGATAGCCTTCCTTCCCCATATATTGCAGCCATGTTATGCTCTGATTCATATTCCTCATGCATTCAAAACTGCTGATATATTCTGTAGGCAGAATGCCAGTGAATGTACTCTTGGAGAGGTCAAGGACCCTAAGCTTAGGAAAAGGATGATTAACCTTGGAAATGCTCCTAATTGGACCATGCAATCTGATAGATCTCAAGATGAGAACCTGAAGATCCGAAAGGGTCGAGCCACTTAGGGAATGTGTCATTTAAGTGGTGGTTTCCTAGATCAAGAACCTATAAATGTGAGGGTCATGGCGGTGCCCAGAACCGTAGTGCAACCAAGTTCCTAGATAGCTCCTAAAGCTCTCGTATGATGCCTAGCATGGATGTACATATCTACTAATTCAAACAAGCTCACGGTCGTGATCCCTACAAAAACAATGAGTTTAAACGACATCATGAGCTCATAATTGACCGATGCTTCTAGTTAGTTTTATGAGCTCACTAGTGCACATAAAAAGAGGTCATGAGGAACGACATACTCGACTATTTTTTATTTGAAAAAACATCATATCACTAAACTATACACTTTTTTCACTATTCATCACCAAGGCATTTTTTATGTAATGTCAAGTAAGTAACTGATTCATCATAGATGGTCAATTCTGCTAAAATTTTCTCGATTTTTACCGTTAGTGAGTCATTAACTTAATTTGTATAAGGGGGTGTCTTGTGCAATATTTAGTGGTGGTGGCAACGGCGAAGGCGGTAGGGAGGTGGAGGTAATTGTGGTGGACATGGTGTACTGGTGGTAGCGGCGGTGGAGATGGAGTTGATGGTGGTGGTGGAGGGAGGTGGCAGCGGTAGTGGTGTTGGAGGTGGTGGTGATGGCGGTGTGAAAGAAAACATGCATTAAAATTTAACATATACATATTATTGACCGTTTATAATTTTATTAAAATTAATTAGTATTAAATAATAATTAATTACTTTACTCAAATAATTTAATTATTAAATATTAAAATATTGCACAAAATACCGCAATCAATTAAGATAACGACTCACAAAAAAAATTAACAAAATGACCATACATTTAAATTCTTAAATGACCTTGTAGTAATATATACAAAATGACCATCTATTTAAATACTTAAATGACCTTGTAGTAATATATATATATATACATAGGAAGTTGATCAAATACAAACATGCCAACTCTATGAACTACACTGATCCATCAAAATAATTTTGATAAATCATAATTGAATATCAACTGTGATCCATCAATTATGATCTATTAATGTAGTGTATTGATTCATCAAAAAATCAATGTGGTTCGAAGAGTTCGTAAAATATGTAGGTTTTTAGCGGAATAAATCTATATATATATATATATATACACCTCGATAATGAATAGTGAAAAAACGTACAACTTTTAAACTTTTTATGAAATTTGACCTTTTTATTTTGTGTCTGTATGATCATCTAGCAATGTAATCTAAACACTTGAAGTGATTTTAAAATCACTTTTATAAGCTTCAACAAGTTTTGTACATTTGACGACCATAAGCGTAATCATATAACGCAAACAAAAACATGGGCATCATAAAAAGTGATGGCATGCACTACAAAGATCCGTACTGGTTACCTTATTTTTGTATTACATCACAACACACATTTGGTGCTCATAAGAAACTCAAACAAAACACAGACACAATCTTTCATGTGCCAGCAGCAGCACTTTGGCATTTAAATAGAAGTGTAAAACTGTTCACACACAAACTCTTTCTAACTTGTTGAAGCAAAGGCTGCCAGCTACATAACTACTAACCTTGTTAATTAACATACATAATGAGTACCCATCATAATACATGCTAATCAGGTAATCGAAAAAACCTAACAGCCTCTTTTTTTTGTTTTGGAGTTACAGGAGGGAATAAAGAATATGCCTACGACCAATATCATGTCAAATACAAATATAAGAGCGTCTGGATAAAGGAGCAAGTCTAAAGAATCTTCATTTTCCTCTCCAAGGCATTGGTGATCCTCGTTATACAGTATGCTGCACTCAATGGATACCCCGATACTGAAAAAATTACAAGGTAAAACAATTCAACAGCAAGAAATGAACGAATTGAGAGACTATAGCTCGGAACAAAAACTAGCAAATCAACATTACAATTTTAATTGTATTAAAAAAAACTATTTTTAAGTTCAAAATATCATTCTTAAAAAAAATTTAAAAAAACTTGAAATAGGTAAAGTTTCTTAAATCATGAGCGACATAGTTCAGTACAGATTGCCATATTTACCTACTCCCAAATCGGAACGTGAGACCTCAACTGGCAGATGCATTTGTAAAGTAACCCATCTCATGTAAACTACATAGTTCAGTACAGATTGCCATATTTACCTACTCCTAATTTTAGGAGTGGGTGATAGTATCTTGATTTAGTTCTGCAGTGGAACTGCTCTGCTCATAGTATACAGGAAACAAAAATTACAATATTTAAAGGGAAGTGAGTGTTTTTTTCAGTTCCTTATAAACTACTGTCAGAAAAAGGTAAAAATGTTTTTTGTTAAACAATGGTACGACTATTCACATTACAAATATCTCGATCTCAGGTAATATATGTATAGCATAAAATTTCTCTAATTGATGAGATGGAGTATATTACAACATGAGCAGAAACCCTAAACAGAAGAAATTCAAACTTACTTGATATAAAATCATCCGCGTTCTCCTTATCAATTTTCCCATGAGCCATTGCACCCACCTGTGAATTGTGATATCATATTGTAAAGCAAAATTCAAAGTTTGACCAGATAATGGTTCTGTATTACATGTAGCTGTTATACTTGAGCATACCAGAAACACAAGAGTGGTGCCGTCGCTTACTGTAGCCACATAGTCATTCATGTCAACCAGCTTCTCAGAACTGTGAGAAAAGCCTGTAGCAAATAAAACATTACATTATTTACAGTCTCACCTAATACTTGGAATACATTTACAAAAGATTGCTTCTAAGTTCTAACCTATCCTGCGAGAGTTGACAGGCAAATACTGGGTTACAGGGTTCTTAATCACGCGCATAAGTTTTTCCCGCTTACCAACAGCTGATATACTCAATTTCTGTAGTAGCTGCACTGAAATAATAATACAGAGAAAGTGAAAGGTTAAAAAGCAAGAAAAGAGAACAGGGAAGACAGAAGGCGCACCAGTTGACTATGGGCCCTGGCAATACATATATTGATCTAGGAAATTTAGGGCCGTAAAGTAAATCGTGCTTACGCATGATTCCTGCGAATCGCTTGTATGTCCGCGGAATTCGAACATGTGGTTTGATTTCGAAAAGAATACCTTTCTCAGTTCTCACATACAGAGCTCGTAATTTCCCGGCTTTATTCAATGGGCTGTCCAAAATCATCAATATAGCCTGGAACCGTCATTGTTTCAAATTAGAAATGGTTCAAACACTCATGCCAACTAACTTCAGCCTTTGTCTCAATTACTTGACCTGCCTACACAAATCCTTTTTGCCACTCTTCTCATTCCAATACAAATAAACTTAGTCTTGTAGCAGGTAAAAAAAATTAGTAGCATAATAACCACAAGAAAAAATCTCACAGTTTGAGCATACTCAATAAATGCAGCTATTTTTAATTTTTCCCGAACAGGGACTCAACTTTTCTTTCATATAAGTCAATGCAATGAGCTGCAAAATTGTTTGTTAATATATTATAGGTGATCAAATTGAATCTTAGATAGTTGCATCACATCTTAGGAGATAAAACTTCGTTCATTATTAACTATATTAAGAATGAAATGAGTTACAAAATTGTATATTAACATATTTACAAGAATTAGTGTTGTATCTCTCCATGGTCAAAGTCTACCAAAATCGAGTAACTATAGACAAAAGTGACCTCTTTGCATGGAAAGGAGTAGATACATTGCATAGTTAAGAGTATAATAAGTAATTAATTAATGTTCACTGAATTTGAAGTGGCCAAAATCTGAGACATGTGAAAAAACAAAGTTAGCCTGTGTCTTGAGAATGGAGGAGTAGCTCTTTCCCCCTTTTAGTAAGGTAGTGTCTATCGAAGCCGAACAGGAATACCCCGTACTTCTATACTCATAAACAAATACAGTAGCCATAACATAGCTCAACTACATTAGCCTGGCCTGGCCTGGAGAAAGTGAAACCATGAACAATTGAGGTCGGTGTGAAGAAAGTCTAACCAAACCCCTGAAAGTCTTAAAGAAACATGATTGCCTGCTAAAGCAAACCAAGCCTATGTTAGAAGTCTCTAGAAGACAACTGATTCTTATCCTGTTCATAGTAACAAACCCTTCAAGAAAAGAAAAAACAGAACACTTTAATGACTTTACAATCTGTGGACATGTGTACTAAACTACCAAATAGAACAAAACCAAATATAAACTCGTGCCAGTTAGTTATTAACAACTGAAACACTTGAAAATAGCATAAAAAATAAAGCCAGAAAATCCATGTGAGACACATCCAAAGAACCCAGAAACTCATTACTTTCTCAACAAAAGTTGGCAGCCAATAACTTCCAGAACTTGAATTCGCTAACCTGATGAGAAATGTCAGGCCTATAATCAGCAGGATTCCTATTATTCCTTTTCAGGAAATTGGCATGATCTTCTGAATTTAAAAGCTGGTAACTCTGTACATTTACAAACAAACAAGAAGGACAATCGCATCAAGCAAAAAAACTGCAAACAGAACAGAATGTCAGACAAAAGAACTATGAAAATCAAAAAATTAAGGGAAAAAAATATCTTAATTTTTATTATATACTGACCTTACCAACTTTTGCAACTTCCAAAGAGGCTTTCTCAAGAATGAAAATAATGCCAGGGTGCTTGCTTTGATTTTCTACAGCAATTGGGATGCCAGCAAGTTGTTGAGCAACTGCATCTGCTTTCTCCTCATCTGACACTGTAGCATCATCTGCTTTCAGTTTCTTGGGGGACCCACCTATATTTTCATCATCTTCTTCTGCCAACTCCACTATTTTCTCCTCTTCATCGTCTTTATAATATTTTTCACCATTCTTCTTCCGCTTACGCCCTTTGATTGCATAAGGTCTCACCATTATTTTTTCTCAGTTACACCTCTCCTTCAATCTACAAATTTACCAAGTAAAAAAAAATTGAAATGAGGATTCATTATTTCTAAGAAACAATGTTTCTGAATTCACACAATTCGATGTTAGATAATCATTCAACATGATAAAATCAAAATCCTGAGGACAGAGAACTAAATTTTTGTAAACTACGAAGAGGATATTTAAGGATGTCCGAAGTCATATTCAAAGGTAGTATCCTATTGTTATTGTGCCCATTTTAAAATTTCCGCCATACAATAAACTTTAGCAGGCCTTTGAGCTATAACAACAGTGTTTTTTTTTTTTTGTACAGCTAAACTGACTATGCAGAGGATGTCAACTAACCAAAAACGAAGAGATCGAAAAAAAATCTGAAACGAAATCGAAGGGGAATGATGAGAGAAAACCCCAAAAATCAAAACGGCAAAGAGTATAAGAACGTATTCGGACAATCAGATTACAACCCAGAATTAACAGAGGAGAGAGAGAGAGAGAGAGAGAGAGAGAGAGAGAGAGAGAGAGAGAGAGAGAGAGAGCATAAACAGCAGGGAATAGGAGGAGAATAGATAGAAGGAATACCTTGCAATCGCCGCCGGTGTCGTGGGGGTAATTTCCCAAGTGAGAGTTGGGAAAAGACGAGATATGTGAAGGAAGAAAGCGCTCGGCTTGGCTATTCTGTTCAATTAGCTTTTAGGGAAATTAGGGTTTTAGGACTACATTTAACCCCCATTATTTTTACTAGGGGTTTTAGGACTTATATTTACACTTTGCCCCCGTTATTTAACTGTAGTTTAGTAAATCGAACCATTGCCAAAATCCGTTACATTCATTTGAAGTGAACCCTCAAAGCCAAAATACAGTAGAAATTCTTATGAACGCTTGGCATAAAAAGGAAAATGTTCAAAAGCCAAATTTCTAGGCTTCATAAAAAGATGAAATTTTATATTTTAGGATGATGGGTGGAGCAAATATATATAAAGTATTATTTTGAGATATGTGTTTTATGGTCAAATTTTTATTAGTCTCACAATTATTTTCTCTAGTAACTCTTCTATAACTATTAGTCAAAGTTTAAAAAGCTAAAATTAAGTTTATTTAAGTTTGAAATCAAATAATATGGATATATTTAAGCCATAAAACAAACTAAATTATGTTCGCCCAAATTCATTCTAAACTTTAAAAGCCAATCATTGGGTTTAACTTTCAATCGATATAAATCTCTATGGAAACAATATGGTGAGTAAATGCTAATCCAACATCAAAATAGACCAAGTTTATAACTTACAATAATTTGATGTTCATTTACAACAAAAACATAAACTCGCAACCACTTAATATCAAAAGGAACATAAAACTAAAATACTGAATACCAAATTTAAATTTAAGAATAATATATATAATTTTTTAAATATTGTATTCGGATCCTTTATCTTACTTTATTTTATAAGACTCAATATTATTCCAACCAATTCATATGTTTTAAAGTTTAAGTCCAACCCAAAATTTTATAGTACCACTATGATAATAAAAGAAAAAAAAATTAGAAAGCAATAATTCGAACTTGATATGCCTTATTATTTATGAGAGCATGCTATTTGCAAAACACACAAGTCTTAAGTATAGTATACAAATTTTGTGACAAAAATAATTTTTGTTAAAAAATCTTTTACATCCTTTCAAAAGACTTAAACGGATCTTTTATACCCTTTGGTTGTCTAAGGGGTTATGTTTTGATTTCTTTAAAGCAATAATGGTCAAGATTGAAGAAGTTAAAAGATCAGGGTGGAAGTTTTGAGGATTGTGAATGAAGAAACTAAAGAAGGATTTGGCGAAACATTGTTATGTTCATATTTCATTGATAGTCGAATGTTTAACAATCAGGAGTTAGCAGAGTAATTTACCCAAACAATATATGCCTGGTTTTTAGGTTGATTTAGCCAAAAATGGTGAAACATAAGGCTCTAATTCTTTGATTAGATATAGCGGAACAGAGTTGATCCAAATAGGACCTGATTTGTGGGTTAATTTATTGCAATAAACCTTCGACATGAATGGAGGGTTTAATAGTCATCAAACACCCTCGATCGACATTACATCTACTATTCCCTGGTATCATTCGTCCTTTATCAAGTTCCTGTGAGTTTTCAACATTGATAAATCAGATGGAGCGGATTGGGTTGGAATGGTTATGTGAGTGACACTGTTCCTCACCTTCTTAGGCAGGAAACAAGTCTTTCCTTTCCACTGGTTCTTGTTGGAGGAAACTAAAAATTTGGGAGTTATAAATCTTCTACTAATCAAGGGTTTGATTGTTGTAATATGATATTGGAGGAAACTAATATAAATTTGATCACCTGGGCCGATAATGAATCTATTAATTAAGGGTTTAACTGTAATCATGGGGTGTTGTATCAGTATCACTATCATTATCATCATCATCAACCTCAAGCTCAACAACTTGGAATGAGTTCCTCCGATCACACATGATTTTAATCAAGCTGTGATGAATCTCCGTGGTTTTGAATCTCTAGTCGATTGGGTTTGGATGATAAGGTAATTAATGTTGAAGGAATCAGTATTAGATTATCTGGGTAGTAATTGCATTAATCAATGGGGGCTTGATTATGGTTCAGAGATGTCAGCAACGACATAATGTTTACTCCAACAAATTGGCTATGGAATTGCCGGAAGTTTTAGCTCAATGTGAAATTATTAGTCATGCAACCAACCAACAGTTAGTGGGCAGTTTTAGAAATAATATTGTAATTTTGGGGTAGGAATAAAATATGAACATGAGCGTTTTAAAGTTATTAGAATAATTAAAAATAACATATTACATATAATTATATACTATACTTATCACTTGTGTGCTTTGTAAATAGACTTTTTTATTTATAAGCTTTTACTTTAATTATTAATAATACTATAAATTATTTTCTGCTCTGCAAATACAAAAACAAAGCCAAAAATCCACTTCCCAAAGGATATAGTTATATACAGGGAACCAATTGTTAAGGGAATCAACTAAATTACCAAAATACTCATTTATATACTTTTTTTTTTCATTTCATTCAAATAACCCAACTCTCCCTCTTCCTCTCTCTCGCTCTCTCTCTTCGGACGCTCCCTCTTTCTCTCTCGCTCTCTCTCTCTCTGGACGCTCCCTCTTTCATCTCGTGTAAGATTACACGAGACACATCTCGTGTGAGCTTACACGAGATAAAATGTGGCATCTCGTGTATATTTACACGAGATGAGCAAGGGCAGCGTTGGAATTATTTAGTTCTCTGTATATAACTTCCCTGTATATAGTATTTGCCCTTCCCAAATGAATACTATTTTAAGTTTAAGGGGGTGAAGCGTCATTTGGAGTCAGCTTCGAGGGCTTTATATATAACCCCTTGGTCAAAATCCTCTTCTTCCTTCATTCGTCTTTCTTGTTCCAGCCGAAGCCGAAGCCGTCGTGTGCAACGGCGCTGTAGCATAACCGCCGCCGTGTCTCTTGCAATTAATTTATCTAAAACAGCTATTGGTTTTGAATTGAAGAGAAAGAAAGAAAGTGAAAAATAAGCATCATCAATGGCGAACCAAGGAGGAGGTACCTTGAAGTCCAACTCCATTAACGGAGTTAAGGTTTACACAGTTTCTGGCCCAAACCGTCCTGCCTCTTGGGTCCCTCAGAAGAAGCAGAAGCGCAGCAAAGACAAAGGTAAACCTTTAAGTGTTAATTCCCATTTTTCACATTCGCTCAACTTTCTGTTCTTAATTTTTTATTTTCTTGTGTGTATTGAGTTAAGTGAAGGCATAACAGCATCATAAAAGTAGGTATCCAATCTTTAAACCCTTTTGCGTAATCCTGAAATTTTCTCTTTGAATGAATATTTTTGAGTGGTAAAGAGTTGTGTGCTTCTATTCCTTTTGGAATTTTTCTCTTGGGGTTGCCAAGTTTATTGGATGGGTAGTTTTTTGATTTGGGTTTTGGGTTTTTGTAATGATTAAAGTAAAAAGTAAGAGAGATAAATAGAAAAACTGTGGACCAATGAGAGAGAAAAATCAAAAACCAAAAAAACGTGGGTGAAAAATACCTGGGAGAACACACCCAAAAATAGTGCGGATCAGCTCAAAATAATTCTCTTACTGAGACCCTTATATTAGGAGAGATTATTAACTCTGGAAAGTTCAAATTTAGGTTCCAATATAGTTAGCGGATAGTTATTTAGGCATTGTTCTATGTGGGTCATGATTTAAGACGTCAATTATTTTTTTATCGACGCGGAACATTATAAGTTTTTGTTTTTCTATTTGGTGTTGTTTACCCCTCAATGACATTTTTTTTTTGTGTGAAGTAGACTATTCGCGAAGTGTAGATCTGATCCAGGATTTGAGGTTTGAAACTGCAACAACTAAGATTAAAGCAACTCCAGATGGAGAGTTTCTCCTTGCAACAGGTGCAACGGAACTTTCTTTAGAGTTTTGTCTTGTTGAATGCAAATTTGTTTATTCACGAAATCGATAAATATATGATAGTTGCTAACATTGGTGACGGACTGATGTATTTCAGGCATTTACCCACCACAAGTCAAAGTATATGAGTTGAGGGAACTATCACTGAAGTTTGAAAGGACGTTGATTTCAGAGATAATAAATTTTGAGGTACTGTCCATCAAACTTTTGCAGTATATTCAATGATCCAATTTGTGGAACACGCCGCTCATTCCATGTTATCATACTGCTTTTGATGTATATTCAGTTTAGTATAGGTGAATGTTGACATTGTAAGTGGCTACGTTCATTTTGAATCTTTTCATCCTGTCAAAGACACATCAGACATGCACTCGGTGCTGAATTATTTTATGTGAAGCAAATGGCATGCATTAGGTTAATTGGTTGTCTCCTTTCATTTTCGCTTAGAAAGATGAAAATCTATTAGATAAAGAGGAGATTTCATCTAAGGTAGAGAGAAGAGAACAGAACAAAAAGTCGCACCCAAAGGCATTGCTCACATATTCTTTTAATCCGAACACCAAACTATGCATCGGTGGTACTATATTTCTCAAGTTAACTGAGAAAATGACAAAAAATTGCTCAATATCCTATCCGTTTCCAAAATAATTGTGCTATTTCCCTGTAGAAAACTCAACATAAGGATGAAATCAAACTAGCATACATCTGTTATGTTTTAGATTCTAAGTTTCATCTCTTGTAAGATTATTAAGTAAATTATCCATCAATCTTTTATAAATTTGCAACTAGTAAATTTATATAGATGTTTGGTCAAAGCGCTATCAAGTTGGCCAAATTAGTCAAAATAGGGAATTTTTTGTGGACGCAGGGAGTATATGTATTATATATCATGCAAAATAGCAAGTGTAGTGTAAAGTCAAAAGGCTGTACTGTTTTTTCTATTACCTAACCCCTTGAACATATGAAGTATAGATATGGTTGGACCCAGTATTGCCATGCTTTGCGTCCTGAAGACAAAATTCCCTCTCACACCAAATTAGCATGTGCTCTGTGAGCATGGACAAAATCCTCCAATCTCTACTGTAATGTGTGTAGAAACATTGTGGTGATTGTTGGGTATGCGTCTGCTGGGTTTCTCACGGCAGAAAACTCACTCCATGCAGTTCTTGTTTCTTTGTCTTATAGTATACTCGCTCCTTATAATTAGTATGGAAAATGATTGGTATACAGACACTGTATACCGCTCAGTTTACCAGTTTACCGACCTTCTTTATGAACTTGTACATTAATAAAATGTACAAATTTGTAAACCTAGTCGGTTGCTTTTGCGGTACACTCTGTCGGTGTATCTAGTGCTGCTCAATTAGTATTCATTGTTTTTCTGTTTACTCATCTGATGCATGCTATATCTAGTTATTTAAAGGAAAGTCTAAGCATGTCCTCTAACATTAGCGGTAAAAGCAGTAGTAGGGGAGATGAAGTTAGGTTAGATGGTCAAGAAAATCAACAAAGGGAACAATTTCGATGTTTAGGCTCAGTTATTAATCTAGGTGGGAGATAGGAGATGATGTCAATCATAGAATAAAGTCAGGATGGATGAAATGGAAAAGTACATACAGAGTGTTATATGATCGATGTGTACCAGTCAAATTGAAGTTGAAAGTAACGTTCTATAGGACAAAAACTAGACCCATGCTAATGGATTATGGAACTGAGTGTTGGGCTGCTATGAAAAACATGTGTCTCTGAAATGTGAATGCGAAGATGGACGTGGTAAAACTAATAGATAGGATTCATAATGAACAAAATTATGAGAGGGTGAAATTCGCCCGTATAGTAGATAAAATAAGAAAGTTAAGATGTTGCAGCCACGTACAACATGTGACTCTTAGTGAACCTGTGATAGTATTCGACCATAGCTAACCGTGCGAATGACGCAAAATGATTTATGTAGCCTAACTCAAGTAATTGGGGCTAATGTGGAGTTGAGTTAAGTTTATGTCCTGTATGTGTCGATTCCAATTAATCTACTTCCCTATTACAGACGTTCATTAGGTTTTTAAATAGTTGGAATTTGGAAATTTGTTAATCTAATTTGGAATGATTCTGTCTTATATTGACGTTACATTGACTTGTGCTTCCGTGACACTTCTGCTCATTGTTGTTTGCCTCAAAGACAAACTTTTCTCTTCTGTTTTCAGTTCTTTTTGACCAAGTGTCATAATTATTTGCAAGTTTGAGAACAGCTTAAACTTTTCATGAATACAAATATTTCATAACTCATTTGTTGCTACAATAGGTGCTGAGTGACGACTATTCAAAACTTGCATTTCTTTGTGCTGATCGTTCTGTTCGCCTGCATGCCAAATATGGAAGTCACCACAGTTTACGAATTCCAAGGTTTTATACTTTCTTTTCCATACATTTACTCCATTCACCTTATGCTCACTCGTGTATATTTTTTTCCTACTTATTTTCGTTCTGACTCAATCTAAAGAGTTGGCAAACCATTGGTCTTATGTGCCCACTTTCAATTGATGTATTCCAAGTTTTCTGCCCTTCTCATGGATATTTCTTGCTGATTCTGCCTCCTTCGAATAAAAACTTGGCAACTTTCCGTTTCAAGGGTACTATGCTCCATCATGCTGACCATATTATTAGTCTATTTGCCCTAGGTATTTATCAGAATACTAGTTCCAGTTACTTGCATCCGGTGTTATGGTATGTTGGACTTGTTAAAAGCTACTATTTCCTGACAAAAATTGTCAAGATGGCTTTGTTTCATAGCCTAGTTATGGTTCATGAGTTAATCCATTTTCCCTAGGCATTTATCAAAATACTAGTTCCAATATCTTGCATGAGATCTAATGGTATTTTGGACTTGTTACATGGTACTTGCACGACAATAAATGTCAAGGTGGCTTTGCTTCATAGCCTAGTAATGTTTCATGAGTTGAGGGAGATGTGTAGTTGAAAAAAAGAGGTATGTTGTGTGCCAAACTAATACCAGTGCTGGATACATGATGTATGAGCTTGTCAAGCAGAAATAGAGCTTCAGAGGTTTTCTATGCAGTATTGATTCATGTTTTTCAGCAGGGTGGATGAGGTCAAGAATCGTATCCCAGGGCCTCTTACCTTATGATTGGATACAACAAGAGTATATCTGTGTATTTAGACTTTTGCGTCATTGAAGTCTGTATATACCCTGGATAAATGGTCCAGAGCAACTAGGTAGCGACTCATTGGTGTTTCTGTGCATGAGGCTGGGGGATCAGTTGATCACTTGCTCGTCATTGCTTAGTTTGTTGAAATATTCTGTTATCTATTGCTTCTGATGAGCAGTGTTATGCTGAAGACTATAGTCTTCTCTAATGCTGGAACATATCATGCTGGGAAGCAGACTAAGGCCTTTTAGGAAATTTGTTCCCCTTTCTCGCGGTTCATATGACAGATAGGAAAGGACGACGTTGTGGTACAATTGAGTTATTTAGCATAAATTTAATTCATTCGGGTTTTGGCAGTTGGAGAAATTTCCATAGCCCTTTTGAGCGCGCTTTTCATTCCCAATATTGGAGTTCGAGAACCCAATGTTTACTTCTCGATACTTTTAGGTGGTTTCAGTAAGGGAGTTAACCTATATTAATTTTCTCTTTCTTTCGTATTACGGAGAATATTGATTATCTTGCTGAAGTTATGTCATCATACTTGACCTACTAGCTCATGTGTTCGTGATTATCCAGGAAGTGTCATTATGTTTGAAATCGAGAGTTACGTTATAAAAAATTAGATCAACTTATCCAATATTGGTGTTGAGTTTGTTGTCTACACATGTTGAATTTGTTGCCCTATGTTTGAGTATGTGGACTCTTAGGCCATGATTACCTTTAATAATCTTTTGAATAATCACATGAACTTTACTGGTGTTTTTCCTTGAAGTGCTACTTTATTTATAACAAAGAGTTTGTTTATTGTACAGGATGGGAAGGGACATGACATATGATTGCTGGTCTTGCGACTTGATTTGTGCTGCCTCTTCACCAGATCTTTATAGAATAAACTTAGAACAGGTTTGTGAACTCTCTTTTAGTAGCTCTGTGGACTCCTTGTTTCACTTCTTTCAGTGCATGCTCTATTTGCAATGACTAAACATGTTCCTAATGTCTAGCCTGTTCTTGAAGCATACTTAAACATTTAATTTGTCAAAAAAAAAAGTTCATTTGGCAAACAACATCATGTATCCTGTGTCTAGTTGGGACAAAGGCTAAGTTATGAATGGTTTAGTTGAGTTGTCCAGAATTTAATCTTCTTTCTTCCTGTACAATTTTAAACTACTGGGCTACCTTACTAAGGAGTTTATAGAGCTTTCAGGCTTAAATTCACTGTAAACCTTATCCGAAGGAATCCACCACATAATTATAATTTCTTAATGAGCGATACTACGTGCAAAAGATGCCTATAGTTTGCCACCGGTGGGTATAGGCTTGTATTGCTTGTTGCTTAGGCTGTCTGGTTAGTTTACACAGCCCTGCAGAGAGGGGTGGGCTGTCTTTATAGTGTCTGGATAGTTACTTAAGTGCATGCCGAAAGTTTTAATTTTAAAAGAAAGAAGAAATTCTAATTATTAATGTTAAAATGACTCATTCTAATCTTCTTTCAAAATTGAATGGATATGATTGAACGCCTGCTTAATTAGCATCAGTTTATGAGATGGTTCAACTTTAACCTGTACTGGTAGGATTATTTTCAAGAATGCTGACTTGAAGTATATCTCATTTCGTTGTTGCATGCTAGATCCTTCAGAAGTACTTCTGCTTGTAGCTATAATTCAGTCTCCATAAAACTAGTTGGTTGTTTTATTGTTGTTGTTGTTGTTAATATTTTATTTTCTTAAACAGGGGCGCTTCCTATCATCACTTAACACACAATCTCCAGCCCTAAATGTAGTCTCTAGAAGGTTGGTGAAATTTAATGCTCTTTTCTGTCAGTTGGTTCTTATTTGATCCCTTTGCTTATCTAGCTATTAAAACAGTTTTGTTTGTAATACAGCAAGCTTCATGGGCTGGTTGCTTCTGGCGGTGATGACGGTTATGTTGAATGCTTTGACATGCGAACAAGAGCTTCCGTTGGTAGACTAAATGCTCTTGGACCTGCTGGTTATGACGAGGTAGTTTGGTGGCTTCCTGATGTCTTTTTTGTGAAATTATAGTTAGGAATTGTTAAAAGTAGAGATGTGCTACCTTTAGTTCAGGTGCCTGAGTCTCAAAAATCACCGAGATCAAGGAGTATGTTTTAGAAAGAGAATCTCATGAGTTGCACTGGGCATTTTTATGCATAAACTATACAAGGAAACATTAATGCTTTACTTGAATCATGAGTTTTCGAAACTAAAGGGAAGGCATATTTTGTTAATAAAATCTGTTTTGAGTTTGTTACATACTTTCTACATAAAGAAAAGGATCATTGAGTTGGTGTAATTGGTTCGTGGAAAACGTGTAAAATACTACTCCCTCCGTTCCATAATATTAGTCCTTTTAGACTTTTGCACATAAATTAAGAAATAATGTAGGTTGCCAAATTTGCCCTCATTAAATAGTCATTTTTTATTAATGATAAAAGAGAGGAGTGTAATTAATGATCATTGATAGTCGGGAAAGAATGAGGGCAATTTAGGAAAATAAATGTTAAAACAACCTAAAAATCCTAAAAAGACATTTATTTTGAAACAAATTTTAACTTCTAAAAGGACTATTATTGTGGAACGGAGGGAGTAATATATATTACATCCCAATCGACATGACATCCATGATTGCAAATTGTTTGTGATTAATTTTTGGTTTTTCTTTCATTTCCCTCTAATTGCCAATCCAAGCAGATTACAAGTGTTCGCTGACATTTGCTTCATGGAAGGAAGTAATCGTCAAGTTCTGATTCCAATAACTGGCAGATGGTTGCTAGTCCCGAACAAACTTGTATTAACCCTAGTTGTTACTTGATCATGATATTTTTCGCGTGCTAGAGTTTTGTGTCATTCTGAGTTAAACAAATCTTATTGTCTTTTCATTTTCTGAACTTGAGATGTATCAAAATATTGTCATTGTGTTATTAAGTTGAGTTATGGCAGAAACTTAATCAGTATTATAGGTTGATAAGAGTGACTCCAGTCTGTATGAGTTCCTCTGGACTTCGAATATTTAACACCATACGTGAACTGCAGGAAGTCACTGCTGTAGAGTTTGATAGAGATGGAGGTTATCTCGTGGCTGTTGGAAGTAGTGCCGGAAAGGTACACTTTAAATTCTATCTAATGCAGAAATGCTAGTTTGATTGGACAGAAAGGTGCACACTTTACTCCAGCAATGCTGCACCCACCAAAAGAAGTGTACGAAAAATGCACAAAAGTCTAGTTGCCTGATGATAAATTTTAGTAAAATCAAATTAAGCCAACAATGTTTTTATGAACTTTTCGTGTACTTCTTAGTGGATGTAGCATTATTCCACTTTACTCATACTCTGGTACAGTAAGAATACACAAAGCTATGAGAATTATGGTTAAGAAGTATACTTCCCTTTACTTGTGTGTCCCCTGCCATGGTTTTAAGAGCACATGGACATTTATGACCTATCAAGAGTATATAATTTAGCTTCCAACTGCAATTACTTTCATTCATCATGTTTATTGTTCGATGATGAGCTCCTTTATTCCTGCCATATCTATGTTAGAAATAAAGACTTATTGCTGCTATTGTGCAGATAATGATTTATGATTTGCGCTCTTCATCTCCTTTAAGGGTGGAGGATCACAAGTAAGTTACCTGTTTTAGGTGGTTATTGATATTATACTTATTATCCTTACACATTTACTTGTGATTACTTAATCACGGTGATTTTATGTTTGCTTATGAACATTCTGGTTCTTGCAATTCTGTTAATTCTGTTAATTCTCTGCAATTCTGTTAATTCTCTTCAGGTATGGAAGCGCAATATTAAACATGAAGTGGCATCAAACTTTAAATTCTGAGCGAGCAAAGCTAATTACTACAGATAAGCATATTGTCAGGATTTGGGACCCTGATACAGTAAGATTCTCTTTTATCTTCATGGATTTAATGCTATTTGGTGTATTCTTTAGCTTTCTGACAAAAGTTTTGGGTTTTGGGGATTGGTCTTCTAATTTTGAGATAGCGGGTGTTCTGTTATGATTTTGATTTTAGGCCCCCAAATTCCAAGCCTCACAAAACTCTTAGAAGTGTTCTGAATCTTTTCTGAGAAATTCAATAAATGAGAACTACCTAGTATATACTCCCTCCATCCAAAAAAAGAAAGTCCAACTTTCCTTTCTTGTTGTTCATTTCTGAAAAAGGCTAGGGCTGATATCGGTTGCCCAGTTCTCAGTTTATCATGCATTTTTCCAAAACCAAATGTATCACACTTCGCACACTTATGTATTTTTTTTTCATTTTTTTTAATTAACAAATCCATTCAGTTAATTCTTAACTACCTATCACATATCTCATCTATTACCTCTCTCATATTTTTTTTCTCTCTTTAGCACAAATTCCTGTCTCTCTTCTTTTTTTCTTTCTTTCCTAACCTTTTCTGCCATCTCTATCTCACTTCTTACATGGCCCCTCCCCTCTCTCTCCCCTCAATCAACTCATTTCTTACCAACTATGGACAGGTTGCATTGTACAGACAAAAACGAAGCATATAAAACTTCACGCACACAAAAAAGAAATTTAAAAACCTTTGTGTAACCCTAAAACAAAATCACGAGCTCCAAATACCACATCCAAACTGCACATAAAAATTTAGTGGAACATTAAAAAATGCTAAAAACAAGTACTCCCTCCACCCCACACTCCAACTTCAAGAGTTACACTTTGACTCGGCAAGGAGATTAAGAAAGGCATTGAAAACATGTAAATTACCCCTTCATATGAGGCCCGCATTTATTATTTGTAGAAAGGGCGGGTAATCTGGTCATTTTCATGGCTTAAAAGGGAAATGTAACTCTGTAAATGGGACAACCCAAAATGGAAAGTGTAACTCGTGAAGTCGGACGAAGGGAGTAAAAGCTATATCCTTAAAAGTTTGTGGGGGAAAGGAGTATTATGTCCACCCTCCGATCAACAAAAGTCAAATTTGACTGGGCACACAGTTTGAGGAGTCATTTGGCTCTATGAATTTGCTTTATCTTCAGAAAATTTTGAAAAAATAGTTGTATGTGATGAGTGGGTTGAAATAATTGACTGAAGAATTGGCATTTTTGAGTATATAGTCTTAAAATGTCTATACTAAAATTAGCACACTAGTCCCATTTGACTGATTTCTATGTGTATCACGAATGTGGTTTTTGTAAATAGTCCCTCTTTAAAACTGACAAAGCTACTTTGCAATGTCTTTTGCTAACATAGATTTTAGTGTTATCATGAATGCATTCAGTTGCAATATGTTTATTTGAATACTTCCATAGATATGGGGCTGTGAGGTATGGCAGGATCTAATGAGATATTGGGAATCAAATATAATTTTTCAGGATTCTGTATCATACCCAGGTATTAAATAAGTTTGATGCTTTCAGGGAGAGCAGTTGACTAGCATTCAGCCAACCGGTGGAAGTATAAACGATCTATGTGTGTACGGAGAAAGTGGGTTGTTGTTGTTGGCTTTGGACAACAGCCAGATACCATCTTATTTTGTACCTGCTCTTGGACCTGCTCCCAAGTGGTGTTCTTACTTGGAAAACTTAACAGTATGATTCATAGTTCTGCTTGATAAACATGTTATATTATTGGATTTCTATGCTTTTGACTGTTATAGGTCAGACGGTTGTGTAACTTGTTACTTTTTTGTTTGTAGGAAGAATTGGAAGAGAGTACAGAAACATCTATTTATGATCATTTCAAATTTTTGACAAAAGAAGACCTTGAGAAGTTGAATTTGACAAATTTGATTGGTACCAATCTTTTAAGAGCCTCCATGCATGGTTTCTTTATTGATCACCGACTTTATAAAAAGGTAACGGCCTTTTTTATTTATTTACAATTTTATCTTCAACGAAATATACCATTTCTGTCCTTACCTCTTCATGAGACTGTTTAGTTGGTATTTTGCTTAAATCCTCATCTGAATCTAACAGTAATATACATGGTATTTTTTTTGTTGGTCTTCAGAAGAAATGTTAAATCCTGAAGGTAGATTCACATCTGCTTTAAGTATCTAAATTTACTGTTTTATATGTTGTGTCTTTGCAGGCGCAAGCGATGGCTAATCCTTTTGCATATGATGATTATATAGAACAGCGTAAAAAAGAGAAACTGGAAGCTGAACGTGTCTCTCGAATTACGGTTAGCTGTTGCACTTGCTTCATTTGAGTTTGCTGTTTTATTATTTTACCGAACAATTTAACATTTATCGGCCAAGGGCCACTAGTTTTTCATGTTCTTGCCACTACTATGCATGGTTTTGGGCTAAGAAGCACTGACATGGACAATGCGACACATGCATTCAGTACATCCACACGAAGTTTGCCCTAATTCTCGACACATACATTACATAAAAATACATATTTTAAATATTTAAATGAATGACAATCTCTCATTTTTTAAGAAAAATGTACATATAATTTTGTAAGTTATACTAGCAAAACAAATCACTTGCAAGTAGGGTTATCAATGGAAGGGATTTTAATTTGATCTGTAGGTGATACACGGTTTAGGTGATTTTGGATTCAGGAAAAAGTGTTGATTAATCATTTACCTGTTTAACCGTTTATCGGTAACTTAATGGATTGAATTTGGATTTAGGTATATACCGTCCATTTATTATGAATTCATCCCTTAACCTGAATCACTTAAGGTTGGCTACGTGGATTCTCTTCCGCCTTTCCACGCGATCAAATGCCTAGTCACCATAAAAACCACGGTGTTTCATGTCTTTTCATATTGTTGATGATCATGTTAACTTTGGCCTACCCTTACTCATAGCTTGATTAAGATTAATACCACCACACTTCCTAACTAAATGGGACTACGGTGTACATGACCAAACCATGTTTGGCGGTTGTCTCATTTTCTCTACTATTAGAGCTATTTTTGCCGTTTCTCGTATTTGTTCATTACGAATCTTATATTTTCTAGTTTTACTGTCCATCCATCTAAGCATTTGCATTTCTGCTCCACTCATCTTGTTAGCATGTTCCTTCGTGGTAGCCCAAATACTCAGTTTTGTACAATAGCGCATACCTGGCACATGTCCTCTAAAATTTTTCCCGGTATACTCCGATTACATAACACTCCACGTGCATTCTTCTTTTTTACCCAACCTGATTTTATTCTATGATTAACGTCCTCTCAAACCTCTCAATTTGATTAATGATTGATAATAGGTACCGAAATATTTGCTTTTGAGGTATTTCTTCTCCATCTAGCTTAACTTTCACTTCATCAATATTTCTCTTCCCACTAAAGTTGGAAGCAATATACTCTATTTTGTTCCTACTTATTTTAAACTCTTTGACTTCTAAAACTGCTCTCCATTTTTTTTCAACTTATCATTAACCTCATTATTTGTTTCATCGATAAGGACAATGTCATCAGCAAATAGCATGCACCAAGTTATATCATCTCGTAGATGTCTAGTTAGTTCATCCATTGCACGAAGATACGGGCTTAAGGCTGATTCTTGGTGTAGTCCTATAGTGATTGGTAACCGGCATGTCTCTTTTGTCCTGGTTCTAACTAACGTCGATGTGCATCATACATATCTTTAATAACCTCAATATATATATATATATATATATCTCAATGGGACTTATTCTGCTACAAATCATTTTTTCGTACAAACCGTGGGAACCAGTTGTATCTTAGTACATTTTTGTTGTATGTCAGTTATATCTCTGTATTTTGTAAAACAAAGATCCGACAAAAGAAATTTTTTAAAAAAATCAACTGAGATACAACAAAAATATACTAAGATAGTAAAGGTTCGTAATAAGATACCACAAAAAAAAAAAAAAGACAACAAAATTAACGAAGATACAACAAAAATGTATTGAGATACAACAAGTTCTCATGTTTGTACGATATTTGTGGTTTTGTACTTGATCACTTTCCTATCTCAATGTAAACCCTTTCTTTTCTAGGAATGACCAAATTTACTCTTTACGGATTCTATCATATGCCTTCTCTAAGTCAATGAAGACCGTGTGTAGATCCTTTATTCCTTTCCTATAGCGTTTATCAATCTCCTTAGTAGGTGGATGGCCTCTATTGAGATTTACGTGACATAAAACCAAATTGATTCTCCGGTACTTATGTCTCCCTCTTTTGTTGTGACTCATTAGTTTAATATTTATATAATTTGTGCAACTTTGAACGTCACCTATGTATTTGTATATTGGTACTATAATGCTCTTTCTCTATATCATAATTTTATTAAATAACTTAACTAGCCAAGACACGCCTACGTCACCTAGGCATTTCCATACCTCAATTGGTATTCCATCAAGTCCTAAAGCTTTCCCGATTTTCGTCTTTCTTAAGGCAAACTTCACCTCATATTAATTAATTCTACGAACAAAAGTAATATCCTTCTCCTATTGGTGCCACTATCGTTGTTCACAAGATTTCCTAGAAGTTGCTCATTTAGTAGTTTCCCAAAATATATTCTCCATCTTTCTTTTATTTCTTTATCCTTCATTAAAATTTTACTTCGTTGAATTCTCTAGTTTTTTATCCCCCTTGAATTTGTAAATTTATATCTATAATATAGTTATTTAAAAATAGAAATAAATATATACAGAATTATAAAATTAACTGACTTGATATTTTGCTTTGAAGAATGCCACGTGAATCAAAAGCTCGAACAGTTGTTATACTTATACTCTAATTAAAAATATATTTGCCACAACATTTTCCCCTTTAAGCATGTTCCTAACTTTTGATTTATTTTGGGGATTTCAAAACCAAAAAAAACTAATAAAATTGTACTCCCTTCGTCCCTAAATGGCGGTCACTTTTGTAGAAAAATTTCCCTAAAGGAGCCCACTTTTTTCAAAAGCCAACCATTTACATAGCTTAGTCTATCGATTTAGCTTTTACTTGCCTTTCTGGACCTTTACTGGCTTCCATGTAAGCGAAGGCCTTTCCTAGCAGCATCTGTTCCTTGCGTCCCTCTGCAGCTCGCTGAGGCTCTCTCATTGATCAGAGGAAGAAGTTAATTCGGAGACTGGATCTAGCTGGACGGACACTGGCCTCAGTTATCTGGTCTGCTTTCTGATTGAAATTTGTTCTATGAATGATCTCTTCTTCCTTCGACTAGGATCTCATCTGTTCTCACTTCTCAGCCATTATTGCTAGAAATTGAAGTTGTATCAGTGTCTGCTACGAAAGCTAGCTGTAACCTATATCTTATTGATTTTCGAGTCCCTTCCAGTTTCCTCTCTCTTAGCTGAACTACTATGAAGAGTAAGCTGATACTCTTGCCCTTTATTATTTTCGGATGATGCACTGGACTCTTTATCCTAGCTGCACTACAATATCTGCAATATTCAGTCAGTCGGTAGATGGCATTGTTATGTACGTCAACCTAGTGGTGAAACTGATCCTGACCTGCTTATGGAATTATTAGATGTAAGATAGCTTTTGGTGTGAGACGGATGTGTAAGAAAAAGCCTTTTGTTTAATTAGTGTGGGGTCAAGTTCGCTTTAGATGGTTTGGAAACGTACAACATAGCGTTCTAGTGCATGTTGTTAGGAAGTGCGATGTAGAGGAATACCGAAGTTAACACAAAAAGATACGAAGATATTGGCTTATCGTATATGGCGGAAAAAGATTCATTTAGCCGGCCCAAGTGATTGAGAAATAAGGTTGAGTTGAGTTGTACTGTGCGGTCATCCAAGAGTTATCGGTATGTATCAAATCTGACCTCATCTTATGGAACATTTTGGAACCCCAGTTCTTTCGCTCGGCACCCCCATCTGTTGCAAGTGGAAGGGGAAGATTGCTCTTCGAATGAAAAAGGAAATGCACTTTGTTGAGAGATAGGATGGCTTGTTTCTGATTCTGAGTGCTAAAATGTTGAAGGTGTTGAAGACGGATTTTTTTTTTTTTACTTGTACAATGATTAAGGCAATCCATTTTGCTTAAAGAATGGCACCTGTATTATTCATACTTACTTGAATCCTTCATATTTATGTTATTACTATATTTCAGGGCATATCAAAGTATTTTCTGAACTTTTACATCAAGCATAACTTATTGATATGGTACTTGAAATCGATGTATCCATAAACTATGAAGGTGACTTACATCTTTAATTCTGTGGGATACTAATCAGCTTATGAGAGGCATCATAGCTTTTGATTTTCGATATTCAAAGCAAGGTTGTTTCTTAAATTTACATTTTGTTGAATATGGGAGGAATAAACTCCTATTTGATATCAAGTATCTCTTTCCCAGTCATCAAATGTTATAATACTTTATTTCCAGATCTCTCTTGATATATCTCTCTTACCTTCATATTCCTTGTTATTCTTTGTAGATCAAGAAGAAACTGCCCAAACATAATCGGGCTCTTGCAGCTCGCCTTCTTGAAAATGAAGAAGCTGAAATGGAAAAGAAAGATACTGATGGTGCTGATACCAAGAAAACAAAGAAAAAGAAGGGCCTAACTAGTGAAGATTTGAAGGATGAGCGGTTTGACAAAATATTCAAAATTAAGGTACACATATTTTGGTGTTATCATACAGCATTTTGTAATACAAATTATGGATGTATAAGGTACATATATTTCTATTTAACAACACTCTAATTGCAGTTGGAATCTTTCAGTGTGGCTTTATGTACTGTCTCGCATATAGAGGCTGGGGTTACAGTGTTACAACACCATAGTTGTATTCTTGTAACCATATCAAGAATCTTGTGTTGTAATTTTTATTTTACTTGCATGCAGGACTTTGAAATCGATGAGTTCTCGCCAGAGTATTTGGCATTGCACCCTGTCGCATCCACTACGCAACCCTCATTGGTGGAGGAACATTTTGAGCCTGTTATGGACGATGAGGACCTAAGTGATTCTGATGCATCGGCTGCATCTCAGTCATCAGATGATGATCATGCGAACAACAGAAGTAAACAAGAAAAGAAATCTCGAGCTCCAAGGTAAGGTTTTCATAGTGTGTGTTAAGCATAATTGTCACATGGTCCCCCATTATATGCATATGTGCATAGCGTAATGCTTATGAAGCTCCAAGGTAAGTTTATTAATAGAGTTTGTTAAGTATATGTGTTACATGGTCCTTTTATGTTTATAAGCATGATGCATCTTAAAGTTGCTACTGTTGGATAATCTTTTTGTGATGCTTTTTTGACTTCTGTTGATTTGTGATCATTTCATTTCCAAGAAAGAAAAATCTTATAAATCAGGAAGAGCTGACTTTGCATCTACATGCGATTTCAGATCGTCTGCCTTTTATATTGTTCGAATGAATGAAAATAGTTACATGATAAATCTATGCTCGTAACGATTAAAGACGAATAAAAGGATTTATTAATAACTTGCAGACTGTATGAAGTGAAGGACCAACGGCATGCAGATGCATTCTGGAATAATAAGTCACTTGCCAAAGAGGATGCCCTTCCAATAGGAGAGAGGGTGGCAGCGCTGACTAATAATCATCGAGACTCACGTACTTTCAATGACGTTAAGATGGGTGCGGGAGGATCTCGAGAGATTTCCTTCAATCCCAGAAGTTCGGCTAGATACAAGGAAGACGAGGAGGATGAAGATACACACCGAGGAAAGAGAAGGGGGGTTCAGTCACTGCCAGACAGATCAGGTTTTCAAGGCCGTGGGAGAGGAGGGGGCCGTGGAGGAGGTAGAGGTGGACGTAGAGGTGGAGGTAGAAGTAGAGGCGGAGGAAGAGGAAGAGGAAGAGGAAGAGGAAGAGGGAGAGGGTGATTTTCATGAAAGTTGCTTGTTTACATGTACGCATGTAACTACTCCACTTCTCAAGGATGGGTGCTCCTTGTTCATGGATGTAGATATAGTGATTCAATCAAAAGTGTCCATGGGTGGGTAACTCTCCCCTCTCAAGCGGCGGATTTTTTGGACAGCAACTAATCCATGCAAGGTACAATTCAGTTTGCTTCTCTATGAAACTGCTGGGAGGTGATTATTGATGCATCTCGACCCCCCTAATCAGGGAGCTGGTCTGAAATGGTTTTGATTTCTGTTTTTTTTTTTTTTGGGGGGGTGGGGGGGAATAGATAGATGATACTTTTGTTTTTTTGATGGTAAACAATGTTGTAAAATTATGGGGCAGAATCACTTTTGGCTGGGACAATTGATTCTAAATATTTTCAATTTCAATTTTTTATGATTTTTTTTTTTTTGCAAACATGCCGCCAAAAGATGGTTTTCAGTTATGTACTACTACTACTACATTGGCCGTCCTCAGTATTGCCTAATTGAATTGAGTTGCCAGTTTTGAAGGTTTGCATACTCTTCTATTTGGATAGTTTACAGTTTTACAGTAGAAAAAGCCTACCAGGAAGAAACGTAATAAACCGAGTCAAACAACACTCTCCATGGAATAAAGAAAAAATGGTCATATGGATTAAACCAATTCACAGACCAAGTATCAATCGCTCGAACGAATCAATTATTTTTTAAGGTCCCAGCCAGTGGGCTGTCACAGGTGCAGCTATGGCTTTGTTGATTTGCCTTCAATTTTGCAAAGGAGATAGAAGCTATAAACCGTTAGAAGCCGTTGGAACCGAAAGGGCAGAAGTGTCTTTTAATTGAACTTAGCAAGGGCAGTCCAGTATTTCAGCAGCAGACCATGGCACGAGCAACGCACAAGGACTCTAACAAACGCGTACGACACCACATCTCCATCATCCCACCTGCAATAGAATCCAACACAGATTTAGCTACCCTTGCTATATAAGGAGGGAGCCATCAACCAAGAAAGGGGTCAAGAAACGAATTGTGTTTTATCATTTCATAGCTTAGCCATAGAATAGGGGAATTAGTCTCATTTAGCTAGGAGTAGCAATACTGTTAGTTTTCCTTTGTTGAGTTTGTAATCCAGTCATGATCAATGCAATTTGAGCCGCAGGATCCACCATGGTTGAGCATTTGTTTCTTGTTCATTGATTCACTGTTGGAACCCTGACATGGGCATATCCAAAATAAATAACCAGTATCATCTCGTTCGGTGCGCCCCCACCCACATACGGGCGGAGCCAAATTCACGCCCACAATTGTCATGTCCGTTGCTACTTTTCAACTAATAATTAGCAATACTACTACCAAACGATTCCACATAATCAACCTCTCCTCTCTCTTAAAAAAGAGAGACACACCATCTCATGCTTTCAATAAATCATACATACTCAGTACTCATTTTGGAACGACTCCAATAACAAGACAACAATCAAATTATTTCAACAAACATACATTGGAATACAAACGCTAAGTCAAATCTATCTATCTATCTATCTATATATAGGTAGATATAATAAGTGGTTAAGGCATGTTCGTATGCCTTTTTTCGGCCTTCCCTTATTGCCCTCAGCAAACATTATAACTACCGCCGTATGCCATCGTTTTGCCTTCAGCCACGATTCTGCCTTCCGCCACATACCCTAGAGAAAAAAACGGCGGCGGACTGCTCGACGGAGGAGGAGGTAGGGTTCCGAAGCGCCTCGCAAATCTTCCCTTTATTTTTAGATGGAAGTTCCGACATAAACTTAGGTCAGTTTTGGTCTTCATTTATTTTTCTTTGATTAATTTCTATCAAACTAAAATTCTCAGTTAATTTTGATTTTTTCTTCTTCCGGGGTTATAATTTCACTGAAAATTTATTTTTTTTTCTTTGAATTTTCTCACAATTATGAGAAAATTGGGCGCGCGCAGAGTCTCATGTGTGAATTAATCCTCTTTTGTTGGAGACTACGTTATGCTTCCATTATAATTTATGGCATTTTCCCTCCTTGTTAGCTTACATATGCCAAATGTTTTCCATGGATGGATGACGAGCTTTTGCTAGAAACTGATGAGAAAGCCTTCAGTGCTTCCATCCTTTCCTGGAAAAGGATCTGCTCTTCAGATGCAAAGCTTGCCGGTCGGATGGCTCCATGGCAGGCAAGCTAACACTGCCTGTATATTTAAGTTTTTAGTTGCGTTACCCTTGTCCTACTATGACACCATTTTCCAATCGGCTATGGAAACAGCTGTAAGAAAAAGTAATGCAATAGTACACCATAGACTTGACATCACTTTATTAGGGGAATCTTTGCATAATTCACCCGCAGGTTAGTTAAGAAGTTTTATCCACGGGTGGGTAGGTTATCTATTCAAAGTTAAAAGTAGAATCTTTCCCAATAGATCCTCGGAAAGAAGATTAATTTGGGCATTACTATTCCAGACTTCCCATTTCTCGTTTTCATCAACTTCATACAACGAGATCAACATACTACATCATAAACTACACATACATACATACATACATACATACATACATACATACATACATACATACATACATACATGCCACATTATTGAAGCACACTATCAGGTAGCAATCAGATACTCAAGTGATAGCTTGATTAGAACATACCCACCACCCAGCAGTCAGCCTCAATATCTAAAGCGCGACCTGCTGGAAGATTTGAAAATCCTTTAGTATATGCATTTTGCTCATTTATATAAATCAATGCATTTAACTGTTCTTGAGGAACAAGGCCTCCTGCAGTACTATTGGAGGGGCGCCGAATATTATGCCTGAGACAGTCCCTTTTTTGACCCTTGTAACCCTGATTCGAAGTTAACGATGAGTTTCTGGGGTCAAAATGCATGATAGGTTTCAACTTTTAAGGTAAATAAACCTCAGTTCCTTCTCATCAAGATCACATTTCGTATTGCCTGAGTCAGTATCATATTCATAGCTACACTCGGGTTCTGTATCATGAAACTCACATCTTCCATAGAAGCCAACCTTTTCGTTATCAGCACCTTCAACCTCACTTTGCAACAGACCCTACTTCCAATGCAACCAATAAGTCAGTCAGCAGCCACCCAAACATGACGGCAATTATTTTACTTTGACAAAACAGTAACTTATTTTAGTACCACTATGGACTACTACATTTAAATTACTGCCAACCCAGACATGAGCACTAACAGATTCCTTAGAATAGGCTCTAGCCAAGTCCTCCATTCTTAGTTGATTCATAGAAACATACTTGATATTTGATTGAACAAAACCTTGTTTTTTCCCCTTTCATACGACTGAACAACCGATGATCCAAAATGATTCGCTTTTGAAACTTGTCAGACATGAGCTTTCTGTTTCTTCTACTGAAATCAGATCGGATGTTCATATGGATGTGAGTACAACAGTCTCTGCAAAGAGCATCAAGTTAAGAAATTAGCAGGAAATCCCCTGTTGGTCTCTTCTTCCGTGAATTTTAAGATTACTTCATATCTTGGATTCTTGGGATTTCATGAGGCCTAAAGAAATATATGTTTCCCTGCCTAAGTACATCTTATCAGCCTTCTCATCTCGCTATCTTTATGTCAAAGTGTGACGACCCGAACCATGTGATAGAATAGGCATTTTACTATTAATTCCATTTCATTGCATTTCATGTTAATATTTGAATATACATTTTATTAGGAGTTGCATTGCATTTAATATTAGGACATGGCATGGCATTTGCATTTCATAGCATGTGAATTGGTAACATATAGGTGAATATATTTATAATAAGTAAATATATCTATGTAATGTGTTATCATCAAATTGTGATATAAATGGAAATGGAAATGAATATGTATAAGTGTTGCCTGGGGAAATAGCCAAGGACAGGAGACACTATGATAGGGGGTAGTTTGGACAATTTACATGTTTGAATGGGATAACCACGGGTTAGATCACTGTGAATCTCCCTTGGTCATTTTACCTTCTCAGAGAAAGAGAGAAACAGAG
>JAOWAN010000001.1:280947-293545 GCA_028566635.1 Lobelia cardinalis
CTTCCGCATCGTGTGTGTTGTGTCATCACCGCGTCACTCCCCGGGAAACGTGACGTCACGGGACTCGGGGCGCGACACAAAGCTTTGGCGATTTAAGTTGCATTTGGATGATTTATTATCCAAAGCTTTCCAAATAGTTTCTAAGTTTCTCTGCTTCAGCACAAGCCAATTTGAATCCTTTCAGCAAGTATTTCTTCATTGTAACACTGTCGCTCAAATATGGTCGTACTTTGTACTTTGCTGTGGGATTAAAAATGCAGGAAGTTCTATTTGTCAGGTATGCTTTTTATGGTGGATTCACAGTCCAAAGCAAGCTGTTCATCTAATTCTATTGCCATCTACTAATATATTATGGGTGCTTTGGAAATGTAGAAACAAGAGTTTGTTTAGAGGTTTGAAAGTAAATAAAGGTGTTACTGTAAAAAGAGATATAGGTTGCATTCTTTCAGCTGCAGATTGAAGACCTTTCCCCTTCCATTTCATGGATTTGCAGAATCAAAATGTGACTGTTAAATCCATTAACAGGGGGAAATTTATCTTAGTCAAGTGGAGAGAGCAGAAGAAGCGTTTGTAAAGCTTAACTCTGATGGTTGTTGTAAGGGTAATCATAGAACTGAAGGGAGTGGAGGCATGATCCCAAATTCAGATGGAGGGTTATTATTTGCTCATTCGATTACTTTTGGTCATTGCACTTGTATGAATGCTGAGATTGTTGCTCTTCTTCATGGTATCAGGTTATTCAATACCAAAGGTTATGAGAAGGCCATTGTTGAAATAGATTCTAAAACATTGCTGCAAATACTTCAAAGTAAAATCAAACCTCCATGAAAGTACTGGTACATAAGTCAGGAGATCCTTCGTGGAGATTCTTTTTCTTCATTGCTTTAGAGAAGCAAATTGTGTTGCTGACACTCCCGCAAATATTTGTTGCAATAGTGGTGAAGATGCTAACTTCACTTCTTAAATTAATATGTCTCAGCAAGCTAAAGGAGCATTTATCTTGGATTCTAATGGTACTCTCTTATTAGGATGTTTAGTTCTTGTTAGTGCAATTTTGTTTTTTCCATTGGAGGGGTGTATCTTTTGGGATACTTGCTTCTAAAAAATGGGAGCATAATTTTTAGCTGTTTTTGACGAGAGGTTTAGGGAAGCTCCCATTTCATAGATGTAAATGAATATAAATAAAGTAAAAAATGCATTGTGTTAATTTATTCTTCAAGTTCGTTCTGTCCATTTGACAGTGGATTGAGATCTATGAAGTACTTATATTCCTTGATGAAACACCAAGACTGATCTACTGGAAGCACTAAAAATCCACCTGCATTGCAGGTGGCCATTTATCCTAGTAATGAGAAACACGATTAGGTGATCAAGACCGACACGGAATGAACATTGCATGGTCTCCCTTACCTCAAAAAATTACAAAAGCAAACAAGAATCCATAGCCAGCTGATCAAACTGGTAATTTCCGACCCAAACCACAAGTGATTCAAACCCAAAGAAATCACTACTCCAAAGATTCACCAATCTTCTATTCCTTAAATCTATAAATCTAGAGCACTAGGGTGAATGAATGGTGTGTGTCCCATTCTCTCGGTTTCACTCTCTTTGCTGTATCTTCTTTTATTTCCTCTTGACAACAACAATTAAATGGATAAATTCAGACGGAGGAATTTATACTACATTTAGTCCATGAGTTTCCATCAGGGATATTGCCGAGCAGGGTACAATTGAGATATTCCCGACACGAATTACAGACGCGTAGCAAGATTTGCCTCGGTGGAAGCCACGACTTGGCCCTACAACTGATACGTACACAAACTACCTCATGAACAGATATTAACCAGCATCATTCATGCACTCATATTAGATCATAGAAGCATCTAGTTTACATACATATTGATATTTCCTACAGATAACTAGATAAAAGAGTATCCAATTCCAAGGAAAAATAAGCAGCATAACTAACATCATTCACCTACTCATCCTAACAAAATGCAGCATTTCTTTCATGGCTTCTTTGACAATTGCTTCACTGGTATCTTTCGCTTAGTTACTCTCAGCAACTGCCTTATCAATTTCATCGGCATGATCACGAAGTTCTTTCCACTGAATAAAGAAGGATTGTGAACTAAATCAGTCACTTCATTCAACATGCTCTACTCTGTATCACTTCTTGAGCCTTTTATAAATATCAAAAGCTAAAATATTCATTGTTATTGTTAGGGGTGTCAATTAGTTAGTTATGTTTTTCAATTCAAAAAAGCAAAAAAGAGTCCCGATTAGTATCGTATATTATTTATTGAAGAATATGCAAGGGACACCATATAGTTAGACAGTAAGACTAACATATAAAACAACAAAATGTACCTGATCCATCGATAATGAAATACCTGAAAATAGTACAGAGACGGCCATCAGTTCCTTTTCCCTTTTTCATCTATAAAATCTTTACTAAATCAAGCTATACATGCATATACAACAACAGAAGTATGTATTGCAACAGTTTGAGTAAACAGAGGAGAACTTGACAACTTTAAGTAGAAACAGAAAAAAAGCCCTAAAAGATGGATAGCATAACACTAGCTTGGGTAAAGATGTCTCAAGCAATTATATTAAGGGTCCGATCACGAATACGATATATGGTAATATTAAGTTATATAATAGTGTTCACAATATGAATATGAGATAATAAGTGATATGAGTTTATGAAGTAAAAGACTAAATTGTCCTCATGATGGGAAAGATTTGAATATGTTGTGAGGAGAGAGAATGTGATGTGAAAGGTTTGAATTTGAGGAGATAATTGAGGAGAGAGGAGAGAGGAGAGAGAATATGACGTGAAAGGTTTGAATTGATTTGTGAGAGTGTATAGGTGTAGGGGTAATATATGTAAAGTGTTTGATATTGATATATGATATTTGATGATAATTGGGTGTGATATTGTAAATATATGTGATATATAGGATGTCGTGATATTCAAATGTAATAATATATAAGACTCGTGATCTGACCCTAAGCCGATCAAACTTTATTGTCATAGATACTGAGCAGTTATTTCGCATATCAAAACACGATGTAGATCCTAAATGGACCTATTGTAACCAGTAACGGACTCAAATAGGAATCATGATAAAGCACGACAAAGTTCATCCAAGATTAAGCATGACAAAGTTCATCCAAGAGCATTTCCTAAGGGTAGCACCTCGCTGGCGATATGATGTCCCATGAGCATGATAAACTAAGTCACCATACTATCCAACCATGGTAAACAATATTTTCTTGTACTGCTATGATTAAATTGAAGTCATGAGCATAGATTGTCTCTATTGTATTTCATTCTCTTCTCGATGTGCATAATACATGTTGTTCATTATTTACAGGTTGGTGCATTGGAGGATCCCAATGATTAAAAAACTAATCAACATCATATCAAAATTGGCCCATTCGATCCTAATCCATCTCCTTAAACACACTTTCTAAACTCATTTGACATGAAAGTAATAGGTAAGACTTGACTCAAACTGTTCATAAGGAATGGATTACACAGATGAAAAAATCGAACAATTAGTTTGAGAGATACCAGATCAAGAATTAGAGATACTCCCAAATAAAAAATGCATTCAATTTTTCAGACATCCAAAACATGTATCGAGCAATGCTACATCCATCAAGAGAAGTATATCAAAAGTACACAAAAGCCTTGTTGGCAAATTTCAGCTCGTGAAATTTTTCTACAGATAGGGTCCACAAGTTCTGGTCCAATCCCATTAAGCCAACAAAGCTTTTCTGCACTTTTTATGCACTTCTCTTGGTGGATGTAGCATTATTCCAGCAGGCCATACATGGGCATATACCAAGCCATCCTCCACGTCTTCTATAACCCCTATCTTGTTTTCTGGTGCTCAGCTACAAGCTGCACTCCTTACTTGGATCCAAGCACCAGTCCTGATATTTAAGAGTTATCTAGTTCAAGCGGCCTCAAACACCGGAAAAGCTACATTCCTCAACATACCCTCAATATATTTATAGCTGTTTCTGAGTCCACCTAGAGGCTAGACCTTCATATTCTTGTCAATTTCTCCTGTGCTAGCTAAAGGCCTTTTCAGTCACCTTAAATCTCAACCATGGGTCTGCAATGAATTTCAAAACTGCTGCAAGAACACCACAATCAAACCTCCATGTGCACCAGCTATACTTGTGTCCCTTTTCATTGATCTCATCAAATTTATTTTGAACCACTCCAAAGCGTAAAAGTCTACTTAAGCTTAGCATAAAAGTTTACTTAAGCTTTTTCTGCCTCAGATTTTGCATCTATAGACTTGGGCAGAAAACAAACACCTCATTCTCTCGTTATAGCTATCTATGACTGCTAATCAAGTATACACACACAAATTTTTAAGCAGGGGGAATACTTGGATAAAGAGCGACTCTTATGCTTGAGTTTCGGTATGGACAACATTCTTGGGAGATTTTAAGATGGAATGTGATAATGCCAAAAAGATCATTATGGTCTGAACATTGGGTTCAAATCGAGAGAACAAATATTTAGCTATGCAATTTAGTTGAAGAAAGACGGAGAAAATCACACATATGAGCTAGAGCAGGGAGATGTTCCCCGCTTGAACACGAGTGTAAGACCGTGAGTTAGTATATACTAGAGCTAATATTTGATAGTTGTCGTTGTAAAGTTGAACCTAACCTACCTTAGGAAGGGATATCATCACTGTTTATTTATAGCAAGGAGTTTGGTGGGAGTAACTATTTTTAACATCACATAGACAAGTCATCAGTCTAGTCAGGTCCTAGTACCTGTGTTTTACTGAGGCTCATTTGGTAACTCCGGTATAATAATGTGTGATTTGATGACCCAAATTAACGAGGTGTATTTTAGCAACATCGTTAACTGAAGTCAACAAAGCTCATATTGTTGCATGGAGGTCGTCAAAATGCACATCGTTTACGAGATCATCTAAAACGCACCTTGTTATACCAAGGTCACTGAAGTGTGCCTCATTAACCGGTATCATAAAAAACGCAACCTAGTCGTCGAAATGCACCTCATAGCCATTGTGACCAAAAACGCACATTGTTATCCCGAGATTACCAAAATGCACCTCGTTAATCAGGGCCCTAAGCGATACACCTTGTTATACCACAACCACTCATACGCATCTCGTTAGACACAACCGCCAAAACGGACTTTGGTATACCGAGGTCAACATAAAAATGCTCCTAGTTAACCGAGATTGACCAGGAAAGTTGAGGTCAGTATGTGAACTGATCTAAGCATGAATTTGTGCTTCACTTTAGTTGGAAAACTATAAAAGTCGAAACCACAAAAGCAAATTACAATGCAATGTCAGTAATGACAAAACGTGGGAGTCATCCTTATTCCCAACTTAGACTAAATGTTAGAAATAGCTGCATATTCAATGCCACTGAATTAAGTAGAAGAAGCAGCTGGAAATTCACATTTGCAGGCAAAATAAATAAACCCTAAAAGCTCATCCCCATACACACACCAGCAAGTAAATACAAAGCAAATCATCATCAAGTAATCAAACCACAAACACAATAATAATGCAAATATATACCTTTCCGGCCAGGCATTTGCTTGCCATCTTTAACATAGAATTCTCGGATATCAACCACAACCTTTCCTTGCCAGTTCCTCACCGACACTCTCCGATTCTTCGATATCTACCAATTTTTATTTAGAAATCCCAAACGGAACGGTTAAAAAACAACTCAACCGAGAAATCAATGGTTTAAAAGGAACAAAGTATGGGAGAGAAAGAGAGATACCTCGCAGACGATGATGTCATCGTCTCCGTTATCGGAATCTTCGCCGGAGTCTTTCTTAGAGAGCTTCTTCGGAGGTGCAGCGTCGCCGTCGGAGGCGAAGTCATCGTCTTCCTTGCCCTTTCCCCTTTTAGACATTTCTCTCTCTCTCTCTCCCGAAGTTTCCCAGTTTATAAACCCTGGGGTTTCAAAAACTCAACACACCCGGCAAATGTTCGGTCAGGCCAGAACTGGCTTTCAGGAACCTTTTTATTTTCTTTTCTATTTGGTTGAATTTTAATTAAATTTTTACTGTATAAAAGTTGATTTGTTATTATTATAATGTATAAGTATATAATCTAGTTATGAATAGTTTATTATGACTTTGGTCACGAAACCAATTCGACATGATATTTGATTTTTTATGAATTTTATTATTTTTTAATTTTTTTTTAATTGTTATAAAATATTGTATTATATTGTAAAAATATTATATATGGACTTTATAACCGAAGTTTAAATACTTAATAAAATATTAAAAATATTAAATAATCGTATATTAATTTTTCAAAATGAATAAAAGAGGAGGGTTGAGGAGATATCTTTTGATTTTCGTTTCTTTCTCATTGATCATATTATATTTGTATTTTTTTTTTTATTATGTGTTGCTTTAATCATTCAAAACATAAAATTAAAAATCATAAAAAGCATCAAACATTGACTTCCTAATATAATTCACAAACACAAACGTGTGTATAGTATGAAGGTATTATTCAAATACTCGTAATTTGCTTAAACTCATTCAATTTTAATATTAAATTTTGGACCCTCTTTCAAAACATTATCTCTTGGGTTCATAGTTCACAATAATATCTAGCTCTCTCTACGGTATTTACAAAGCATGATCAAGGATTCAGCCTTTGCCCCCAATTGGATAGTTGCTAAATCAAAGAATACCAAGCTTAAAGGTTGATAGCTTAAGCTATTCCTTGCACAATGGAAATGAAGCCGCTTAAAGCATTTGATGATCGTTGAAAGAGCGCCAAGTTTTAAAGCTAAATGATCAGACACAAGCCACAATGGTTGGAATGAGAATTGTTCATCAAGAAATGACCTTATTAGGTAGACAACATTTTCTACGCCCTACTTGATTATTATTCGTTGTTAACTCAAAATGACAATATCACTTTATTGATAAAACGTGTCTCTAGCCAACAAAACATTGCACTTGAAGGTTTATGTTTCATGCATATTTTTTATACGAGACAGCTTTTTCAGGGATTTTATAGGCACACTATCCTATCAATGCACAGTCAATCCTGACATTTAATAAATGACAAGCCAAAGTTCAAATATCCAAGTTTAATTGATGAACGACACATTTACTTCCATTATAAATAGAAGACAAGATGAAGATATGTTGTTTGGTTGGTGGTGTACACACACTTAAAAAAATAAAAGAGAGAGCATTTAAGATAGAATTTAAAGCATATATTTCCTCACACTTACATTCCTTCGAGATTTTAATACCCAACCTAGACACTGTAAAAATCAATCATTTCTCTCTCTCTCTCTCTCTCTCTCTCTCTCTCTCTCTCTCTCTCTCTCTCTCTCTCTCTCTCTCTCTCTCTCTCCACAAAGCTGCACCCATCTAACACAGCCAAGTTCCCGGCAGATAACTCAACACCACCATCGCCGGCGGAAACTCCAATCTGAAAGTAATGTCGCCCTCCCCCCTTCAGCCTTTACCCCAGCCACCATCCTCTACCTCCATTTCTGCTCCCAACTCTACTAATTAATTTTCCATCGTCCCCAAGGTATGTCGATTTGGGTTTCCAGCGAAAATCGAGAACATGTATGTCGATTTGGGTTTATAGCAAAAATCCTGGCAGATAACTCAACACCACCATCACCGGCGACTATCTCCGTCTTTAGCTGCACACAAAATCCGATCCGAAAGCAACCCAATTAATCAACGGGAACATGGACCATTTTTCTCTTTCATTTGATGTAAACCCAATTAAGAAGGTAGAAAAGTCAGATATGATCTAGAGCAAAGTCAGATTGACGCCTAGGGTTTTTATCTGTTATCCTCTCACCTTACTTCCCCCAAGCTCTCTTTCATCCCTAATGCTCTCCGTCTCCAAGATGGATGTGGACAGGCTAAAGAAGATGGGGCAGCGCGAGAAGAAAGAAGAAAGTTGTCCACAAGACAACCACCACAAATGACAAGAGGCTTCAAAGCACTCCAAAGAGAATAGGGGTGAATGTTATACCTGCAATTGAAGAAGTTAATTATTTAAAGATGATGTTGTCAACTTGTCATCCAATTCACAAATCCCAAAGTTCAAGCCTCTATTGGTGCCAATACCTGGGTTGTTAGTGGCTCTCCTCAGACGAAGAAGTTGCAAGATATTCTTCCTGGAATTATTAACCAACTGGGGCCAGATAACTTGGACAACTTGAAAAAGTTGGCAGAGCAATTCCAGAAGCAGACACCTGGTGCAACAGGCAGTGCTACGACAACGGCACTAGAAGAGGACGATGATGAAGTCGGCCAAAACTTGTGGAGGGTGAAACCTTTGAAGGTGCTGCCGAGGAGAGTCACACTTAGAATGATAGTGAGTGTGTGTGTGTAAAAGGGATAGAGGAGAGAGGGGATGATAGTGAGTGTGTGTGTGTGTGTGTGTGTGTGTATAAAACAATTGGTATTATAGACACATAGGCGTATAGTGCATTAGACGCCCTCGCTCAAAAAAAGTGTACTACACACATTTGGGACCCACTGAATAATTAATTTAGGTAACAAACTAATAAATGCAGTAATTAATGTGATATGTATGCTCTTTTTATTGTATTCCATGCTCTTTCAAATCACATTAATTACGGGATTTATTTTCTCCCATAAATCAAAGCACTTATCAAATTAATTACGTAATTTATTCTCTCCCGTAAATTAAGGCACTTATCTATAACAAATTTAATTATAAAAGAATCTCACTCATTTTCAGAGAGAAATTAATATATCAAGCATCTAGGTTAAAAAAAATTATATATATAACCATCATACACTTTTTCATATACATCATACTCTTTCGTATACTCAGCATACATTTTTTTTTATATTATACATAATTTTTAATATATAATCATCATAATCTTTTTCATATACATCATTCTCTTTTGCATACTGAGCATACTCTTTTTTATAGTATACATAATTTTTTTTAGTTTACGTTAAAATGTTTATATGCATTTGACAATCATAATCTTTTTCATATACATTATTGATGAGCCCTGGCCCATCGTCCAGGCCCAATCCTAGCCCAAAGTTCAAGACCCAAAGGATTGGCCTACAGCTAATGACCCAACCCTGATCCAGAAGCATACAGGGCGGCCAGGAGCTTAGCCCAACGGGCGGCCTCATGGTCGACACCCATGCCAAGATCTAGGCGGTTGCCAATTCCAGGAAGCCCGCAATGCAATACACTTAGTGCGATCACCAAACAAGCCCGCCCTGCAGTACTCTCTAGGCGGCTACCTAATATGCCCGCCCGACTTGCACATCTTCTGTTGAAAGGGCGACCTATCATCACTTGTCTTTCTAAACAACGGCATGGATCTGACTCGCCTAGGTGGCATCCAGAGGCTTTTCCTTATCTAAGACCAAGTCTTCCGCCAGTCAACCTTGGAGACAATCACACCTGCAGTTACTCTACCATGGGAGTTACGCCCTCATCTCTCCTAGCAAAAAGGAAGGAGGAATTCAAGCTAAACGGTTACCCTGCCATCAATGACTATCCATTCAATACCTATAAAAGGCCCTCTGATGGGGCCTTGAGGAGGTACCTTCATTTTTGATATACTAAATTGCTGTCAAAACACACACACGCACTCACTGCATTCATACGCATCTGTGAGCAATCCTCTTTACGTTCTCATCAGAACTAATTAGGGTTCTGCAGCCTTTCCCTACGGGAACTTACTCTCACGTCGGAGCGTACGAGCGAGGCCAAGCCTTGGCTCATCACGTTAGGTGTTTTCTGTCCTTTTTCTGATTAGCAGGTGACATGGAGGATCACATTTGGAGCCACTATCCAGCTGACACGTGGATTGAGTCGATCCGGGCTCGATCAATTATACTCTTTTGAATACTCAGCATACTTTTTTTCATATTATACATAAACTTTTTTTTAATTCATGTGCATATGTTTATTTACGTTAAAATATTTATATGCATATGACCATCATAATTTTTTTCATATACATTATACTCTTTTGAATACTCAGCATACTCTTTTTCATATTATAATTAATTTGGGTAACAAACTAATTAATGCAGTAATTAATGTGATATGTATGCTCTTTTTATTGTATTCCATGCTCAGGATACTCTTTTTCGAATAATCTTTTTTTAATTCATGTGCATATGTTTATTTTTTATAATTAATTTGGGTAATAAACTAATTAATGTAGTAATTAATGTGATATGTATGCTCTTGTTATTCTATTTCATGCTCTTTCAAATCACATTAATTACGAAATTTATTCTCTCACCGAAAATCAAGGCAAAAATTAATGTATGGTTTTGGGTTAATAAAAAACCCCAAATCTCACTCTCGGCTGTCACTTGCTTTTTATGAAGAGTGAGATACACATGCTGGAGAGGCGCACAGTATTAGAAGCACCTATGCGTTTAAAATAAGAGATGGGGAGAGAGAGAAAAAATATAAAAAATGTGGTATTTTTAAATTTTAGGTATATAAATTTTAAGGTGTAGGGGTAGTGGTAAATAAGTAGATGTGTAAGAAAAAATGGAGAGAAATTAAATAAAAACCTAGATAGTGAACATAATTTTAAAAATCACGATGTTCAAAATCATGAAAACTAAGTGGGAGAACACACCCTAAGTATCTTTTGATTGTGTGTGTGTCTTGATTTGTGGGTGTGTGTGTTTTGATTTGTGTGTGTTTCATATATCTAGGAGAATTAGCGTGTGTACGTATTTTGATTTCTTATTTTGATTTTTTTGATTTTGAATTTGACTTACTAGTGGCGGCGGTGGTGGTGGATGGTGGCTCCATCTAAGAAAGAAGAAAAGTATGAAATTTCTTTTTTATCCTTTGTTTGAGAAGTTAATTTTCAAAATTACCGTTCGATTAACTTGAATTTAACGACCTATTAACGATATGGACCATTTATGTACCGATTTTGGAAACTTTGATCGTTTAGACTATTTTTCTAAGTTTAGGGACTATCCATGATTTCGGGCAAAGAATATGGACCATTTATGAAATTGTCCCAATTAAAATCATTGCGTTTGAAGAAAAGAATCACGAAGACGAGACTCGATGTGGTTAGTGGCTTAAGAATGTTTTACCGATTATCTCAATTTTGTTTACTTTGAAACGTAACATGGTATCATGATTTAGAATATACAATTGAGTTTTCAAGTTGATATATCATCATTTTTTATTTTTTATTTTTTATGAATTCCATTATTATCTTTATATATTTATCTTATTTTTTCACTTTAATTATTATAAAAGATCATATCAAATCATAAATAATTAATCTGTTGACCCAACCCAATGTATTTTGTGCTCGTAGGCATATGTACAAAAAGAAAATAAGAAAAAACTTATGAAAGTTAAAATATTAACTTAGAAAAATTAATTAATGTGTATATTTAAAATTGTCCAGCTTGATTACTATTTTAATATTTTATAATATACAAAAATTAAAAGATAAAAATCTTGCGGAGTCCGGAGAGAATGACGAGCTTGAAGCGTGAATCTCGGACAACTATCCCTCCTGCAGATGTTAGCCAAGCTCTTTGTATTTTCCTTTTCCTTTTTTCTCAATCAAAAGATGAATGATAAAAAAATAAAAGAAAAAAAATGTAATGTTCTTAACATCAACATCAATAAATAATAAATTCTTCTCTATCTTATATTATAAATTGTACTTTATTAGGGTCGGATCACGAATACAATATATGATGATATTGAGTGATATGGTACTGTTCACAATATGAATATGAAATGATATGGGTGATATGAGTTTATAAAATAAAAGACTAAATTGCCCTTGATGTGAAAGATTTGAATGTGATGTGAAAGGTTTGAATGTGAGTAGAAAATTGAGGAGAGAGGAGAGAGAATATGATGTGAAAGGTTTGATTTGATTTGTGAGAGTGTATAGGTGTAGGGATAATATATGGAAAGTGTTTGATATTGATATATGATATTTGATGATATTTGGATGTGATATTTGAAATATATGTGATATGTAAGATGTAGTGATATTCAAATGTAATGATATGTGAGATTCGTGATCTGACCCTTAATAAAATGGACTTCTTAGCTTTGAACGCCTAAACGCTCGGTATATTTGTGGTGTAGTTGTGCTAGGGATTTGCCTCCTGAGAATACGGACCCGCCGCCGAACATCTCAATAAATGAATCGAGATTTTTCTTCGAGACAAAAAAATTTAATTTGGTCACTGACCTAATGACCTATTGTATGTATAATTTCTATATATATGTTTTTTTTTTTGTGGGGGGGCCTAATACACAATATTTTACTTATGTAGCACTTAATTGAAGATGAAATGACACGAAATTTGGGAGGAAAAAATCAAAAGACATTCTTATCCTTTTGTCATGAGAAAGGAGACATTAAAGCACTAATTTTGGTACCAAGGGCATTCACAACGAGTGCTTGAAGAGGGATTGAGCAACAGTTGCAGCCTCCCCTCTTTCAGACTGAACTGTTGTAGGGCATGAAAATTGGGGGAAAGAATGAAGGGGAG
>JAOWAN010000001.1:330150-340417 GCA_028566635.1 Lobelia cardinalis
TTGAATAGAGAGCAAACAGGCTTCCGACCAAGCTAGATAGTTTGTGCCATCCAACTTCACCGAGCTAATAACGAGGGTCGAGTTGAGATGAGCTCCTCTATTAGACTCATTGGAGGTGATTTTAACTTCTTCGGCCATGGTGGTTTAGTATAGAAGCACCCTCAAAGAAATTCAAACCCAATAGCAATCAACAAAGGAATTCTCTTAAGTCAAAGAGAAATAAATTCAAAGCAAGCCAAGTAACCCTAAGATCCTTATGCATACTCCATTTAAAACATAACTCAATCAGAAATCCAAGGACAGAAGTCAAAACGAGACAAAACGAACGTAACCAGATCTGTCCGAAGCCAAACGACCTAGAAAATGAGATCCAATCAACACACCACCAACATATATAAGATCACAGTAGAATCGAGTAGCCCTGGAAATTTTGGCCGCCGGCGCGTGACGACGGCTTACTCCTAACAAAAACCTTAATAAAACCAGTCCCGTTTCTCTAATTCATTAATGATAAAGCAATCTGTAATGATGGTCTAACATTTCTTCTATAAAACCTTCCATCTCACCTAAGTCAAAATAGATCAAATCTAGTCTATTGTAGCCGTACACCCCTAGAATATCAGAAAATCAATTACTCGATCTTTTTGGAATGTGTATGGCTGTTCTTTTTGTTCTACAGAAAAAGAAGACTTCTGAATCTATTGGTCTACGTAAAAGCATTTCTGTGAAGATAAGATTCCAACTTACTAGATGCTTATCCAACTCGGCATTCTTACTATTGCACCGGACTTATAGGAGTATTTGCTACTCCCTCCCATTTTAAATAAAATTTCTCTTTTCTTTTAGAGATGATCTAGAAAAGTGTCATATTTGAAAACTTTCCCTTTTAGGAATAGGTAACAATATTTTTGATTACAAGTTTATATGTGACCATAAATAGCTTACTTGTCTCTTCCTCCCCCCCCCCTCTCTCTAATTGAATCAGATGCATTATCTTAAACTATGTACCCATTCAAAGTGGACACTTGCTTAAGATCAGAGAGTATATATTTTATTTTTCTTGGAACCTTATGTTTCTGGTATTCAATGAATCTAGATCACATTTTCATGCGTTGTCATTTTGATTTCCCATGCAGGATGGAAAGTTTATGGTTGGGTGCTTGGCTTTCCCACAAGTAATGTTTTTTGGCTCCTTTTTTTGTTTTACATTGCTTATGGTTTTTGGAAGGAGGTAACCCATTTTTGTAATTTCTGAAAGTAATCAAGGATGCTGCCTACAAAATTGTTTTGAGAGAGAGAGAGAGAGAGAGAGAGAGAGAAAGAGAGAGAGAGAGATTTGGAATTAAAAAGCATGTTAGTGGGTTTTTATGTCAATTAACCGCAACTAGACATTGGGAGACCATTCGACTTTGCTTTTTAAGCTTAGCCGCTCAGATTCTTTAAGAGCACTTCAGCTCTTACTAGCAAAAAATAAAAAACAGAGGGCTGTTAAGTGCAAACAAATCTTAGCAAAATAAATAATGCACGGGTTTCTCTTGGGTCCGATTTGGTCAGACGATTATTTAATTCAAAGGGCTGTTAAGTGCAAACAAACAGCGCCTTACAAAATCTCATGTCAAGATAGGTAGGTCTTGTGGGTTTGAATCTGAATAGCAATAGTTTGATTATATATTACCAAGTCTTGTGCTTGTTTATCGGCTGTTAATTAATAGTTTGATTATATATTACCAAGTCTTTGTGGCTTTCTTTTGAACATTTCAGGTCTTACGATTTCATATAAATTTATTAGTATACTTTTGCAGTGTAGAAATGTTGTCTGGCTTCCAGCACCAATATTAGAAGCAGCTGTTACCACAAATATCTGCAACACATGCACTCCAGGTTACCTGAGTTTTGTTTTTATTGCTATACTGACATAAGAGCTTTCTTTCATTTACTTTTACTAAATGGTTTACATAGATTCATGGTTATGATATGATGATGCAATCATTAAATTTCATGAATATTTGTTCATAGGCCCCGTTTTCAAGATTCAGTTCAAATTCCGCCGGTTGGAAATACCTCCAAGCTATGATGACAACTATTTAGGTAAGTTATCCCCTCGATAAATATTCAATAGCTACATTTATTGGAGAAATTTTTGCACCAGGCATCGTCTAATTTCTTCTCTTCATGCGCTTCTTTTTGAATTGTTCATGTTAATATCCTTTGAAGCTAGCATTGACATTAATCAATTACTCGTTATGTTAAAACTTACATCCTCTTAGGTTTACTTGTAATCAGGAAGAAGCTTAATTGTATTCTGTTCACTTTTGAGAATGAGAATAATTTTGCAACCCAAACCTCAAATCTCGGTCCACTTGCTCACTGCCTCCCCGCCCCGCCAAAAGCACTTTGGTCAGCTAGGGCTGCCACAATCTCAAAACAGAAGTTCATGGATGGTATTGGTGCTCAGTGGTTGTAGGTGGCCACTTATAAGACACTATAACATTCACCCCTTAAATCCTTGATGTCCCTACCGTGGCTTCATTCAGATAGTCTCAAGATCTCCCGGTAGTCAATCACCATAAACCGTAATAGGACTCACCACTAATGGATATTACTCCCTCTGATCCGGGCAAATAATCCACTATTCCATTTTGGGATATTTCATTCAGAGAATCCATTTTCAAAAACTAAGCTATAAATATTTATTTTTTCCCAAAATACTTTTGTTCGTATTTAAAATATGATAGTTTTATTATATATTGTAGAAAAAAAATATATAAATGTAGTATAATTTTTAAAAGACATAAAGGGCTAAAACTAAAAAATTAAAAAATTAACTTTCAAACATGGGCTCTTTGCCCCGAACAGAGGGAGTAACTCCCATTGGCAGTGTCTGTGGCATATCATCGATGAGGAAGATATCATCGGCAAACACACACCACATATACTATCTTGTATATTTTTGGTTAGTTCATGGCAAAAAGGTAAGGGCTTATGGCTGGTCCATGGTGTAATCCTATAGTGATTGGGAATAACTGATTACATTGAAAATATTTTGAGAAAATGCTTTATTTTTAAAGATTATATAAATATTTTTGATTAAATGCAAGACTAGCAAGGCATAGTAAGACTAGCATTTGCTAGGGCAGTTGTGCGTCAGGTTACCTGCGAAACAGACTCAAAGCTGATGGTCAAATCTTAAAATAACAAGTGTAATTGGATTTAAGATGTTAACGGTCCAAGAACCTTTGCTAATTTAGCGTATATATTAGCTAAGAGAGTGAGCGGAAACTATATTGTAGATTGTTGGTGGCATATATTGGATGTCAAATTTTCAACGTAAAAGAAAAGAAAAGGAAAGTGTTGTTTTGTATGTACATATTCCGTTGAAAAAGTAAGATGAATAATCAAAACTATATTAAAGATCGACATCTTCCTTTGAAACATTTTCCTGGTCACCTTTTTTATAGCACAACATCAAACGAACGAAAGGATGTAGCATGCTCAAGAAGAATTGTATAATGATATAACAAACTTGTGAAAATCGTTTTTGTTTATAGAAAATGCACTTTAACATTAGAATATAAACACATATCATTAGTTCTATACTATAGCATCTACATAAATCTATCCATACTCTCACGTGTAATATTATATAATGTACAGTGTTCCCATATCCAATCACCAAATTTCAACCATGAGTGTTCTAGGTGACATATATTTGGATTTAAACTGTTGTACTTTAACCTGGCTTTGTAACTTAAGAGTTCAATATTTCATGTGGAGATACAGCTAGATGTGAGAGTAAAAAGCGCTCATCTGAGATTCTTGACTTTAAGTTGATTGTATATATATATATATATATATATATATATTTAATTTTTTTTTTTGATACATATCATAATTACTTCTAATTTCTGGTCCTTTTCTACATAGTTCTAGTTCCAATAGAACAATTTTAAGGCTGACATCAGAAAGTTGTTATCCTACTAAAATTCATACGCATACTCTCTCTCTCTCTCTCTCTCTCTCTCTCTCTCTCTCTCTCTTCTCTCTCTCTACACTGACTCATTTGTGCTTGTACACACATTCGTTAAATGAATAATGTTTATATGACAGCTCTCAATTTGAATCAACGGTATCAACCTATGTTGTATCGTTATCATGAAGTTAGTAGGCTCGTAGAATTTACTTATGGTGGCTGGAGATAATTCATTTCAGGTTGTGTTGGCGGTTGTGATGATACTTTGAAAGAGCTTGTAGAATTTTGTGGTTCTGGACCACGCAATCTTTCAAGCATAACTGGTATGTATTATATTCCTGTTAAGAGCTAATTGTTTTTGTCTATTACTTCACCCAAGTACTCACACAAATAAATTGTGATCTAATAGTGCCTGTTTCTTGTTTTTGGCGTATCATGTAGTTTTTCGTGCCATTGTTAGTTTTTTTTAACTACGCATGCTTGGAGGCAAACATGAAACTGGACTGAAAAATGAACGGAAATGCTCACATGTCATGCTGACTATTGTCCTTGTGAGGCAAACTCAGGAATATAATAACTAAAACATCTCTGGCAGTTTGTGATGCACCTTGGTTTAACTGGCCAAGTGATCGTAAGTTTTTAAATGAGTTGGTAACTTAATAAGGGACACTTAAAGTCTCACTGATGGGTTTGCTTCGAATCATACATGAAACTGGACTGAAAAATGAATGGAAATGCTCACATGTCATGCTGACTATTGTCCTTATGAGGCAAACTCAGGAATATAATGACTAAAACATCTCTGGCAGTTTGTGATGCACCTTGGTTTAACTGGCCAAGTGATTGTAAGTTTTTAAATGAGTTGGTAACTTAATAAGGGACACTTAAAGTCTCACTGATGGGTTTGCTTCGAAACATATTGGTTCATAACACTTTAACATTCTAAATTTTGATACTGTAGATTTTAAAAACATGCTCAATACCTACCAAATATTTTAGACGCTCTTGTAAAACTTCTCTTATAGCTTCCCATAGGGCTTTCCTTTCAACATTATGGGTATGTGCCAATAACATAAAAGTTAAGGTGCACTTTTCACCCAACCTGTTAAAAATTGAATGAGTTAGGGTCCGTTTGGATGGTGGTCTTTTTTGTGGTTTTCAATTTTTTTGGCTTCCACGAAAACTGTTTTGGTTTTGTTACTGTTCATATGAATACTTTAACTTCCCATTATACCCTCTTCATATACAATAGTTACCCAAAATGCCCTTAAATCATAACTACTTTTCTTCGCTCTCCACTCACCCATCCCATCATTACTCTAACCTTTCATTTTCAATTCCTCCGTAAACTACCATTTGCTTCCCTATTCCACTTACATCACACCTCTAACCCATTTGAATCGGACGACAGCCTCCATCTCCAATCATCAAATAATTGCAAACTTGATTTATGAACATACCAATGTTGAAATAATAGTAATTTTACTGGTGGGTTCCAATAGGTGTGTTCCATGAAGCTATTTCCTTTATCAGGATGGAACCTTCTTATCTCTGTCCTATATTTCTGTACACTTCAGAGCTATCATGATCGGCCTATTTCCACCGAATAAGAACACCGTCAGTGTCAATTCAATGGGAAAATATTGAATTGTCCAAGAACTTGAGTGCTGATTGACAATGAATCAGAAGCTAAGAAGACCTTTTTTTTTAAATAAAAGATTGATTTGTCAGAGAAAGAGAGAGAGATTTCAATGGTGTTTCTTTACTGATAAATCATGTAGAATTATAAGGTAGAGTGAGAACATTAGGAGGAAGGAGGCATAGAGAAAAACCAGAAAGAGGAAAGAGAGAAAAGCAGGGAGAGGGAAAGAGAGGAGAAGAAAGAGAACATGGGTAGAGTGTCAGATAGAAAGGAAGAGAGGGAGAGAGAAATTTATATTACAACTGATTGATAATTTGAATAAAGATGTATTTGGGTAGTAGGGCTATGGGTATAGGAGTAGTGGTCAATAGTAGGGTTCTGTATTAAAAAGTTGTGAAAAGGAAACCTACCTAGTGAACACGAAATTGGGCTTTTTGAGAACAAAAAACCAAGAAACCTATCAGCCGAACCACTTTACAGATTCTCCCATCTCTTTTTATGATTATTAAATACCCCTAAGTAACATTTTACTTGGCTGTCCAACTTGAACTGTTTCTCCATGAGCAAACATTCTGCCTCTGAAGTTGCGCTTTTTGCATGTTATATTTTATTCCTATGCGTTTTTAGCCCTTTTGAATTTAGAAGGAAATAATTGTTAAGTTGAATATCATCACAGCATTATATCAGAAAATCATCTTGATGTTTGGTTCTTGGGTAACACTGTTGCTCATATGGATAATAAGTTAGTTTTTCATATGCTAGGCATTATGTGGTTGCAATCCACCGAATTTACTGTGCGTCTCATTTTCACTTTAGGTAGAGGAAGAGGATCCACTACATCTTCCAGCAGCGCCCAAAGAAGTGCTCCAAGAGGATCTACTACATCTTTCAGCAGCGCCCAAAGAAGTGCTCCTCGGCAGAGCAGTTGTATCCACTGCCAGCAGATGGGTCATTCTTCGGATAATTGCCATTTACAGACTTCTCATTCTCATGGGGCTCGATCACAGAGAACAAATCCTCAGAGTGGTATTCAGTGATTATGATATGTACCTTTGCATTGTCACTTGATTCCCATGTATAACAAATAACAAAATAAAACTACTGCATGCTATGATCAAATTAGAAGAGTGTAGGGGTCATCAAGCATGGAATTTTAACAAGTCGCACCCCTCAACGCGAGAGATGGAATGTTAACAAGTTGCACCCCTCAAGTGCAACTTGATGGTTTCGGAGTTCAGTTATTAGACCTTGCAACCAAACCATATGGAATACCTATAGGCGTATGCACATCCAACATAAGTGTTCACGGGAGGGTACACTTGAATGTGGGACAAGCTCTCTCACCCGCATTCCCATCTCATCCTCCGCTCACTCTTGAAACTCTGTAGAGATTAAATTGAGCAGATGCAAGGATTCAGATCGATGTCAAACCAAATTCAGAACTTGAGCCACAACCAAGGGTCTCCCATGGACCCAAATTGATAGGGTATTGGTGGAAAAGCCATTTCAAGTAATATTACATGCTTGGGAAGCATCACTGGTGTGTCGTGCTCTGACATGATCAGAACGAAATTAGGCTAATTTTTGCCTATTAATTTTTTATTACCATTCGTGGGGATCTTAGTTTGTACCATATTTATGTGATGGAAAGGAAGCGAAGGAAACTCTCTTTCAGACACGTAAAGCTCATTGTTTTCTAGAGGTTATGAACTAAATTACCAAAACAGATGTTGGCCTTTATTCAATCATTTGTGTATTTATCTATGTGAAACACCTCAGAGATCATGATGAATGGCTCTATATTTAATCTTGCATGGTTTCTATAATGCAGGAGAATCTTCAATTTGCTGTAATACTTGTGGCATGCCTTGCCTTCTACGAACTGCTAACACTGAAAATAACAGGGGAAGAAAGTTCTACTCCTGTCAAGCGCAAGGATGCAACTTCTTTGTGTATGTCAATCTATACTTGTTCTCGATTTCTCAATATGTAAATTGACATTTATAATCCGTTGTGTGTGACTGAGAGTGTGTGTTTGTGTGAGGGAGGGAGTTCTTTTTGTGTTGGTCCAGAATGTTTACCGACTCGCTTCCCATTTTGCACTCACCTACCTGCGTACAAAAGTAGCATCTATTGGTTGCCAGATACTTGAGTGAGTCATCAAGACTCGGCAATTACTAGTCTATGGTGATGATTGCCTTGTTCATGTATAGAGGACGAGCAATGTGGATGGAAAAAGAAAGGAGTGATTCCTTCTCCGTGCTGTACTAGTTGCCTCAAGACTATCAACCTATTTATGCCTGCGTGAGCATGCTTTTGGATGGTTTGTTGCCTTGATGATTTTGCACGAGATGTAGTTGACCTAAGATGTCCATCACGGTCTGTAATAAAACTTAGTTTGCTATGTGTACTGAATGTTTAATCTTTTTCGTGCATGTTATACTTGCAAGAGCTTGCTGACGTAGAAAAGAAAGCAAGACTTACGCATCCTTGTATCATGAATCTGCTGGATCCTGGTATCCCTGGATTCCGTAGAATTATGTGATTCATGCCTCCAGTTTTGATCTGAGCAGTGGTAATTGTGGACCTACAGACATGTACTTGTTCAACTATACACGTATGGCTTGCTCTTGGACCCATATTGTGCTTTTATGTTGGCAATAACACAAATGGACCAAGCAGTCGCCCTAATAACATGAATCCTCACACTAGTTGGTTTGTGCATCAATGCCAGAGTGATAGGACAAAAATTTCTGCCCGAGTGTTTGTGACACTGATTGGAATAAGTGGAGTGGATCCGCTTGGAATGCTTTTTCTTTCTTCTTTGGTGAAATTTTGACTGCTATAGCATCAAAAGTGTTGCTTTTCAGTGAATAGTCTTGATAAATGAAAATGCTTCTGAAGTAGTTTAAAATGATTGAGCAATATGGATAAGAGAGTTGTGTTGGCCTTACTGCAGATGTTGGGAAGATGATAGGAATGCAAGAAGTGGTGGGGTGCGGCCTAATAGTAGTAGCAGTAGGACGTCAAGTAATCCAGGCAGGAGGGGAGGTCGTGGTGGCCGGGGCGGTGGAGCACACCGGAATGAAGGGACCTTTGTGTCGGCGACAGGGGAGCCCGTTTCAGGCACCAGAAGTTGCTTCGTTTGTGGTGACCCATCTCACTTTGCAAATGTTTGTCCAAGTCGTGGTATGAGAAACTGATCTTGGAAGTGTTTTTTTTTTTTTTTTTTTTTTAAATAAAATTAATATTGATAAAAAATTCTAAGGGTTTTTAATATTAAACAAACTGATTAGTGATCAAATCTTCTAAGGGTTGTGAATATGAACCTCTCTCTCTCTCTCTCTCTCTCTCTCTCTTCATTAGCTTATGTACAAATCTAGGTCTGTTGGCATTTTCATGTTTAGAGTTGCAAATTTAGTCCCCCAAAGTGAGATTGTTTAATCTCAAATGTTTCATCATATATTGTTCTAAAGAGACAAAAACAATTGATTGAAGTCTCACATTGATACACATAGCATGAGACTTATTAACTTTTTTTCTTTCAATTTCTTGAGTTAATTGCTTATTATTTTTTTAAAAAAAAAAATTCCTTGAGTTAATTTCTTATTAAATGAACACATGCTCCTGCCCATTACATAAACCATGTGAATTGCAAATGACTAGTTACTTCCGTTAACTCCAAAAGTGATCGGAGGATTACGTAGGAAATGAAATCAAGTTAATATGTTAGATGATTGGATTAACAACACATGGAATGGCCCAAAGTTATAACGTTTGTCGTGATAACAACGTAATGCTAACATTAGGAATTTTACTAACTCACCAAATCATATAAAGCAATTACTACTTATTTTTTATAGAATCGTCGCACCATGATAAACACATGTCTAAATAAAAAAAAAAAGAAACATATGCAAATTTTAAAAAATATATACATATATATTTTCTCATAATATGCATTGAAAACCATAAATCTTTATCTAATAGTATAAATCAGCTCAGAGGTACGTCACATTATAAGTCATTGGATCCCGATAATCTCCCAAATTGATTTTCTTCTATATTTTTTCCGAATATTTAGTTTTTTTAAAAATTTTCATTTCCCCCCCCCCCCAAATTATTAAAATTTTGAATTCTTTCCATATATATATTTTTTCAAATTAAATTAATTTTTGGTTACATTAAATACTATATTTATATTAAAAAAAATTATACCATGTAAACACACGTAGTAGCTTATAATATATCAAAAGCATGCAATAAAAAATTTATTTATTTTAATTTTTATTTTTAAGTTACATACATTAAAACTCGAACTCGAGAACTGTATTAAAAGAATTCAACCCCTATTGGTTGTTGGTTTTAACTATTAACATGTTTTCAAACAATTGAAACAAAAAAGTTAGGGCCCAAAATTGAAATGTGGAGAGGGGAGTGAAGGAGGGTAAAAGTGTAATTACGAACGCATTCCAAAAAGAATGATTTTCCCTCTAATCCGGGCGCGGGGGGTGTACAAATGGTGTGATCGGCCAGGGGGGGGGGGGGGGGGTTTTTTATTATTTTTTTACTAAAAAATTTATCATTAAAACATTTGGGAAAAAATTTTTATGGAAAATTATACATTTAATACACCATTCCAACCACAAATTTAA
>JAOWAN010000001.1:368851-382998 GCA_028566635.1 Lobelia cardinalis
ATAAAATTAATACCATAGGGCCCAAACGGCAATTACTCAAACGTGGGGGTCCTTTTCGCCTTTCCACGGAAATATTGAGGACTAAAATGCAAAAATCCCTATAAAGAAATAAGTTGACTTTGTGAAATAGAACTTCTTTTTCTTGGACATAGGGGGTATATATTAAATTGGGTTTTTTTTTTTGTTCCCTACATACCTTGCTTAATTTATCACTAAAAATGGTGTTGGTTGTTTGCCATTCGCCATGCAAGCTAATTGCTCCATCTGAAAGCTACCGAATAAGTTAATTTCTAGGTGAATGCTTGCTTGGGTCAGTTAATTTGTTGAACCTGATATTCAAAATATGTGAATAGAGGCGGTGATGATGGTGGTCGATGGTTAGAGGTGGTGGTTAATGGGGGATGGTTGCAGTGGTTGTTTTTAATGGATGGTGACCGAAGTTTATAGAAGAATATTGGTATGTGAGCTGCACATGAGAGTTAACAACCAAATTAACGAAAGCGACCATTTATGTCCACATTTTATGAACCTGTATCAAAATGATCTATTTTTAAAATTCAGGGATTATTGATTAAAATGCAAAAAGTTTATGAAGTTGTCTCTAGAAAATTATACAGTTACACTTAGCACCCTAAGGAATTTCATATACCACAGGTTCAGCTGTTAACTTTCTCTAAAGTTTACAAATTGGCCCCTAAAGTTTTAAAATAGTTGTTATTAGAAATTATAAGGAGCGCCTCTCCTCCATTATTCATTTCATCTTTGGTCATTGTTCGTTATCTAAAACTAAATATTCATTTATATTTTCTTACTGTTAATTTTATTTCCCTTACTGTTATTATTAACAATGATAAAAATGAATTTTTAATTTTAGACAATGAACAATGACCAAGGATGAAATGAATAATGGAGGAGGGGCGCTCCTTGCACGGAGCGCATAGGCGCTCCGTATACCTACCGAGTTGTTACAGCCTTTTATTCAATGAGGTCGAGTTTAATTGTTGGCGAACAAGCTTCCTTAAATACATGAATCCAAGGTAAGATCAAGTTAAATTTTTAACGGACAAAAAAGAGAGAAAAAAAATTTGATGGTGCGTTTGGACGGGTAGCTTTTGATTTAGTTTTTGAGCTTTTGTAATGATTAAAGTAAAAAATAAGGAAGATAGATAGAAAATATGTGGGACCAATGAGAAAGAAAAACCAAAAACAAAAAAATTTGGTAAAAAAATACCCATGTAAATACCCAAGTGAGTTCAAACAGATTTTCGGTGGATGCGAAAACAAATACCCGCGCCCGGGTTTGGCGCCACGCAAATCCTTTTTAAGGAAGGAGGCGGACAAATCAAAAAACAGCGAAGGAAGACAAGAAGACAAAAATAATATTTGGTGCAATCTGTACGGTCAAAACTTCCCCCCACTTCCCATCTCATCTCATCCTGCCACCGTGCAGTTATTTCTCATTGCTACGGACGGAGTACTACTTTCACACACACACACACACGCACACACACACACGCACACACACATATACACAGAGTCTCTGTTGCACTCATTTACGGTATTATCCAAGAGAAGGGGTGGTTAGTTAATTAGTATAGTCGATGTTAGTGATGGGGCGGCCGGCACCGGCGACGGTTACTGTAAGCGGAAGTGATTCACCGTCGTCATCTACTTCTAATTCGAGCTTCCGTGAGCTTGATGATGTCTTCTTGCAGGTCCCTTCCTTCCTTCCTTCTTAGTTCTTCAATTCCCTTCTCCACTATTTCAAAAATTTTGACTCTTGACTGATTCTTCTTTTCTTTCTTTTTGTCCCTATTTATTAAAAAAAGACCCATATTTTGAAATTTAACCCATGTTTGATTTCTCGGTTACTAAACCGTTTTTATTGATATTTTGAATTCTTTATGTACTTCAAATAAAGCTACCTTTGATAATCTGCGTAGTAACTCTGAAAAATCATTTCTTGGTGTGTGTGTGTGTGTGTGTTTGTGTGTGCGGAGCTCAAGAACAAGAAGGAGGGGGATGAGGATGAGGATGAATTACTTGTTTTCAGTGTAACTACTGTATATTACTCCTTTTACATCTCTCATTACCTCAACATATATAATCTTGAACGATGGTTTGATTCATTTCCCTCCTTTTCAAAAGTAGTGTCCTTTCTTCCAAAAAGGAAAAAGAAAATTTTCCCTAAATGACTATCCATTCTTTAACAAAGTTATCGAATTCTTCTTTGTACGTCCACTATAAATTCAAATTGCATACTATAACATGAGCATCAAGCGAATTCATGTATATATCCTCTTAAAATTGCTTAAAACTCAACTTGCTTCATTTTCTTTAAAAAGTCGAATTAAAAGGTATGCTCATTTCTGACATAAAGGAATGCTCGTTATTTGGGTGATTTGAATGGTGTTATGTATTGTTGTTCTTTTAGGCCTTTTCACAAAATCTATCCATTTATTTATTTGACCCAACTTGAAACTGGTTATTGGCAATGCTGGAATGCATTGCACATGCTTGCATCAACTATAGGCAGCATCTTTGCTTTCAATTCTCTTCTTCATCTCATATTTCGCAGTCGTGGAATACTGATTTGCATTTTTGCTCCAAATGGTTTAGACACAAACGAGAATATGGCTTGGAGAAGTCCTCGAGACGAGATTTGAGGATCAGATGCATATTAGTGATTTGCTTTCTGACGGGGAACTGCTGTACGTTCCACTTTCTCTTTTCCCCAGTGCTCTTTAATCTCAAGTGTTTGTACATTTCAATACTCTTGAATTTTCCATTATTGTTCTCAAATATCGTTGACGATAAGTCGTGTATTGCTTTTATTTTTTGGATGCAGTAATATTACCGTCAGAAGCCATCCAATACCTGTCTTATTAATTTTCACAAATCTAATCTGATTACAGCTTCAGCTTTACAGCACTATGTCAGTCGTATCGCTGTTAAGTAGTACAGTTCTATAAATTGTAGCTAATGGTACCTTTTAAAATCGATTTATGAACTTAAGTCTTTCCTACCACTCTCAATTTGCCATTTTTTCTGTCTTCATTTCAATCAACCCCAATGACCCACTGTTAGAGAAAACTGATGGGAGCTTTTCAGTTGATGAATTACCATATTTGATTTCGTTTCGTCATAATGAAAACCAATCCTATTTTTGTCAATAGCAAAATAGAAAAAGAAAAAAAGAACCCTTCAATTTTTTTTTATACACAAGTGAACTCTCAATAATGCTCCCGCTGGCTGATTGTCTATTAGAGCCTAATCAAGGAGATCATGATAATGCACACACAGTGTGGATCCTTTTTTGAAGGAACGAGCAAGAAGAAGAAGTTAGTCAAGGAAAAGAAAATGTTTGTCAAGGAAAAGAAGAAAGACACGATTTACGATTGGGATGAAAGGAAAAAGAAATCTTCGCCAGTTCTTTGGAAGTCAGTGGATCCTTTTCTTCCTTAGGAACTGATAACATTCGAGATAAAGAGAATTGAGGCTCTAGACAAGTGATTTCTACGTAGAGTCTATATCGAAGAAAATTTCTATAGGTTAAGGTTTATTTGTTAAGAAAACTGCGGAGTCCTCGGGCCGAAAGATAGGCTGAATCAGTGACCTATTTGGATTTGTGAACCCTTGCTCTCATTAACCGAAACTGGTCGAGCAACAGATGGCACATCTTGTAGTTTCTGAGAAAAAGAACTCTGTCCACCAATAGGCGAATTTTTCTCCATACGTTCCTTGTCAGAAAATGAAGTGTAACTTCAAGACCACAAGTGCAATTTAAAGTTTGTTCAGAGTTGGGGACTTTGCGTTCTTCTTTCTATGCATGGTTGTAGGTAATATGGTTGGTGACTGAGTAGATGATGGAAGTGGTGGTAGTCAAACCCAGCATCTAACAGATGCTCATGATGAAGCTAGGTTATTTTGATAAGCAGCATTATTGGAAACATCCTAGGAGTGGTGAAGCAAGCATGCGAGGGCTTGGAAGACCAATTTTTAAAAGTTGTAACCTTGTGCGAGCATACACAAAGTTTGAGTAGTTTACATTTGAATAAGCATGGCTCTAGTAGATATTTTTGAGCAATCCAATACCCCTAATATCAACTTGTCAGAACATTACCTTTAATTTAGCAATTCTTCTATCTCTTATATATTCTCGAGTACTTAACAGTAGGTTTATATTTTGTCCAGTAGCATCATAGATTACTCTTTCGTTTTTCTTTTTGGTTTTTGAAAATGACAGTAAAACCTCTATCAATTAATAATATCGGGGTCATGAAATTTTATTAATTTAGGGAGGTATTAATCGATAAATTAATATTTTATTAATATAAAAGAGTGCTTTTCCGGTTCAGGAAATATAAATTTATCATTAAAAATAATTGTATACTTCTAAAATGTATAATTTTTCTTGAATTTATTTTCGGGAAAAAACAACAGTAGGTGAATAATTTTAAATTTTCCTAGTTATCTTTGTAACTTAAGTAAGAGTATTATTAATTCATGATATTGACGGACTAAAGATTCATATAAGGCTCTACTGAAAAAGGTATGTCTTATTAATTTATTGATATTGCTAATCTTGTAAGCTGGCCCAAGTTGGGACCAGAAGAAAAATATATTAGAGATTTACTTCATTTTATTTCCATTTATATGTTGAGCTGCTCTATTTAAATAATAAACATAGTAGACCTATGTTTTAAGTTAGGCAGTCTTTGTTAATCATTACTTATAATTTCTACAGATATAAAATGTAAAGCTAAAAGAAGATTTTCATGCTCAATAGACTAACACTCTTTGTAAATCATTGATGCATCTTATATGTAAGAAAATTCCTCTATATGTGCACTTTATAATCAGGCTTACTTAATATGTTTTGGATGATATGAACTTTTCATGATTTTACAGGTTTGAAGTTTCTAGAATATTATGGAATATGTTGTTGGTAAGATTCATGGACCTAAGACATGTTAAAGCTCATACATGGATACCAGTTGGCTCTAGGAAGAGAAGTGGGAGATATAGGCCATATTCTAATGTTGATTCATTTTTGAAGGTAAGCATAACCAGTTTCTCCGTGTGGTTGATGGTTACACAAAGATACCATCTTGTTTGTCTTGGCATCCTTCTGCTCCAGAATGAATTTGAATGTTGACAATCTTATGCATATTAAGAAGCTATAAGTTGTTAAAACTCACCAAGACTAGCATAGTACAATTAAGAGAATTCTTTAAGACACATCTTTATTTAAAAAGGAATGATGGGAAAGATCAACATTTTCTGAATGTAGATTTGGAATGAACCAATATGGAATATTCTGGCGTCTGGCCTTATTCGGTTGGATAGAGTAGTTTAGATGAACAATCAGCAATATGGAATGATTCTGGCCTGAGGATGGATATAGTAGTTTATATGAACAATCAGCAAGCAATTATGGAGTTACTATAGCCCAGTTGCTTTTATAAGATGCCACACTGCACGGTGCAGTCACCCAAAATGTAGACCATAAAATGCTGTCCGACACTTGGTCCATGAGTGATATATCATGACCATATTTTGTCGCCTGGGGTTCATGGAAAGAAGAATTTATGATACAAAAAACCAAGCCAATGTAGCTCTCTTTCATCTCTTCATTCTGATCCCATCATTCCATTGTTGGTTGACATTGGGCCCATGTCTATGACTGAGGTAACACTTTTCTAAGGCGTAGGGGGAACAATCGATTGCTGCCTATCTCTCAAGCCTAACCAAATTACTGTCACCAACTACCTATCCATAGCCATGTCACGAGTCCACAGACACATGTCAATACATGAACCCTTGCTTCACAGAGGTACGATCACTCATATGAGTCACATCCATTAGAAAGATAATAGAACCGCTAGAAACACTAGTTTTTGTTGAACCAACGAAAAAAACTTCTTTAATGAGTATGACTTTTTTCACTTTATATTTGGCTTTTGTGATGAAAGAAGAAATGTTCTGGAATAGAAAGAGAATGTCATAACTCAGAAGTGGACGAGGGATCCACAAAGAGGTCAAGTAGAACATAATCAACAAATTGAAAAACAATACCGCCTGACTTTTTACAACCTGATGGTCAGCTAAAAATCAGTTTCCTTTTTCTGCGCAAACAACAAATGAGAAATTTCGTTTAGTGGCCAGAATCTGACACTGGATCGTGAATTGTGGCATGATGACATCCAATCTAAATCTCTGAAAATATATCCAGTTGAATTTGAAAGGATGTTGTCCAGGTAGTTTCTAGAATTCCAGCCCTTGGATCTCTGCAAGTCTTAACCACCTATGTCCTTAAGGTACACATATAGAAAGCCCACAAAAAGCCCAATAATGTTCCTACTCCTATCTCTAAAAAAAGCAAAGGATCACGAGCACATTGCTCATCTGCAGAATTTAATCATCCTTACGACTTATGAAACCTTGTTTAATTTGACAAGTAGCATTTCTTCAACCCACAATTTGGATAACCAACTCATGTAAAAGCTTAAGTTGTGAGCAAGGGGGCTAGATTTGTACACCATGAGTCGAGATTCCCCCTGATATGCTAGATTTACCGTGGTGCCAAATAGAGTGCCAACTTCTGTGCTAATAGTATGGGGAATCAAGGCAAGTGAGATGATTTGTTCCCAATACCATAGCAAACAGGTACTTCTCAGTGAGCACCAAATAACCAATGCAGTTAATATCTACGGTTCCCTCATTGCAATAAATGAACATGGGAGATCCCATTTGTTGGTGAGGAATTCAAGGATTTAAAGCTCTCTTTTTCTTTACATATATACTTGCTCCAGCGGAACATTTTGGGTAACTGGGCGTATGGGTATATTTACATCTAAACCCTTCATGAATATCCTTATCCACCCTCAAATTCAGCTTGATTTTCCTCTTTACAAATTCATTTGGAAGTCCAAGGTCCTGTTTAAGTTGTAGGTCTTTGCTTAGGCTGTGATTCTTAATCGGCCGAATACCAACGACTGTCGTCGCGACGGGGCCAAATAAAGCCTTATCTCCGGATGTCTGCATTATGTGTATGGGTAGCAACTAGAATCACGATCACTTATTTATGATTGCTCTGTTGCTCGGCATTTATGGTGTACTTTGTTTGCTGTGAGGGGAGAAGGCTGGGTGTCTCCTCGTTCCATCAAGGATATGTGCATGATTTGACACATGGGATTTGGTTCTAAGGGGGCTGCTGGAATCCTGTGGGGATGCGCTTTGTTTAGCTTGCTGTGGAATATTTGGATCGCGCGAAAGGCTCATATTTTCAGAAGTCAAGAGTTGCCTTTTCCTCTTATTTGGGAAATGATCTCTTTTCAGGCTTCTCTTTGGGGATGGAGTCTCGTATTTTAGCCATTTGTGGTTATTGGCTTTTTGTTTTTCCTTTTATTTTTCGGGCAGAGTTCTGGTCCGCTTCTTTTTGTAATTCCTTTCTATCTTTCTAATAAATTTCTTCTTTTACCAAACAAAGTAAAAAATGCTCCAATGGAACTAATGTTATCTTTTTCGCTTTCTCTTTGTTGCAGGTATGCAAAGTTTTTGGAATGGATGGCATTGATCTTTTCTCCCCATCTGATGTTGTTGAGAAAAGAGATACTAGGAAAGTTTGTATTTGCATAAGATCGCTCTCAAAGAAAGCAAGGTCTAAGCAATTGAATGTAAGTAATGTTACATGCGAGTAGGTTTTTGCTTATGATAGGTTTTTGCTTATATGATCTTTTGTAGAAATATGGAAGAGCAATTAACTACCTCACTCAAAAATCGTACGTTGATAGAGCATCTAATCAAGTAGAGGGATACAGAACTCAGCAAACTATTGGTTCTAGGTTTCTACTAACTGAGTCATACATCATCCTTATTTGAGTTCTAGATAAAGTACATTATGACCCAATCGTCATGCCAAAGCTTTTATAAGCTTCCAAAGCTCTATCTGCAAGGGTGTGTTGGTATTGTCATGCTCCACTAGTCTAGCCTTAAGTTACTGAATTCACTCTCAATTTGTTGAATCTGACTTCATAGCAATTCTTGTAGTTCTTAACTTGTTTTTTCCCCTTCTGCCACTTATATGGATAACTATATCGTTGGTGATCTTAGTTGTACTACAAATGACACAAAACATTTTATCTTTCCTAAGTCATGACGATAAACTTTTTTTATTTTTTGTTAGGTTCCTGACTTTGACATCGTCACCTATACTATAGCCATGCCTACAGATATAGTGGGATGCATCAGAAAAAGCTTGGAACAATCTAGGGGAAGCATTTTAGGTCCCATTCACAGGCCATACAAAGATAAACGATTGAATCGCAGGCAGGTATTAATATTCAATAACCTGGACTTTTTGCATCTCTAACTTGATGTTGGGTTGTGGGGAAGGGCACAGCTCAACTCTTCTGGGGGTTGAAATCTTGCTGGCTAACATGCTCTTTTGCCATTCCTATCTAGAAGAGTTCAGATGCAGCATGTGAACAAAGCAGTAAATCATGGCTCGTAGACTCTGATGAGGCAGAAAGCAGTTCTATAGGACCTCAATCTTTGATGTCATACGCGGAGACCTCTCATATTGATCCACTATATTTAGACTTGGAAAATTCAGCTGAGGTGCCTTCAGAAGTCAAAGACCATTCATTGGCTCAAGATGCGGTATATGTAGATATGCATGACCAAGAAACAGGTGAGTCTGAACAATCCCGATACAATGCAGAGTGTGTACCAGAATTAGAGGAATCTATCTGCTTGCGGTATATTAGAAATGGTGGCCAGTTGTATAGAACGTCATCTCCTGGCTTCAAAACTCAAGTGATCTTATGTCACAAGATTACAAATTTAAATAGAGCAAGACATGGGCAGGAAAAAAACTCAGTGGACCTTGTTGATGGTGCTCATAGTGAGGGAAATGATGGTTCTAGTTGCTTCAGTTTTCCAGGTGACAACGGGGTAGAAGTAAGTCACATATTCCAGCAGTTGACACTCTCAGATCTGACTGCCCCTCAAACTGGCCCCAACGATTTTTTTCTGATTGAAGAGGATCCCCTGTCCAATTCCTGCATGGAAACTGAATCTTATGGATCAAATTCAACACCAACTACTTGTGAAAGTGGAATTTGGATGAGGTCCCCTGATAACATTGATGGTGTAGAAGTATCCTCCAAGACCAGCATGAGCTCCCTGCTAGGTGGTCGAGTGCTTGACTTTGGTTTTGATGCTAAATGGGATGAAAATAATCCCACAGTTGTTGAATCTGAAAGTACTGAATTGCTATATTATCAAGCTGATAGCGTGGACGAGGAATCAGCAAGATCTCACAAGTCTCAGGACCCGGCCAATTATGGAAGGCTACTGCATAGCACTGCCTTTGTTACAGAGGAATCTCATATCGGACTCGAACTCGAAAGTTCCAACCTCTCTGCTGATTCTCTCATACGATATTGGGATGACCGGAAATTGTACACCTCGATGTGTCAAGGCATGGGATTAGTAGATAATCAAATTAACCTGATCCAAAGAAATTCAGTAGATGCCTTCTGGGTAAAGAAGACAAACATGATTGTTACGGATATCGACAAAGAACCTCTTGGAAAGGTTACATATAATGACCAGGTGAGCACTTGTTCTGGATTGCTTGATTTAAGACCTGATATTAAAGAGCTTGAAGGCATAAATTTTCCAACAGATTGCTGTAATAACATTTTAAATGGAACAAGCGAGGATTCAACTGGTTCTTGCAACTCTTGTGCGATTGAAGAGAGATGCCATAATAGCTTTCAGCGTCAATGCACAACATTCCAGGATGTTGACTGCAAAGAAGGCAACCATACTCCTCAGATTGATATTTTTGGAGATCAGTGTGAATCATCTGCCCGACCGCTCCCAATTGGCAATGGTACAGATGACCTGGATAAAGCATGCTTTCAAACATTCACATATCAGAATAACAAAGATGTAATTCTTGGTGATGCGAAGCACACAAGTGAGGAGACTCTAAAGGTATTTCACTCCTTGCAGTACTTTTGTGTTTCTGTCAATGAGATTTTCCTTGCTGATCACTATCTATTATTTTGCTAAAGTTGGCTTCATTCTTGAGAAATAAGGAGTTGCTAATTACCAAATCATTGCTTGGTTGTTCTGCAGGATGAAAGAGAAGATAGTGGTGGTGATTATCTGTCAAAAGAAAAATCAAATGGGAGAAACTATAATAGGGCTGGGGAAAAGCAGAAGAAGCCTACATTCATGGGGGCACCACTGCTAAAAGCAGTAGCTAAAGGCACAGCCCTAATCGGCGTTTTGTTTTTGCTACACCTCAGGTTTGTCTTCCTGTGATGCTTGCATCTTTGTCCATATTATGCGTAGTTCATTACTCCAAGTGCTTATCCACTCCGACCTCAAGTTTTTGTATGTCATGGAAATGTAATTGGCAGGATTAGAAGTGATAGCGAGAAAGAAGGTGCATCTGTTGAGCATTCAGGTCCCATCCAGAAGTCAAACGGCGTGCAGTTCTCATCACGGAAAGGAAAAAGGGGAAGCGAAATTTACCCCGCTGAAAAGTTAAAACTCGGGGATTAGATAGCACAGACCCACTCTGTACAACATGGTATGGGTTAAAACTTTGCTCTATGCCAAGACATGCATGCATGGAATCACTGGCTTGCCACAAGCACCATTCCTAGTCACAGTAGATGAGATTTAATTTACATAGATGAAGTGAGCTCATGCACCTGGAACCAAGGAGCCAATATTATGTATCATATTCATGGGGTTGATCATGAGGACATTTTTGTAACTAAATTATTTTTTAAAGGTGAAAAAAAGTGTAGCATTAGGGTAATTTTGATGTTGCTTGCCTAACATGTAAGAAAAAACTGTACACTTTAGTTTTACCAATACCTCAATGTCATCCCTTGTGACAAGTCAAACGTCAGATCCTGTTGGTCTTTTGTTCCTTTCCAGGTTTGGATGTGTTTTATTTTCGGTCCTGCATATTTTTTTCCTTTATGTATTAGTTTAATGCTTAAGTATTGCGACAGTCCGATCTATTTATTCCCATGCCACAGTTTGGTTTTCACCTTACCTAATTAAAATTTTATTTTTAATATTATTTCTCCATCAACATCACTTCGGATAAAAAGTTGCACACTTTAATTGGTTGGTATATCGAGTATCTAGACGTTCCTAGTAATGAGTCACTTTCTTTAAAAAATGAACATATGATCATGAATTATATACATAATATGTATAAAAAATGAACATAACATGCATATGATAATTATGTTTATAATTTATGATCATATGTTCATTTTTTAAGGGACGTGACGCTCCTAATGCCTAGGCACTCAATATAATTTTCACATTTTAAATATTTTAACGGAGGTTGCACTCCTGACGCCTAGACACTCGATATAATTTCCACATTTTAATACTTTTTCTCAAACATTCCTGCTTTTTCAGGGGGGAAAAAAAATCATTTTATTATTATTTTTTTAAAAAGGGTAATGTTATTTGCACATTTTATTTTTAATAAGTGTACACTTATTTTTTAATATAGTAAATACAAGTACTATAATAACCTTATTAATAAAAAAAATGTTAAACACACAATCCTAAATGAAGAAGAAATGAACAAGGAGATTACAACGAGCTAAGTAAGACTTTGTGATTGCTTGTGCTTTGTTTCAATGGTAATTGGATAATTTTTTTTGAATTTTTTTGAGTGTGGTAAATTAATGGTTGCTATAGTTTGAATATATATTATTCTAACCATCAGTTTCTTTATCATCCCCGACACATTTTATCAAACAACTCTTATGTAACTTTACACTTTAAGAGTGATCCAGAATTTGCAAATGAAATGAACACAAGATATATAGAAGCAGTTAGTGAAACTAAAACAAACTCCAAAAAGCATCATACAAAAGCTCTATGAAATTTCTTTAAAATGGTAAGTGCATACGTCCATCAAAATTGAATCATCATACATACATAAATTCACTTTGTTTTTTTTGTTCTTTTGAGTTTAAGAATCCATCTCTTCAGCGAAAAATTTCTTCTTCTTCTTCATTTTTTCCCCTTATAGTTACACCATGACAATCGCTAATTCGAATTTGCACTATACCAACAAAACTATATGTTAAAACTGGCTGAAATCTTCGGCCGACCACACATTTTTGTACCTTGAAAAACTCGACGTAGAAGAGAAAACCGATCTGCTGCAACCGTGGCCTTACATTCTCCTTGAAGTTTGAATCGAGGAATCGGCTAGTCGTGTACTGGAGAGCCCCCTTCCTGTCAATTCAGTGGTGGCTTCAGGGCCGCAAATACTCTAGATAAATTGTTGTCTTCTGATGCATGACCTTAGGGATCCCACTCAAAATATCCTTCGAGTTTGAGGATTTGATCCGATCGTCTATTTGGCATGAACATAGTCTTTGCATATGGCTTCCATGGTCTTCCCAACTAGGTAATAGTTGGTGTTTAACTGGGAACAAAAACGGATCAGCCATGATTCTGCAATTTTGAAGAACCAATATTATTGCTTACGAGTGTGTATTAATTTTCTTTTAATTAAAAAAGTGTGAGCATATAAATTTTATTAATGAGTGTATTTTAGTAATTGTATTTAATATATTTTTAAAAACTAAAAAAAGTGTAAACTTATCAAAAGTGGAGTGTGCAAATAACACCATCCTTTTAAAAATTCTTGCACGTTTCCTCGCAAAAATTACATCACTTTACTACTTTATTTCGAAAATTCATACTTTTACAAACAGATGTGATGGTTGGAATAATATATTTTTTAATTCATTTTCAATTTATATAACAAATAAATTTCACTCATAATTTCATACATTATGAAAAACGAGATTCAATTCCCATTGTATTTGCAGAATGCTTCAACCCCCATTGTTTATAAACGCTGGTCTTCAATCTTCATGTTCCTTCGGAGACATTGCATTTGCAGGGCGTGGTTTGTGTTCTTTTATCCATTTCGTTTGGCACAACAATTTCCGCCAAATATGGTCTACATAGAGGGTCTAAATAAATTTTTTAATTCAATCTCTCCTTTGATGAACTGATAAAACTAGTTTGACCCAGGGATCCTCAGCTTGTTGCCGCATAGGAGACTATACTCACTTCCTCGGTGCAGAGCTTAATATTTCAATTTCAGCAAACCAGTTAGCAGACAGGTGCTTAGAAAGTGCATATGAATAGAAGGAGATGCACAAGTAAACCTTTCTTTCATACCTTTTTACCAATAATGAATAGGTTTACTTACAAAGTTTATCCTATTTTTGTTACAACTATAGGCACAAAATGATCATGATTACAATACCTCCTTTTCAAGTTTCAAAACAGCCATGAATGCTTCTTGAGGTACATCAACTCTACCAATTGACTTCATTCTTTTCTTTCCCTCGGCCTGATTCAAAGAGAAGAATAAATACAAACCAAAAGTTTTGTAAGAAAGAATACCAATCTCAACCATTACTATATTCCATGGATTACATGTAGGAAACTGAAACCCGATAGACAGAGCCCCGTGACTCTTGCCAGTTGTGAATTTATGGAGATCATCATGTATAGTTAAATGGAATATAGCAATCATAGCATGCCCCTGACATAAGCAATGCCTGGATCACAGTTGTTACTATAAGTTCTGAATAAGAAGCAACATCCTCAATAGTACTGCTCCCTCCAGGCCCAAGATGAATGCCACAAATTGTTCTTGATCACAAGTAGTTTGTGATACTCATTTCGGGAAGAAGTAGCATCTTTTTACCATAATATAATAACCTTTTATTTTGAGCAGCTTTTGTAATCTTTTTTTTTTTTGGACATTTTATTTTGAGCATTTCAGACATTTTCTTTAGAGGTAATGCTATATCAAGAGTCTCTAGAAAAGAAAGTCCCCCTCCTTGTATATTTTTTCTTGAATTTTAATAAATCTCATTAGTTAAAAAATAAAACACTTTTTAATGTCAATAGATAATAGCGCTTTGTAAGAAACGGATATTAATTTAGGCATTTAAAAGTGAAAAGAATAAAAGATATAACAAATTAAGAGAGAGAGAGAGAGAGAGAGAGAGAGAGAGAGAGAGAGAGAGAGAGAGAGAGAGAGAGAGAGAGAGAGA
>JAOWAN010000001.1:383098-395647 GCA_028566635.1 Lobelia cardinalis
AAAAAAAGAGAGAGAGAGAGAGAGAGAGAGAGAGAGAGAGAGAGAGAGAGAGAGAGAGGACGAATCACCTGCTTCTTCAATAATTTCTTTTTCCTTGAGATGTCTCCACCTGCATGAAGAATTTCGAAAAGTATAATATATGATACGAGTCGTTAAGCTGGTGATTAGTAATTGCTTGTAAAGTCTGTTTTATCTTATACAGTTTTGCTGGGAAAGGAGGATGCTAGGCGCAAAGATTACTGTACATTTCTAAAATAGAAAAGAGAAAAAGCTGCAATGTGAAGAAGAAAAATAGGTACATTCCACCAACATCACCGTGCATAAACTATGTAATATTGCAAACCCATAAGATTTGGGTTCCTTGACATCTATTGCACACCCGAGTGACATAGGCTACTCGTTATGTAAGAGAACCAATTTAATTCTGAGATCCTTACTCACCGTAGCATTTGGCTAGGACATCCTTCCTAATTGCAGATAAAGTTTCACTAGCAATCACTTTAGTGCCTATGCATGCCTGTTATCAACAGTTTTGTCAGCAAAAAATATGAAAGCATAGACATAATTGAAGATGCATTTGCAGATGTGGTGAAGAAATAAGCTTAACATCTATGAACCAGTGACCAACAAAGTTCAATGGCGCATCTTATTTTTGCACAAAAACTCGTAAGAAGGAAGCATATTTTGGCCTCAACAACACAGAATGATCCTCATTTAGCAAAATCATTTCAACAACACCAGCATGCAATTCAATTTAGTATAGTGTGATAATCTTCAGCATATTCTAGGTAATCCAAGTATATAGGAAAAATTTATGGAACGTTGCACCAACAATAGTGATTGACCACTTTTTTAAATAGGAAATCCTTAACTTACAAGGAACTTTTGGTCCAACTAATGTCAAGTGAAAGGAGACAACCAAAGAATCAAAACTGATATATATGTCGTTTGGACCAAAAAGGAAGGATACATATGTTATGAGAACCAATAAGATTTTCAGTATTTAGAAGAGTAGACAGAACTTTACTAGCTATATAGCCACACTTTATTTACGCTTGTGCTAGTTTATACTGGCCCTATGGTTTTATGCAAAAGGTTAGTAGATATTTTCATATATAATATGTTCCTTCATATATGCAGTCATACATAGTTAAGACAAATAAGGAGAAAAAGTAGAGGAAGAGTTTAAAGCTAGGGTAAGTTTCTTGTTTACATGAACTTTTGGAGGTTTTGTTTCAGTGATGTGAACATTGCAGGCAGAAGTGCCAGAGGTAGACGACACACCTCAATGGATGCTGAGGCCTAGGTTCATAAGGTGAAAGAAAGGAAAACTAAACATGCATTTGCTAAGAGAGAAACTCGAGTTCTCAAAGGAACTTAAATAACAAAAGAATGTCTGAATAACATTCACAGTCCATTCATGTTGGTTGAAAAATTACATCCTGATCAAAGTCTTTAAATGATTAACTCCGACTCTCTAAATAATTAGATCTAGAATATTAAGACTAGGCCTACCAAATCTGTGATACTCCCAAGGCAATACTTACATTTTCAGTTTGTCACAAGAACACAGAACAATTTTTGATTTAAGCTATTAACTTCAAGTATTAATCCAAAACATCTATTTCTTTTTACAAACATGATGTTGCTCATATGTGTAACAATAAAATACACACACATAACAAAAGTTAGAAAAATCTAGAAGAAATATATGGAGGAGGTAAAAATACATAACTGAAAAGTTTAACTTTTAAGTTGTGACAAAAAAATGACTTTAGCCTAAAAGTGAACAAGTTCTACAACTCTAGATGCTTCAGTCAAATATAAGCAAATATGTGTTTCAATGCTTCTGCATCGGTAAAGGTTTCTGACCTCTGTCATTAAGAATTGTTGGCTTCTGTATATATTAATCTTGAAAAACAACCCTTGATGATACATGTGCTCTTAAGTTTTTAACACGTGCTGATAGGTGGCATAGCGGTTAGAATGGAAAATAGATGTATATGTCGAATCGATGCATACATTCGTACAAATGTGTCAAGCTAAGAATCATAACAATAACTCCATGAATAAGGAAAATATTGTTCATTCAAAAACCAGGACTTGACATGTTGAAAGATAAAAAAAAAACTGTTCAGAAATACAATAGATGATATCTGCAGGCAGAATTTGAAGCAATATCATGATAAGTGCAAAGATCAATTGCTTTTCACCAATAAGTGCCATGATGAGGTGACCTCATCAAAATACATTATGTAAACCACCTACCATCTCGACATAGGCAGTGCCTAAAATGACAACTATTTGATTGCTCAATCATTTCCTGGTCTATCAACAGAAAGAGACGAGTCTTACTTGGATTGGTACTTTAAACATTTGCCGTGGGATAAGCTCCTTTAGCTTCTGAGTCAAAGCCCTCCCAACAGTATATGCCTAAAGAAAGCAGCAGACACTCATTTCATTACCACTTTGTCAGCGTGAAGACGTACAAAAAATGTGTGGTGCATAAGTTTCATGAATACATGAGAGAACTATAAACCAGGGGGGGGGGGGATAGATGCAGTGGCCTACAAAAACTCCACACAAATATACTATTCTCCCAAACACCCCCCCAAGAACAACAATATGACAAAAAATAGACACATTAAAAAATGTATTATAGATTTTACTATAATTATTAATCTTGAGAGTGTGACTCATTTAATTTCTTTGCATTCTCTAATCAGTTAAATACCAAATAGGCACTGTCTCGATGACATTCTACTTTGAGAATATTCACTTATAGGGATCTCAGCTAGAATCTGGTCGAAAATAAGGATCGGAAGCCTTACAGAACAGATATATGTGTTCTTTGCAGCCCGGCAGGAGCCTGAGCCACATGAGCACCTATTTTTTCACCGTCCATTTGAGTTACCAGGTTCTCAATGAATCATAGGTCATGCAATCCTCGATCAAAGATATATTCTGGTTTTTTATTGAGGTTCTGGATGCATTGTCCTTTGGCAGTATTGTGGAGCCTCTGGAGGGAGAAGAAAGAGGATTTGCAGGGATCAATGCCAATTGAGTTGCTTAAATGCAGGGTGGTTTCATTGGCTTCTTTAAGGTCTTCAGCTATAGGAAATTTCAGGGACGCAACATTACTATTCCTGATTTCTGCAGGTATTGGAATGCGCTTATCTTTATAAAAAAAAATTGTTCTATTGTTTTTGAATGTTGTTGCTTTTCCAATTCATCATTCTTGGACAAATTTTATCGAAATATAATAAAATGGTGCTGTAATAATAATTATATCAGGAGGAATATGGAAGTACTCGATTGTTTACATGTTGGTAGGACATATATTTGTTCAAAAACGACATCTACACCCAAAATCAGGAATGAGAGTAAGATGCATATGGAGTTATTGAGGTGAGAATCAGCCCTCCAGTCCTCCCAGGACAATGGAAACAACTGTCTAACAGGAGAAACGTGTTTATAGCAAAAATGTATGCTTCACTTTTTCGCCATACTAAGACTGTTACTCGGCCAAAATTTATTTGAGAGACAATGAATCTTGTATCTTTGTCATGGCATGCGATCTAGAGTCCATACTCTTGATTAACTTTGTGCTCTTATGAGAAATGAATAAGATTCAAGTTACCTTGTCTGTGTGCACAATGGTAGCCAAAGGTTCGACCTTCTCACCATTAATCATAACTTCTAGCTTGATAAGTACATTTTCCCTATACCTGAAGATCACAAGTGAAAAAAAAAAACAAGCACACAAATTTATGGGCACTTGAAAACTGCTTAGGCACAAAACCCTGAAAACGAAAATGACAATTCAGTGAAGAGGTGTATGCTATATGCTGCAATCCAATTATATTAGGAGCATTGTTTTCTTGCAATTTTCCAACAACCTATATACATGAAACTGTCATAGTTGGCTTAAATTGGACACCGTTGCATAACTTGTTCAGTTGCGCACAATTTCTGGATGACCCAATTAACATTCACAATAAGAAAAACAGCCATCTTGTGATGTTGTGAAATCAATGTCGTGAAGAATTTACGAATAAACATGGATTTACCCAATAAAGGAGTACTCCATGCTAGCATAACCCTTACTTCTTGACTTCAGCTGATCAAAGAAATCACCCACCATCTGCAAAATGAATTTCAAATGTGTAATGGAAGGAGGCACGATGTTCTCAACCACTTTTCCAAGAGAGAGAAAACAAATAATGCAGCGCGACATTTACAAATGTAAATGTTTGGTAAGCTACCTCTGCTAGTGGTATCTCATAGGTGATTGAAGCCCTGTTCTCGGTAATATATTTCATTTCTTTAAACACTCCTCGTCGTTCTTGAGAAAGTTCCATAAGTGAACCAATATAATCTTTTGGGGTCAGCATTTCAATCTGTAATCAAGAACCATAAAGTTACCTTGTCAAAATTTCACGCCATTATTTTTGTTAAATCTAGGTAAACTGAGTAACCTTCACATATGGCTCCTCGATCGATTTCCTTTTTCCAGCTTCAGGAAGTGCAGCTGGGTTTGAACACTCAACCTAATCCATGAAACAGAAGTAGGTGATGGTAAATGGCAAGAACAGTAATCAGAAAGAGTACCCAGATGTAGAGAAAAAAGAGGAGACGATGGTAAATGGCAAGATCACGTTAAACAACGTAAAACAGGTAGCTGGTAATCAATCAATTGCTGTTTTATTTAGGATGAAAATCAGTTACTTTAACAAGATCACGTTACTACCTCCTTCCCCAAAAAAACATATTTGTCATGTTGAAACTTTTCTGCTCTATACCGTTACTTCGCTACATATGCCTGCAATTCCACTAAAACTATATCTTTTTTCAGGAACAGGACTAGTTTTTGGGTATATAAAATTGGACCTCAGACTAAAGTGCACAAGTGCTTTGAAGTCATTTCCAAGGATTTTCACAAATAACATAATAATTTCTGGAACAGTAATTTCTCATAAACGGTGCTATAGAAACTTTCCAACTCACTATTGACTAGAATTTTGTTTTTCGTTTTTTTAATTTACTTACAATTTTGTTGTTGCTGGGTGCAACATCCAAAAAAATAGCCTCTAACTAATTATTTAGTTCTGTATATTTCTGTTCTTTTAGTGATTTTTATTTTCAGTTTTCCAATATTTGTAATAATAGTTAATAGTTAGTTGGAGGTTATTTTTTTTTAAGGTAATGGAGTACATTCAAGAAGGTTATTGATTAAGATTTAAAATTGCGGTGGTTTTTCTTGAACATTTCAGCTAATACTGGGAAGGTACTAAATAAGGTCCCTCCCACATTCTAACATCTAAATCATATGAATTTATAATATTAGCAGATGACGGTGAAGAATGATAATGATGCAGCAAAAAGAACAGCTATGAGATATGCATCTGACATGAGATAATCATACCCATTTAACTTTTTTTATATATAAGAAACTGCAGAAATGAAGAGAAAACAGCAAAATAATGGAATAAGGATAGGATAAGAAGAATTTACAGTATCACCATTTACACATTTGACTCTGTAAACGACACTAGGAGCAGTAGTTATTATAGTCAAATTGTACTCCCGCTCGAGTCTTTCCTGTGAAAACAACAGATACATGATTAATCAATGTACAAAGAATGATGTCATGGATGACAAGATAGAACCATCCAGACCTGGACAATTTCCATATGAAGAAGACCTAAAAACCCGCATCTAAATCCGAAACCCATGGCACTTGAGGTTTCGGGCTCAAACTGCAAGAATGTACACCAAAAAGGGAGAAACAACTCCCATTGTAAGACAACCAATGTAACTGAAAAGGGAGTGGTGGAGAGATATCAACCAAAATGACTGAGTTAATATAATGGCAGGAACTAACTATTTGTTTGTGAATAAGAAAAAGAAAAACTTAAAATGCTAGTCAAAGTGCATGCTTTTTGTACTTGAGTCCAAAAGAATTTAAAAACACATTTAACAAATGTTTTTTTTTTTTTAAGAGTTCATACAATAGCTTGATCATTTAACAAATGGTTGATGTATCTCTCAATTAGATGAAAGATAACTCTTGTTAACAGTCACCGGTGTCTCAGTTCTCAAAGAAGAGGACAACAACAGTAGTCGGATCAAAGATGAGTAATTGAAATCCTATGAAGCAAAATTAATGAATCAATCATCAAATGAATCATAAGACCTTCCTGAATTAAACAGAAGACACACATTGTTGTGCGGAAAAGAAAATGGACCACTAACTGATTGTAAGAAGCCACAAGACCAAAAGGATTAGACATGATATGGATTCACATTGTTTGCAGAAAGAAAAAGGACAACTAACTGATTGTTAGAAGCAAAAGACCAATCGGGTTAGAAATGAGATGCATCCAATTCTGATTGAATACAGAGACAAGCAGCCACACAAATAAATAAAAATGGATGCCTCTCCCCCTCAATTTTCAAATCACAAATGCCATGAATGCCAATAATTCCGCACATCCTTGGGCTACAAAGACATTCTGTGAAAATATCAATCAGTTGTTCTCCAATTTTTTCATGACCAGTTTATTCTTTGCGAATGATATGAAAATCAACCTCAATGCATGTGATCCTTTCACCGATGCATGTCAAACCACAATACATAGGTACTGAATACCAAAGCTAAACTCATTAAGAAATTCATGATTCTATGTTCTCATTTTGCAACTGTTAAGGTTGATATACATGGTTGTGCCCCTCTCTGACAGAGTTGGTAATTTAACATGGTATCAGAGCTATCTTGGCAAGGTTGTGGGTTTAAAAGATCTAACTTCAATGTAATATTACGGTAGAACAACAGCTGGCTTGGTGAAGCAAGGCTTCCAGCGTCTGCAAAATTCTGGCGAAGATTCCGGTGAAATTCTGGTCGGTTGGGTCAGAATTTCCTCACGCCGTAGGAAAAGTTGGTGTTTGAAGTCATTGGGATAACCAATATGATGTTTGAAACTTGTTTGAAACCCTATATCTCAAATTTTGTGAACAATTGCAAGCTGTTTGAAGTTTTGGAACAGATTCCAAGTGATTGTGGGTATGATCGAGTCTACCACAGATTTAATCTGCTGGTTAGGTTGAACTGAAAGAGATTTGGGGATTTTATGCAGAACACATTAGTTTTCTGACAGAAATTGGACAGATCCGTTAATTTCTGATGCAACTGTAAAGGACCTGGACAGAAGTGTTAACTTTCTGACAGAATTTGATGGGCTTGTTACGTCTCTAATATAATTGGACAGATTTGATTGGATTGATGGAGTGATTGGTTGATGAATCTATTTGGTTACTGTTTGATTGGATTAAGTTGTGATTTGAGTAGGTTTGCCAAGAGGTTATTGGGCACAGATTTAAGTTTTTTGACAAAATGGTCAATTTAGAGGGTATGTTTCTCTGATTGGCTAACTTGGAGAGGGTCAAGTCAATAGTTTTGGTAAATTCAGCGAATCCCAGATTGTAAGTGACAATGGTGAAAGATTGAATACCCTGGGAAATGGGTATTGTGAGACAGAATTTGATTCGTAAGTCTACCAAAGGGATTGTTGGAAGAGGAGGTGAATTTGGCAGGTTGATGTAATTGTTGCTTCCCACTGTCCTATAGAGATCTTACTAATTAACGGATTAGTTGAAAGCAATGAATATTCGCAGTTCTGAAACAGAGCTCACAATAAGTTACCTTCAAGGCAGCATCATTAAGTTGTAGCTTCTCCAAAGCTTCACGTAAATCGCTAAACCTACAATGAGCATAGGCAGCAGTATGTCAGACCAAGACATGGAGATATAAAGTTTAGGCAATTCATTAAATAAGAGAAGAGTATGAATAGAAGCAATACAAGTCTGCATCAACAGGAAACAAGCCGCAAAACACCATGGGAGTCGCCTCCTTATATCCGGGCAATGACTGTTCTGCCTTTCTACTATGGTGAGTAATGGTGTCACCTACCCTAGCATCTGCTACCGATCTTATGGAAGCTGAAAGATATCCCACCTGACAGGGTAAAAGTTGTTATATAAACACAAACTAGTAAATGCAAACTATAAATCAACCTTATGCGATCCATCTCACAAGCATACAGAGTTTTCAGGACAGCTACACTAGTTACACTTGCATTTGGCATCCATGATTACTATTTAACCATATATATAGCGCTTCCACAAAATCAAAGGACTTCTAATAAACACCAATTATTGCTAGAAACTAAAAGTTTAGCAGAATGTATTAATGAATTCTATGTAAATTTGGACTATCCATCAAATTAAATAGACGTTCTGGTCATCCCTCTTTCGGCGTATTAAAACATCTTTTTCCAACTTCAACTAATAATATAGTAGGTCTGACTTTCTTCGCGAATCATGTGAGCTAGCAATACACAATCGTTCAGGTTATCCATTTAGTAATCACAGGAGCATGACTCGATTTTTTGTTATTCATTCTGAAGTTTGGGGCCATCTTGGGTTACTTTTACGGATTTTCATACACGTCTCACTTCGATTTATTTACTTCCTCATAAAATGAAGTGTTTGGATCTTCTGAATTATTTCATACTATGATTCACATACAATATCATGTATTGTCCAGGTTGTACCTATTGACAACGGTAAAGAGTACATTGTGTGTGATTTTGAGGCTTACTTGTCTTCTCATGGCATTGTGCATCAAACCTCTAGTGTCAAAACTTCTAAACAAAATGGGGTAGCAGAGAGAAAGAATGGTCATTTCTTAGAGGTTGCTAGGTTTCTCAAGTCTAGTATTACTAGTTCTTTTATGGGGAGATTCAGTCTTATCTGCATCTCCCCTCTTACTATGATTCATATAGAATATCAGGGTATTGTCCCATTTGTACAACGGTTCAGAGTAGATTGAGTGTGGTTTTGAGGCTTACTTGTCTTCTCGTAGCATTGTGCATCAAACAAGTAGTGTCAAAACTTCTGAGCAAAATGGGGTTGCAGAGAGAAAGAATGGTCATTTTTTAGAGGTTACTAATGCTTAGATCATGAATCTGATTTCTTTGATATTTGATATTTGATTTCTCTTACTTTTTCACTTTACATATCATAGATCCCACCATTTTCTTTCTATCTCTCTCCTACCTTTTCACTTTACATATCAAATATTAAAATCAAATATCGCACAATATCGTATTCCTGATCTTACCATAACTTTCTTATGTCTACTTGTAGACACCCCATTTTTGACCCTAATAAATTAAATATTTTGCTAAAGAGTTTTAAACAAATTAAAGAGCCCAAGTAACATTAATAATTATGTTGCTTGCATTAAATATATATATACTCAAATGTTGCACTCATATATTACTAATGTGGTGTAACAATTTATTTTGTAGGATGAATGGAGGAAAAGACAAAAGAGAAGACTTCCTTTCACAAATTAATCATCCAATCAAGACTCCTAAGTAGGAGACAAAAGCATACCAAGAATGGAAGAGGAGTGATCAATCTTGCTAAGTAATGTGCAATTAAGGAATGTAATTATTAAACACTTAGGCACATTGGACAATAGGTTGTAACTTATTTTGGCCAAGAAAAAGGCCAAAAATCCAGTCAGCCTCACGTGGGCCGGTCCGGCCCAGGTGAGCTGTTTCTGGAATTTTTGCCTTTTTCTAAAATGGTAAAAAGGTAAATCTCATACTACCTCCCAAGGGTATTTTGGACATTTTGAACCCTCAAAAAAGGCTGGATACTCCCTTTTCACCTATAAATAAGACCCCATTTACTCCTTCAACGATCTTTGGTTAACTCCTTAAATCTCTCATTAAACACTTGATCTTTACTCCTCTAAAAAACTCTCTTGCTAAGCTTTGATCACTTGGCTTACTAAGAGAAAGCTGACTCTCTCTCATCAACCATCCTAGTCTCTCTCATCCATTAAACACTATCATCAAGAACACAAGCATTCTCAACCACTCATAAACACATCATCATCAAGAGTACTAAGAGTTAGAAGGTATTAAAGATAGTTCATTAACTTGAGCTTCTTTACTCCCTTCTTTCATCTTTAACTCAATCCCCCTAAACAAAGGAGTATTCATCCTTCATAATCCACTTGTCCAAACCCATTAGGAGTAGGTGAGTTTACTTCTTATTTTTTAAATCTTGTACAAGTTTTCCTTTCATTTATTGTTATGTAAATAACTTGAAAGCCCACTTGGTGATAAACCAAGTGAGTATTATGCGTTTATCTTTTATTATAATGTGAGTTTACTTCCTTTCAAATTCTTGTCTATAAACTTGCTTATATATATATTGTATATATTAGCACATAAACCAAGATTGGGATTACCAATCTCACTACTTGTGAATTGATTTATATTATACACTATAGCACATAGAGTACATGTCCTCCAAGATTGAGATTACAAATCTCACTACTTATGAGTTGATCTATACATATTATATAGCACATAAAGTGCAAGTCCTCCAAAATGTGGGATTACAAATCTCATTACTTTGTGAGTTGATCATGTCTTTACATTTCAATGTATATATTATATATTATTATAGCACATAATGTGTAGTACTTAAGGAGTGGGATTACAAATGTCACTCTTTGAATTGATTTATAAATATTACAATGTATAGATATGTGTGTGTACATTATGTAAATGGATTCTCAAAGTGTGGGATTATTATTCCATCTTTGGGTTAAATTAAACTTTCTTTCTTCATCTTTATTTTTTTCCAAATGATCATTAAAGAATCTAGAAATGAAGGAATGCATGTGTTCATGAACCTCACAAGGGTTCACTCCTTTCTTGGAGTCTCAAAGAGATGAATGCACTAAGAGTCAATCCTAATCTAGTGATAATGGCCATCTCTTTTAAATGTACATACATCTTCTTGCACATACAAGTTCTTTCTCAAACATACTAACGCTTTTTTCAAAATATCCTACAAATGATAGTGTTGTTTTCAAAGTCCTTCAATGACTTGGATAATGATGCTTGTAGGATGACAAAGAAAGGAGTTTACTCCTAAGTTTTCCTTGCATAAAATATATATAAACATTCTTTTATTTACATGACTAAAGTGTAAATTCCTTTCTAACTTACATGATTAAAGTGTAAACCTTTTTCTTTTAAATACATGACGAAAATGTATATTTTTTGCATAAAATGTAAATATCCTTTTCTTTTCACATGAACAAAATGTACATTCTTTTCCCTTGCATAATTTAGATGTAAAGTAAATGATGATGAGACCATGCTCACCTCTTTTGCATCCTTCTTGAATCCCATATAAGCAACCAACCAACCAATTGACTGACCAATAGGAGACATGCATGCTAGAATGATTAAGAGACTGAAAGGGCGAATTGGGTGCCTAACCCCTTCCCGATTCGTAACCTAGCCCCCGGACCTACAATCTCTACACATTTCCGAAGTCTTAAAAGTTAAAACACAAACGAAGGTGGCGACTCTCAATGTTTCATACAAAGTTGAGTGGTCACTGATGAGAAACCCGCATTGTACCAAAGTTCTCATCGCACGCGCCCAATGACATGCATTGTCACCCAAGGAAAAAACAACCACAAATTTCAAAATCGCCCAAGACGAAAAGATTTTAAATCCTTGGGGCGCGAGAACGACTACTATTCATTCTCATGTCTATTATGCATCAGTCTTCTCTGCATTATATTTGATTACTCGTCTTCCCTCTCCTGATCTCAAGTTTAAAACTCCGGCATCTTTTCTCCCAAACACTTTCAAACCCTCTCCCACTTACTGGATATGTTTGCTTTGATCACAACTCAGCCCCTTCGCATCAGAAGCTTGATCTTCGCGCTCTCAAATGTGTTTTCACCGAATATTCTCCAAATTAAAAAGGGTATAAATGTTGTCATCCTCCCACTCGTCGAATTTTTGTTAGTTATGATGTCGCTTTTTATGAGTCAGTCTCTTATTATTCCTCAGGTTTATGTTAATCCCTCCGGGACGAGATAGGAAATGAAGAAAAAAACATGGAACCTTCTTCTTCTATTCCTATTTCTATTATTCAAGCAGAACCTAGAGATTCTCACTCTCTCCCTTTGCCTAGACATGAGGAGAGGGAAGCAGCTCCTAATGCAAAGCCGTGTTTGAGACTTGCCAGACTTGATGGACCGAACTTGTTGACATACTCTTGTAGACAACATGGAGATGTTGCTTTACCCCCTCAATTGTCTAATGTGGAAGTTAATCCCACAATTTCTCCTTCCTCCGATACAAACGTAACCAAGGTAGTCAAACACGGGATCTTATGTAAGATCGAAGAGGAGGGGTAAGATCGGAATCGTAAGATCGGATCGTAAAATCGTAACGACATGCCTAACATTAAAATTTATTATACATAATACATATGCAAACATAAATATAACAACATAATTAAGTCATAACAATGATAACATTCATAAAAAAAAACACAAACATAACATTCTCAACATAAACAAAATATGTTTAACAATAACAAAACATCCGGTAACAATTTTTGAACAATACTTGCACTTAATTTTTCTAGCCGTTCCAT
>JAOWAN010000001.1:395747-415358 GCA_028566635.1 Lobelia cardinalis
GCTTAAATTGATATAGAAATGTAATTAAAATTTTAAAAAAATAATTTTTAAATTCAAATTTTGAAAAAAAATATTAAATTTTATGAATATGTCCGGGGCAGGGCGGGTCCAGGGCGAGGAGTAAGAAAGTCGGATCGGGTCCGGTTTTGGAGATACCTGCCCCGTTGCCATCCCTATGCATGGATATTCATAAATGTAAAGAAGAAACATAAAGGTTCAGTACGCAAAGATTGGGTTTGGAGAAAGTTTTCCGCTCTATATTCGGTCCCACCACTTATCTTTCTCTCATCAAGTTTTTATGCCACATCAGCAAAAAATTGAAACCACAGCTCCATCTCCCACTCTCTCTCAATAAGTTTTTATGACACATCAGCAGAAACCACAGCTCCCTCTCCCTCTCTCTCTCATTAAGTTTTTATGCCACATCAGCAAAAAGAAGAAACCACAGCTCTCTCTCTCTCATGCATGCACACACACACACACACACTCCTCATCACAAAACCAACCCAAAGCCTCCAAAAGGAAGTTCCTTTGCGACAGACCCATAGTATATTGAGAACACCAAAGTATACATATAACTGATTGCTAAACAGGCAGAGTTGTGAACATCTACTCTCTCCAAAAGAAACGTCAGTCAACTCTCACGATACCACAGCAGATCTCTCTCTCTCTTTCTCTCTCTTTCTCTCTCTCTCTCACACACACTCGTGACTGTACTCAATTTTAAGAGTTACCCTTGTAATTAAAAATGGGACAAAGCACATGTAGCAATAAAATAATAAGACGCCATTACCTATGGAAACTCCATGTCATTAAGAAGGGGCATACCTATCAAATATGAGAGCCCTCAAAGGTCTTTTTGCCGAATCAAGAGGTGCCGGAATCCTTTCCACAATTGCATTCAAAATCTCATATATACCTATTCCCTCCTAAAGAAAGAGATAAAGCAATCAGCATTCCAAGTAGCATCAAATGATGCAGATGATTTGCTGATTTCCCATATTAGTCCTCTAAGTGTATGAAAGATGCCTCTGGTTCACTCATAATAAGAAAATGTGAAAAAGTAGCCCATAACTAACCTTTGCGGAGCAGTAAATAGCATTGCTACAATCTAAACCAATAACCTACATAATAAGAGCCATTGTTTTAGCAAACACCGAAGTTTTCTCTTCTGAGGATTAGAGCAACGACCAAAAAGGATAGGACACCAAAGATAGAGAAAAATGATCACCAACAAATTCCTAAGTTGAACTTCAATACATCTAAAGTATTACCAATGCAATTAGTACTTCACTAAGAAATGTAAGACAACAGAAAACCTGATTAGATAAATGAAATTAGAACTTCAATACATCAACAAGAAATTGTGCTTAAATGAGAAAAGCTACAAATCAGAAAAAAAAATATTAGTTAGATAAATTTAAAAAAAAAAACATTTATAAAAAGGAAAACAAGTCTGTACACTCATACACGAACCAAATCAATCAAATGAAACAAAAGTTACAAAACACAATTACCCACAAAGGTACTAGCAAACACTATTAACTATGCCAATGCAAAGAAAGGAATTTATTTAGACATAAAATCAGTTAAAGGGCAGCAAGCATAATTATAATATGTAATACTCCTTCCGTTCCAAGTGAAGAGTTAACTTTTCTTTTTGGGGAAGTCCCACTTGAAGAGTTACATTTCCTTTGTAAGTCATTCTATTTGACAAGATTTACCCCCCCCCCCTTTTTTTTTGCAATGAATAAATGTGGGCCTCATATGGCGGGGTATTTAAGATAATTACATGCTTTCAACCCCTTTCTTAGTTCTAGTGTCTAATCAAAGTGTAACTCTTCAAGAGGGATGGAGTGAGTAATATAGTGAGACCATACAGCTTTTTTAAATAACAATATCGGAGATGGTAAAACTCACTCCTGTGGTAGAGACTAGAGAGACCTAGAGAGAGTCGCTTAAGATGCTTCAAGCACATACATAGGCCTTTTAGTGCACCCATTGGGATGTGTGATGACATCAATTAAACCAAGCTAGGTTAGGGGAAGTACAAACGAACGTGGAAACACGTAATAGAGAAAGATATGAAGGAATTGGGATTATGTAATGACCTAGAGTTGAGCCGCATCAAATAGAGGAAAAGGATTTATATAGCTGGCTCCAAGTGATTGGGACAAAGGCGTAGTTGAGTTGAGTTGTGTACGAGTATCACCTATCCCTATAGAAATTAAGGTTCTCAAGAGGCAGTTGTGCAACCAATCGGAGCCTTGAGGTATCATGTGTGTAGCTTCAATTGAGACAACACGTGTCCGGTGTGCCATTTCAAACATTCATTACAATCCGAAGACACTATCATATGAATGTTCTTTTTTGTTTCAAGCTCCTTTCTTTGTCAATCTCGTCATTATGTTGGCAGAATTCCAGCCCACGAAGTATATTACTCCCAGTATCCACTTGAAGAGTTATAGTATGACTTCTGCAGTCAAATTGACGACTTTTCACACTCAAATATAGGCATAAATTACTTATTTTTTCAAAAATTATGAAAATGAAACTTGTAGTATTTTACATATATTGTACAGAAGTTACTATTTTGTTTTCTCAAAGTAAATAGACCTTTCTAAAAACCCTTTTGAATGTTGGTCCATTTAACCATAAGAAAAAAATGTAACTCTTCAAGGGGGGCGGAGGGAGTAGTATTCATCATTGAGAAACAGAAAAAACAGCAGCAAGAACCACCACAACAATTAGTGACTTAAAAGGTGCCAAGGATGGGGAAGATCAACCACGCATATGTAGCTAAAGATCCTCATAGAAGATATGTTAGTTCCATCCTTATGCCAAGAATGTGAGTTTGAGTTGCATGTTGCAGAAAATTTGGAGCTTATACACTTCTTACAAATAACAAAAAAGAGAAGTTACTCACAGATGACACTTAAACAAATTAAAAGAACTTTCTGGGATCATTTTGAATCAAAACGATGGGCATCCAACAAGTAATAATTCCCACGTCTCAACGAACCTCTTCGATCTCCTTCAAAACACGATCTGGTTCAGCACCTGGAAGGTCTATTTTATTCAAAACCTGTACCAGAAGAAGTATTGAAGAATCTCATTCTATGTCCACATAAAAAGAATGACATGAAGGTAACACAATCATATCAATCTTCACACAACTAGAACAATGATAGTATTCTATTAGGAAGGGGTACGCCAAAGTTAAGTAGCCGAGTCCAATTTATTGGGATTAAGGCCTTGTTGTTGTTTGTTGTTGTATTCTATCAGCATGTCAAGAAACCAAGGTAAGAATATATGTTGGCGAAAGCAAACTTGCCCACCAGTTGAAGCAAGTTAGCAAGTTGCCCACATGTTTCAGACCTAAAATGCCTTTGATTTTGTGATTCAGGAGGGTTATAGCTGTCCAATTAAAATAAATATAAACAATAATCATCAGCCAACAATCGACATCATCCTCTCCTCCTTCTACCCTTCCAGATCGTCCCTTCTCCCCTTACGCTGCTCTAATTCAATCCTCCAATCAAAACCTAAGCCCAGTTCTCTGTCCACCCACCAACAAACCCCAATCCATCTACAATTCTACATCAATAACTCTCTCTCTCTCTCTCCTCAGTTGATACATGGATACAAACACTGTTGGTGCCATAACTAAAGCTTCTGTCGCTGTCTTTTATGCAATCGTCGATGCCCTCCATCTCCTGCAATGGCGTCAATTAAAAATCTCTTGGATTCAGCACCAATCAATCTGTTAGCACTAAACTCCTTGTAAAGTGAAACATTAATTGTAAAAAAAAAAAGGTTTAAAATCGTTCACTTTATTTCTTCCAAGGTTTTTTTTTTTTTTTTTTAGATCTTGATGATTTCAAACAGAAAGGGTTAAAAAATTGCAGGGCATAGAGCGAGGACGAGAGAACGTACAAGTTTTGTTTAAAGACAAAAAAATCCACCATTTTGAATAGCGATAAAGAGAACGAGGGTGTTTAGGTCCGAAAAAGGTGGGTAACTTGCTTCAACTGGTGGGCAAGTTAGTTTTCCTCATATATATATTTGTGGGGGAGGGGGGGAGTTGCAATATGGGAATTTATTTGCTCCACAAAGTATTTATCAAGAGGATAGAATTGTTGCATGAAGATAGTGATGATGGCTAAACTGTCAATAGATTCCCTCTGTTTGAAAATTAGGACAACTATGCGGAAAATCTGAACTCCCCTTCCCTAAATTTGAGCGTCAACCTCGGTATTCAAACTTTGTTCAAGTATACAACTTTGACCATCAATCTCCTCTTCAGTATCTAATAACCCCCCATTGTATACAAATAGACATCTCCGTATGTTTTTTTCCCTAAAATACACATACTTAATATTTTTTTGAATTTTTTACCGGGGCAAAAGTGTCAGAAACGGAAAAAATGTGTAGGAGAATCTGCAAAAAAAAACAATCATTATTCCAATCATTGCATTTGCATGCTTACTTTTTATATGCATTAAATTAAAAAACTTTGACAATTACATGGTCTGACACATTTGTCCTTCAAATAAAATTTAGGAAATTAAGAAATGGCAGCATAAAGGGAAGACAAAAAGGGGCATTGCTAAATGCCTACAACTAGACGGGATATTAGCTTTAACCCATACATATATAGGGGATGGTTCAAATTAGAACCAAATTTAAAATAGAAAACTAGGAACCAATGTGAGCCCTTAGAATAAAAGGGGAAAAATGGCCAAGATCTGAAATTAAGGAGCAAAAACGCGGTGGCATTTGAACCATGAAAATATATATATATATATATATATATATATAATAATCTCTACCAAAGAAGGAAGAACCCCATGGCACCCAACTTACAGGAACTATTTCAAGGTTGTTTTCCAAGGCCAGATAAACATTAGCTAGTGTCTGAGCTTCCACTCCCTACATGATAAAGGTGAATTCACACAGTAAATAAAATCGTCGCCGCAAGATAAGTTACGATCACAAAAGATAATTATACTAAGCAAGAAAAGAAAGTATAATCTGGATGAAGTGGAAAAACAATGTCAAATATGTATATGTATATGTAATGGGTCGTCCATCCTTATCAAGGTCAGGTAGGGGAATATCACAGTTTCATAACAGTAGAAAGCAACAATGTTGATCCTACAGAGTTGGGTCGTGCCATTTATCCAAATGCACACATAAAACTGACAGCAAAAGTCAAAGACCCAAAATGAAAACTAAAAAAGAAGAATCTCTCCTTCCTGCTAAATAAACATCGTGAATTGTAAGATAATCTCTAAAATAGCGTTTATTTTATTTATCGGAAATGGGGGAAAAGACCAGTATAATCCCAAAACTACCACTAAGATCGAAAAACTACAGCAATCTATTGCCCTTATGTTTCTATCTGAATACTCAGGTGAAAGTCAAGGAAATTAGGCACATGTGTCAGGTAGGAGTGGATTATTCAAAGTCGAATCCTTTGCCCCCTCCCAATATTACAAAATGAATTATTTTTCTATAAAGAGCCGAAGTAAGGAACAGATGAGAGGGATACATATAAGGGAAAAAGAAAGCTATGGTCCTACGCAAGTGTCTGGTTAGGGCTGTTAGGTCAATAACTGAGAATTCAAAGGAGCTACCTACTCACAATATTATTAGGCAATGTCTTCAGAGTTTAACTGAGATTTATCGGTGTGAACTTAACAGATAGCAAAGGAAACAGCAGATGGATATTTTCAGTTCAATATTCATTTAATTTTTTATGGAAAGTTAAATGGATCTTTTTTAAACACTTGCTTCAATGCACCAATATTCTTTCCTCCATATAGATAATTACACGTATAGCTGACCAATGATTAGGAATGTCCAACTTTCTATCTGCAGCATATGAGAATCTCAGAATCATAAGAAAGGATAAACCTCAAAAAATGAGAAACGTGGCTATTATGTGCAGATTCCAGGGGATACAGCCAAGGAACTTGCATGGGCTATATGCTTTATTAGAATATTGATGCAGAGCAGAGGTTAGGCTACATGATATGAACGAAAGATCTGTTTCATTCACCATTATACGACCTCGGATGTGGCTCCTCTCAATTACACTTCCTACTCGATTCCCCTCAATATACAAGTGTATTAAATCATGTATTGAGGATGCGGCATTGTTTAAATCAATGGCTCTTCTTGTGTATTAAATTAACTGATTGCGAATTTGAGGTTAACTATGGTTAAGATAATCATATGTTCACAAATTTGAAACACCTGTTTATTTAAGGACAAGTAATATGACGAGTTCTTGATTGTTACTCATTGGTGGATAAAATATAATTATTTGACAATAGCAAAAAATACACTATTGTTTTCTTCCAAATCAATAGTTGTTAAAATTTATTAATTGCTTTATATTACTGTATTCCTTAATCCTCCATCCAAGAAAGTCTGTATCCTCCATACAGATATAAACTTAAAAAGTAGGACTACTAAATAATATACTCCTTGATCTTCTAATTATGTTACAACTCACATGCATCAACCAAAGAAAAATAAATTAGGAAAGTAAATAAGGCCATCCTTTTATGGTGAGGAAGCCATATTTTATCGGGGTTACCTTCGGAAAAGAAAAAAAAAATCCTTGTAATTTTAGGGCTCCTTTCAAATCTGTTTGAATGTGTTAAACTGATTTTTTTTTAACTAGAGTTAACCTCAATTAACTTATTTGGTGCATAAAGAACCATTGATTTTAAATAATGCCATATGTTCTAAATTTAGGTGTATATTGCGGGAACTTGAGTGAAAGGTGTAATGGAGGGGAGCCGGATCCAATGACCTCATAGGTGTCACCTATGTGGATTTCACCTAATTGTGGCAAGTTAGGTAGGCGTGGTCGAAATGAGAGTGACCAACTTTCTATCCCTAGGGACCAGGGGGTGGGAAGTGTCGCTCCCTCAAGGGCTGGACATGGTTAAAATGGAAGTTCTCATTTTCTTCATTTCACTTGTATGGTACAAAAAAGAGGGGGGAGAGATGGCTGATCTAAGTATATCTAGACATATATATAACCATTATACCCTTTTTAAAAACTTGATATAAAATGTCTAAAAGGGTATAATACACTTTTGAACTGTTTCAAGATTGTGATTCAGTTCTTCCGTCATTTTTTAAGCCAATTTGGATGGTGGTGGGATTTTGATTACGCATTCGGTGTTTTCATTTCCCTCCACTTTTTGCTCCCTCCAATTTTCCCTCCTGCCATACACGGAAGGTTAATGCACCCTGCCACTCCCCCAATCCCTCCAACTTTCCACCCCTCTCCATTTATCCTAATTATATTGGTCTTCTTTCTTATGGAAAGGAGTAAATAATTAGAAGACAAAGTCATCTACAGTTGTGGAAGATGAGAAGTCCACCTATGAAACAAAAAAAGAGGGAGAAAATAGAAGATGAAGAAACGAATAAAATTAACATCTAGTCACCCGAAGCACATAATTAGAAAGTACTATGCACCTCCTTAAACACACTTTAGCCTTGGGTTCGGCCCAAATTTTATATATTCTAACAAACTATATAAATATATTAGTAGGTATATAGTTAGAAGATTACACTGAAGCAAGATATCGCATATTGTGCTCCTCATATCAAGTTCACGAGGATAGATGCTTATGCAAGCTCTGTGTGAGAATACTTAGAGAGATACTTCCTCTTTTGTTTGATCTAAAGTTACATCTTCCTTATACATATGATGTAAGATTTAAGAATACTCAATCCATTCATCTATTCATTGTTTCCTCAACTTAAATTGACCAGAATCTGCTATGCTCACTAAAATATCCAATTTAAAAATAAATAAATAAACTAACCTTGTTGCAACTTGCAACGCAGTGCATTAGCATTACTAGTTCGTTAACTGTACGCCTTTGCACTAAAAACAAACTGATTATCACTAACAAAACATGCGCAGTGCCCAATAAAGTACGAAGGAGTGAAGGAATTGGTATTTCCTTTTACACATCTGCGGTGCAGGTTGATTGAGGCCTAGTCCAAAAGAGACCCCTATTAAGCGTACATTTACTGTTAAATCAGAGGATAGGTGGACCAATCTAAAATTCAATAACACAGTGCTTTGGCTGGTTACTTCTGAACCAGATTTCAGCCCAATGAATAATGAGAACTATGTGTATAAAATGAACAGGCATGACAAATAAGGGCCATTTACAAGATGACCAGATCTAGTCGTATAAAAAAAACATGCCTGAGATGCGTCCACAACAAGGAGAGCACCTTCGCATGCAGCAAGAGAACGAGAAACCTGCAACAAGAAAACACGCAGTATAACATGTATCAGATGAGCAAACCATGGCATGTTCAAAGAAAGATTTAAAAGCAGACACTTTTACAAATTGACAATATTATCAAAAATATCATAGTATAGTAGTATAGCATAACATCTCACTCTTTTCTAACAACTCGTCATCAATTAAAACAACAAAGATTAGGGAAAAGGACCAAAAATGTCAAATATTAGGTCCTCAACAAAAGATAGGCATATGATCCCTACACATTTAGAAGGCAAATCCTGAACAATGTGCATCATAGAATCCAGAAGGAAGTCAAATGAGCCATCCTATTCTTTAATTACGTGTTGACATGTACAAGTCCATTAAGATCTTGGAGTTCCCCACCCTTTCAATCATACGTAACACAGCCAATATACCAATCCATGATCTTCATATCTTTATCACGAGCACAACCTCAAAATAAGACGAGGAACGTATATATAATCAAGGAAAGGGGAAGAAATAGCATTGACTGTGAACACTCAAATCCGCACCCTACACACCATGACACCAAACAAAAGAATACTGCATGAAAACAGATGATGGTGGCACTTGCGATTCTGCATGCAACAAGCATAATCAGGAGATGATGACTATCATCCACAGCAAATTGGTAGTGGTCACCTTTTATAGTGTAAGAAGCTTTGGATTTGAATGCCTCCTAGACTTTCTGCTTAATCTCACACTGGAAAATATGTGGATTTAAAAACAAGAGAGATGGGCCATGAATAACCCTGAAGAATCACCTCGTAGGTCTAGACCCCAGATCTTGCTATCAGTTAGCGTGAGAAATTAAAAATGGAGCAAAGTAGGATACCAAATGTAATTGTTACATGTGTGAAATAGAGATATAGACTAGTGCACATATATTCTTCCAAAGTGGCCTTAATCCATAAGGACGGTTAATTTACACGTATAGAATATTAACAAAGAAGCAGCAATCAGCAGGCAATCAATCTATCAATCTTTCACTCATTCTTGACATAAGGCCATCGTGGTCATCTCATCTTAAATATATCCACTCGTAGTAGTGGAAGCCTTTACCTTTAGCTGTCCTTTTACCTTTATAACCTTTATTTTAGGATTAGACGCTTCATTGGTCCCTGAACTAAGACCTTTTTATACATTTGGTCATCGGTGATTTTTTATTAGTGTTGGTCCTTACCATTCAATTTTTCTGTTTCATTGATCCTTTTCCCCATTAGGTCCATAGGATTAGACGCTTCATTGGTCCCTGAACTAAGACCTTTTATACATTTGGTCATTGGTGATTTTTTAATTAGTGTTGGTCCTTACCATTCAATTTTTCTGTTTCATTGATCCTTTCACCATTAGGTCCATATGTCCCCTCCAAATATCTGATTTCACATAATGCCCCTCCATTAACATTGTGGCTTACATTGTAGTTACTGAATGCAAAAAGCGAGGCACAGACTAGAAGTACATTTCAAGGCAAAAGGTGAGGCGAGAGGCGGGCAAGAAAAACGCTAACAGCGATCAAAAAGGGAAAAGAACAAAATACTCATTTTGTAACAATTTTATACCAAAAACCCAAGAAAGATACCAAAAAAAAAGCTTGAAACTCTCAAACAGACATTTAGAATGAAGATTACTTAGACAAGGAACGAGAGTTCCTTACATTGCCATTCACCACCTTGCCTTACTAATCTCTCAAAAAAATTGTGTTGTTGTTTCTGGTGAAAATACCACCAATATGAAGAGTAAATAGTTGCAAAAATTCTTTCATGCACCATCAAGCACAAACTTCTACTAGTTGTAGATGCTTCTACATGTGATGAAAAATTTCTTTCCAGCAGTTACACGGAATAGTAAGTTGAGAACAGCAATTCATACCATAAAGGACCACTAATGTTAACCTTAAGCGTAACGACCCGAGTCCGAAAAGGCGAAAACTCGATCCGCTATCGGATCCACCAACTAGTCCATACTAGCACCACATCTTCGGTCAACGGTCATCCCAGGCAACTCAAAATTCATGCATGAATGATTCGATGCTAGATGGGTAGTAGAGAGCTACATATAAACCATACAAAATTCTCCTACCTCTCCATTGTGGGAATGTGAGGTGTTACGTACTCCCCACCTCAAATCCTTGACGTCCTCATCAAGACCGAACCAATACTAAGAAGGTACCAGAGCGGACCCCGTCCAAAGAGACGATCTTAGTATTGGTTCGGTCTTGACGAGGATGTCAAGGATTTGAGTGGGGGAGTAAGTAACACCCCACATTCCCATATCGAAATGAAAGGGGAATTTCATATACTTCATATGTAGCCCTCTACTACCCATCTAGCATCATCATCCAATGACTTCTGGGTCGCCTGTGATAAACCGTGACACATGATGTGGTGCTAGTGTGGGCTAGTGGCGGGTCCAATACCGGACCGAGTTTTCGAAGTCGGACTCGAGTCGTTCATTAAATGCTAACATGGATGTGAAAATTAAAAAGCTTGAAACGTTAAACCCCGCAAAACAAACGACATCTAATCTGTGTAGTGAAATATTTAAGACAATTTACCTCATACGAGAAGTCCACATGCCCTGGAGTATCGATAAGATTCAGGCAATAAGGTTGATTTTTATACATGTAACGCATTCTGGCAGCCTGCACTAAGATATAGTCAAAAGTCACCACTCGGATATACTGTAATGATTAAGGAAGAAAATTACTCAACAAAAAATCAGCCCCGCATAAGAGTCAAACATTTAAACTGGGGATCGGTTTAATTTTTTTTAAATCAACCATGTAATTACTTACTTCAAAATTACTAACACTAAAGTCAAGCAGCTGCGAATAAAAACTCAGAAGTTGTACTTCTAAGATTGTATGGGTAAGCAGCTTTATGAGTTATATCGATGTTCAAAATAATGGGACGCTTTTTTAATCACATGCTTATCTATACCTTATTCATTAACTACAACTTAAATGTACCCCTTGGTCTAGTCCAGAGGGGTTTCAGAATATGTAATACAGTATACCATCACCTCTTGCATAAGTTAATTATTTGATCTCTACAGCAAATACATAGCCTCGAATGCCCTTGATGTAGTCATGTTGATGCAGTACCAGCAAGAGAAATGGAGTTCAGGGAAGAGCAGAGAAATAACCCGGTCTCCCTAAGGTTGGAAAGAGAATATCAAGCTTCCACAGCGAGTAAGAATTGCAATCGGCATTTCAACATTCAAATAATCAATTCTTTCTGCTATCACTATAGGAGCCTCTATAGAGACCACCAGATAAGCTTCTTCTCATATTGGAAAGCTGATTTCCAAGACGATAGACATCTAAATAATACTCCAAAAGAACCCAGAAACAGCCATAACGCAGATAAATCCCTAGATAATAACATCGTATAACTCCTAATATACAGTAAATGCCTAGGCTTGCACCTTTGCTATCATACACCAATATCTTCTTCCTCAAAATAACTATCCATCTCCCTTCCGTCAATCTTCCCCTGGTGAATATCATCCTGATAGTAAAGGTGAAGGTGATCGACCACTTGATGGGGTTCAATTCAGCTTCTAAAATCAGGAAAAGGACATGTTCACTAGAATTTGCAGATTAAGGTGCCATATCATGATCCGCCAAACAGAACTGCTTGCCAATAATACTAACACATAGATTCTAGCCATTCATTTATTGTAGGACTTCATCTCATCACTTGATTCTAATAACCCTAATCAAAGCAATACCTCTATATCTCTATCTCCCCTCCCCCTCCCTCTCCCTCTCCCACCCTCCTTCCCTCCCTCTCTCTACTCCCTCCCCCCTATTTGCAAAAGCATCATAGATGTCCTGATACCAATGTCCATTTAGATATATACTCAGTTTCTAGATACAATGAGTAACTTGGTTGATTGAGGCTTGGAAGGAAAGAGACTATGGCAAGCATTAACTTGACGGTTGCTTCATTAGCCTTCAAAAGTGTTCATTGAGTTTTTCAGTTTCAGCCTCCTTTAGTGGCATGAAATATATAGAAACTCAATCAGATTACTTGAACTGAAATGTAAATGTTCTTTCTTCTTCAGTTGGTGTGACATCCGTCGTCTATTTTGAGGTTAATCATTAATTTTTGTTTATAAATTGATTTACTCTACTAAAAGCAAACTATCATTTTCCAGATTTTACCAACCTCATGCTCAAACCAAACCAAATTGAACCTCTGTAGCACGGTTTGATTCAGTATGGTTTATCCATTGTAGTAAGTTCAGTCAGTTTGGATAAATCCTGAACCGATAAGATAAACTCCGTTCACAGTCTGACAGGTAACTAAAGTGAACCGAACCATTTACAGTCCAACGAGTTTCATCAATCAATGAAATAAACTTGCAGAACTCATTGTATCTCAATACCTGCGAATATTTGTTGTTGCGGGTCCTTGAATATTTAAAAATTCTCTCTTCTTGTTCTTTCTTCTTCTTTTTTTTCTTTTATTAATCTGTATTCTGTATCCAAATACGAAAGCATCCTTATAGGAATGTGGAGTTTGACATGTCCACATTCTGTCGTTTGGTTGTATTTTCTCTCACAACTTATGAGCCCACTGCTTCTTTATGTGTTTGTATATTGATCCCTCTGTCCTCATAAATTTCTTGTTCCATTAGTTAAAGCAAATGATGTTGGTTAATAGGTTTCCTAGAAATGAATGTAAACTAAGTGATTGCAAAGATGCTATGCTTTCAGATTGCACATTGCACCAAGACAACTTTTGTAGAAGCAAAATTAAACATAACGAATATTTGCTAGAACATCAAATAGTTCATAGTTGCTCTCCATATACAGATAAACAGGCACTACGGAACAACTGCCATTAAGCTAAAGAGTAAATGCAGTAAACCTGTAATTTGATTGTAATTCCCCTTTCTCGCTCTAAATCCATGTTATCAAGAAACTGTTCCTTCATTTCACGCATCTGCACAGTACCCGTCATTTGGAGCAGCTTATCTGCTAAGGTTGATTTCCCGTGATCAATATGTGCAATTATAGAAAAATTCCTAATGTTTGATATAGGGACCTGCACATGAATCAAACAGCGTGGTTTCATTAATTATTGAGTAAATACCTTCCAAACTTTTATCAGTTCACAACAACCCACAATGTGGCATCATCCTTCACCAATCAAACACGACTTCAAAAGTAATTCCAGTTTCATACTCCCTCTTCCCAAAGGTTACATGCTTTATGCTTATATTTAGTGAAAAACACTCATTTCATTAGAATTATGAAATAGATCCTAACTGACAAGTGGAAGCAAATCAAACAGTGATCAACAACAACAACAAGTTACATGCCCATATTTACTGAAAAACACTCATTTCATTAGAATTATGAAATAGATCCTAACTGCCAAGTGGAAGCAAATCAACCAACCAGTGATTTAATGGCCAGACTTTTAGGTAAAAAGTTTAGTGTGGTTTAAATTTTGGAACCGAACTACTACGATTTGGACCATGGTGTTTGGCCTAAACTGAGTCAAACCTACCATTACATCCCAAACTGTCATTAATTTTTTATAAGGTACTTCCTCCGCCCAAAAAAAATACCCCACTTTCCATTGTCCGTCCAAAATAATAGTTTCTAAAAATAGAAATAATTTTAGTGTAATTTATAAATGGTACAAGAATGTAAAGTTTTCTCTTTAAAATGTGAGCGAGGTAGAATGGGACAGAACTTTTGGGATGGATAAAGTACTCTTTTGGGACGGATGAAGTACTATTATAAATTCTTAGTTCAACATTTTGCGTTTAGAAAATTTTATAAGAGGCTAAGCCTTACCCTGAATCAAAATTCTTGCTCCGCCACTGCAATTCCATTACTCTTCCAAATTTATAACTTTCCAAAATCATGACTGTGATTGTAGTTTTTTGAGTTTGACAGGAAAACATGGAAGTAACACGTCCAATAATACTAGAATGCTGCCACACAACACATTAATGTGTCAATTACCAAAACTATAGCTGATAGTGATAGGTGAATGAGCAATGCTAGATGTACCGACTAATCAACCGCATGCAGTGGGGACTTGTACCTTTACTGCAAGCGGTTGATTTAGCGGTTGAAAATGTCCGTTTATAAAGAGTTTTCCTAGGTGAATAGTAACTAGATAAGTTTGACCCTCGTTGATATGTGATTTTGAAAATTTCGAGCTATTCCCTGGACACTTGACAGTTGGCCCTAAGAGTAGTACTTCCTCCGTCCTGAAATTTTATAGTTTCACGGTTAACTTGCATTCATTTTAAGAAGAGAGCTACACATAAACCATTTCAAAATCACACTAAAATTGTTGCTATTCTTAGTAGTTAAACTATTATTTTGGGACGAATAAATAAGAAAAGTAGGACTACTACTTTTTGGGACGGATGGATTACTGAACAAAAATGCATCAGAGTGTAGCGAGAGGATACCTTCGAGAGACGATCTTGGCCGTCGAGAACGGACGACGATTCAAGGCCTTTGGACTGAACGCCGATGGCCTGGCAATAGACACCGGATTTCGACTTTGAGCGGCGCCTGTAGTCGAAAATATTGTTGTTGGTGAGGGGAGAAAGGCGGTAACAGTTAGATGCATGGCGGGGGAGTAGTTGGGAATGGTGGTGGTGGTGGTGGTGGTGGAGTGGTGGAGGTGGCTCTGTGGATAAGAAATGTTTGAGGCGGCAAAAGTCCGCACCGGTCATTTCTTACCAGAAATTTTTGAAGCTAATTTCTCTCTGCTGATTGTATCATAATGTCGCATGCGCGGATTGGACTGTGATTCTTAAAACTTTGAACCAATGAGCGTTTTTCCAACTGGGTTTTTGGCCACATATACTGTAGGAGGCTTAAGGTGGGTACCCAATTTTGGGTACTTACTTTTAAATAGTACATAACGACAAAATTAATGATACAAAGTGGTGCTAAATTTCGTTCCTAATTTTCTCACTGCCACTTCTATTTTACCAAAAATACCCTTTTACCAAAATCCAAACGAGCTGCTGTGATAACCTCATTTTCGACGTCCTCGGATCACAGATTAATTGATTGAAGTTTCTCGGACGAAACGTGTTATCGGGCGTGTGCGATGAGAACTTTGGTGCAAATACGGGTTTCTCATTAGTGATCACTCAATTTGTATAAAAAATTGAGAGTCGTCACCTCCATTTATATTTAAGACTTCGAAAGCACAAACCTTTTAAATGCAAGAGATTGTAGGTCCGGGGGCTAGGTTACGAATCAGGGAGGTATTAGGCACCCAATTCGCCATTTGGGTCTCTTAATAATGTTCTAGCATGCATGTCTCCTATTGATCGATCAATTGGTTGGTTGGTTATTTACATAGGATTCAAGAAGGATGCAAAGAAGTGAGCATGTCTCATCATTATTTACTTACATTTTAATCATGCAAGAAGGAAGAATGTGCATTTTGTTCATGTGAAAAGAAAAATCTAATATTTGTATAGAAAATACATTTTAGTCATGTATTTGGAAAAAAAAACTTACACTTTAATCATGTAAGTTAAGAAAATAATTTACATTTTAATCATATAAATAAATAAATATTTATGTATTTTATGCAAGAATAATTTAGGAGTAAGACTCCTTTGTTTGTCATCTTTTAAGCATCATTGTCTAAGTCATTGAAGAACTTTAGAAACAACACTATTATCTGTATGATATTTTAAAAAAAGCTTTTATGTATGAAGAAATATATGTGTAAGAGGAAATGGCCATTATCACTAGATTAGGATTGGCTCTTAGTGTATTCATCATTTTAGGACTCCATTAAAGGAGTGAACCTTTGTGAGGTCCATGAGCACATGCATTCCTTCATTTCTAGGTCCTTTAATGACCATTCAAAAGAAAGAGAGGATGGAAAAGGAAGTTAATTTAACTAAAGGATGGGATATTAATCTCACACCTTAAGGATCTCAACTTGTATGTACAAGAAATAAAAACACTTGTATTTAATTCAAATATATGATTTTAAATCCACACTTTGAAGATCACATTTATATAATATGTACAAATACACATATAATATTTATAAATCACATCACTAGAGTGAGGACTTGCACATTATGTGCATAATATATACATGTAAGCATTATGAATAAAATGTAAAGACATAATCAACTCACTAAAGTGAGGACTTTGTATATAGTCAGTGGTGGAGCCAGAAAAGTTGTGAGGGGGGGCGAAATTATACGGGGGTTCGGGGGCAGCGCCCCCGGGAAAAAATCGGGTCGGATTATGAAATAGACAATCGGATCTATAAAAAACTTAAACAAATGCATTTTCACAATACCAAAAACATTAATAATAGAAGAAAAAGTAGTCAAACACTTGAAACAGAGTCTTGCCGTCTTCCAAACCCTAGAACTCAGCCAGCCATGGGGGAGCGGAACCGGACGAATCGAGCTCGGATGAAGACCCCTAATGAAGGAATTTCCAGCGCGGGGGAGCGGCCGCTGCCTCCGGCTCCCCCTGGCTCCGCCACTGTATATAGTATATATATGTAAGCATATATTATTTCATTTCAACTAACTAAAGTAAGGACTTGCACATTATGTAAAGCATTGTAAATTAAATATAAAGACATAATCAAATCACTAAAGTGAGGACTTGCACATTATGTACATAATATATATAGTATATACATATATAAGCAATATAAAGAAATGTAAATGTATAATCAACTCACAAAGTGAGATTTCTAATCCACACTTAGGAGGACTTGCACTATTATGTGCTATAATATATATAGTATATATATATAAAAAGAACATGACATTAAAATAATCCAAAAATGAGATATTAATCCCACATCTTGGAGATCACATTATATATGATATATAGTATAATATACATAAAGCAAGAAAGAAGAACAAATATTTAAATGAGGCTTAGCTCAAGAGAAAATGCATATCACATGAAGAACTTATACATTCTACCCACTTGATTTATCACCAAGTGAGATTTTAAGTTGTTTACATAATAATAAAGGAGATGAAGAATTTTTACAAGAATGAAAGAGAGGAAGGAAAACTCACTTACTACCAAGGTTTTTGAGCAATGGTGAAAAAGGAGGATGAACACCTTTTGGTAAGGGAAGGCTTTTCTTTGCCTTTTGTCTTTCTCTTTTATGAGAAAAGGGGTTTGGATCTTGAGAGATCTCTTAAAGAAATGAAGATGAAATAAGGGAAGTAGGAAGTTCAAGATATTATGAACTATCCTACCCAACTTACACTCTTTGGATCTTTGAAGATCAAGAGTATACGTATGTATTTAGTATTTGATATTTAGAGAGGGTGAAAGAGATGATGAAATGGGTTTTATGCCTAAAGAAGAGATGAATAAAGAGTGTTTTGGCTTAAGAGATGATGAATAAGAGGTGATTTAATGGTAGGAATGAGGAAGTTTTTATAGGTGGAGATTGAGTGTTCATCCTTCCTAAACTTTTTAAAATGCCCAAAATACCCTTGAAAGTAATGTAGAGATTTTACCTTTTTTTCTTGGGAGTAATATCGAGATTTTTGTTTTTAACCAAGGTAAAAAGTGATACAAGCTATTATCCAATTTTAATTCTTATTTGTACGTTACTTGAACACTTACTCTTCCTCCCATTTTTTGCATGGTTTGTCTCCTACTTAATTGAAAATTTAATAGGATGATCTCTTTTATAAGAGGAAGTTTTCACTTTTTGTCTTTTCTTCCTTTCATTCTACAAAATAAATTATTACATCACATTAGTAATGTATTAGTGCAACATTTGAATATATACATTTATTAATCTTAGTAACATAATTATTAATGTCACATTAGATTAATTTTATTTATTAAATCTCTCTAGTAAAAAAATTTATTTACTAGGGTAAAAAATGAGGTGTCTACAGCTGCATACCTACCTGCTATCTCACGAGATCTTTTTGGTTTTTTTACTTCGTAGAAACCTCAACTTTTATCTTTTCTGGATGGGAAGGGATTACTTAATTTTCTTACTTTTCATTCTCAACTCTGAGATTGTGGGTAAGAATCTTTTGTGCACGCCAAATATTTGTGTAAATTTCAAATTGGATTATATAATCTAAGTATATTTGTGGGTTGTATTTTGATTGTGTAGAAAATCAGTGGGTTGCATGCGCAATTGACTATAAGTGAAGCTTGTCTAGAATATGGAGATGGAATAAGACGATGAGAGAAATACCAAGTTGCTATAGTAATTGTACTAATACCCGATTGGAAGCTTGGGTTTGCGGGTTGCTTGCACGCCACTGGATCCCATCACATTCGATCGAGGGCGCCACTTTTGTCGCGCTCTGCGCAGGCAGGTACAAGTGAGATTAACGCGGAAGTTCCAATTCCAACGAGATCACATAGGCGGAAGGCAACTGCCCTCGTTCCAAACGCATGGATCTTGTTTTCTCCAATAATCTCCATCTCCTTCCTCCCTCCTTGTCCGATCCCACTTTTGATGTTGTTACAGCCTTACAGGCCCTGGCGCTGCTTCTGACTCACCCAATTTTATCTGATTTTCATGCTCAATCGGTGACTTTGGTTGGGGAGAAAGAAGATGAGGGAAAGGGATAAGAGGTAGAGCCAAGAGGACGAAGACGAGAAAGACGAGTATGATTTTTTTGTATAAGGGTAGTTTTGGTACTAGGAAGGCGGAGAAAATTTGAAGCGGTATTTAGCAACCCAGTTAAAATATTACATATTAATTATAAGGCAAAACTACATCAAAAATCACTGAACTATATGTGTTTTTCATATTTAGTAACCAATGTACAAAAATTAAATCAAAGGTCATCTATGTTAGTTCTTTGAACACATATGGCCACTCCGTTACTTTTTATCGTTAATTCGACGTTAAGTCCCCTTTTTCAAGGGTAAAATCGTCCATTTAAACAAAAACTATTTAAGGGTATCTTGTAAATTCTTTTAAAATAAGGGTGCTAAGTGAAATATATTTAAAATTAAATTATATTAATTAAATTACCTTAATTAGAGCCCAGAAATGGGTTTTCACCTTCCGACCAATTTCAGAAATGGGTTTGGTCGAAGTAGTCCTCCGTGGCTCGGAATGGGAGAGAGGGAGGGGTGGTATTTCGAAAGAAGTAAAGCCCAGAAATCGAGTTGTCATTCGGAATGGGCGTCGCAGATCAATACCGGCGGCTAAAACTTGAGCGGAACAACCCAAGCCCTAATTCCTCCTATTTCTGAAATCTGATTAGAAGGACGAGAGAGAGAGAGAGAGAGAGAGAGAGAGAGAGAGAGAGA
>JAOWAN010000001.1:415458-431885 GCA_028566635.1 Lobelia cardinalis
AACTTACACCCTCAAATGTTTAAAATTTAATGTTTAATTTGATTTGACAATTTTACCCCTGTACAATGAGGACTTAACGTCCCACTAACGACCAAAAGTAACGAAGTGGCCATATGTGTTCAAAGAACTAACATAGATGACCTTTGATTTAATTTTGTACATTGGTGACTAAATATGAAAAACACGTATAGTTCAGTGATTTTTGATGTAGTTTTGCCTAATTATAATGCATAATATTTTAACAAATGTTAATTTTTATGTTTATATCTATAGTATATAATCGATTAGTGTTAAACTGTTTTCAACGTTCACATCAAGTCATCACTATTATCTCGATCAAAATAAAGAAACTCAATTAAATGTAACACCGACGTTATGTCAAAACACAGGGGTGAATAGGAACATTTAGATAAATATGTCTCAAAAATTATTAATTTTCTTCATTCTAATTAATATGAATATTAAAGTTTGTATGCTATTTTTTTTATCTGACACGAACATAATAAGAACCATCAATAAACCTAATCTAATCTAAAATATGCTTATTAGGTACACACATAAACATAAAATGGTTAATCTCAAGTTTGGACTAAAATTTTAAATCCAAATGAAATTTGAATAGAGCTTATATTAACTATAAACTCAACGGACAGCCCGCTTCGAATGTGTGTATTGTGCATTGGGCTTTCTTATGCAACTTTAATTGAAGGATACGACTTCAGATGTTGTTAGGCACCTTAGCAGTACAAAGTGGTACCTTTAGCTCAGGTTAGTAATGTGATATGTAGTATTTTTAGCAATATGATATAAACTTTTGAATTGATTAAAGTTAAAATGTATTTTTTTTAGAAAATTGTGGGATCCATTCAAAATCTTATATTAAATATAATATTACATCACATTCGTGATTAAAACCTTGGTGTGTTTAGATTCTCAAGGTTAGATGAGCATGATCTTTTGTTTTTATTGTGCATCATACGACGCCTATCCGTTATACATCTTTGAAGTTGAGAGTAGTAAGTTGGATTTGGGCACTTGAGCACAGGCATAGCATCGAGGCAACGCCAATTGGGCGTCGATGCATGGAGTGTTGTGACTCTGTACATTTTTAAATACTTATCTAAATCTAGGGTTGATTGAGTATAAACAGAAGTTTGCTTGTTACCATATTTATCATGTCCGTGTCACATTTTTGAGCTTTTGGAGAATGCCATGTACCCTTTTTGTAAAAGTGATCGATTTTTTGATTATCTTGTAATCCTCGTCATTTTTCATGGTGGTAAGAGAGTTTTCACGTAAAATATTATATATTTTCTTGTTTGTTGTTTACATTTATTGTTTATTTAATGATTTCAATCATGATTTGACATAAAATTACAATTGACATTATTATTATTTTTTTAAATTGGGGTTAGACATAGTTCATTCGTACTATTGATCAAATAAAAGATGTTTATAAATTACAAAAGTTGAACTTGTGGATCAAGACACAAATGATATTAGTTAAGAATGGATGTGTGGAAGCATTGGACTCTATTAGACCCGTCAAAATACAACCAATTAATTCACTGCAACCCGTTTTAACCTGTTAAATAGTTCAACTCATTACAATCTATTTTATTATTTGTGTATCAAATTGCGTAATTTTTTTTGTGCAAATGAATATTAAATATATTAATTTGAATTTAACTTAACTCATTTAGTACACAATTGAATTGAACCGTTAATTAAACGAGTTATAATAGGTTGGACTCGCTAGAACACGTTAACTATTAAAACTCAACCGGTTTTAACTCATTTCAACCCATTTAACTCACATTGACAAACTTAAACTATATCTCGAATAAATGCAACCAATGAAAAGGCTATTTGAAAAGTTCAATTAAGTCTCGTTGATCGAGTGTCGAAGAAATCACGTTACAAATGACGAAAAGTATCACAATTGTTTTGTTATCAATTAGTATACTTGAGAATTACAAGCTTGGAGGAGATACTAAATTTAAGGCTCATTTAGATAAATTTGATACTTTGTTACTCGATTAAAAAAATTTCAATCTCTAGTACTTTGATGATGGCCACTTGGCTATAAAATTGTTAATGTTAATACTTTCTTCAGTTGGTTTGGTACGAGAAACCACAAGCAATTCTTGACAACGTTAAAAACACATTTATTGTAACATGAGGTTATTAGAACACAATTTACACAAAAAAATTGAAATTATGATAGGACTAGTTGGTTGTGATAAATAATATATCAAAACATAAAGGGTCGATTTATGAGTCGAATGGATAGCGTAAGGATATGATTGACATGTAATTAGTGCCAAAAAGAAGGGACATATATTTGAGAATCACGTAGATGCAGATTTGTTATTCGAGTTGGAGTAAATTGACAAATTTAAATATTGCTTTACCTGGGCTTAGCGAAAGTTTCTGATTTTTGATCCCTTTGAGGAGGGTTGATTGTAAAAATGTTATTGTACTATTATTTGATGTAGGTGTTGATATTAAATGATACGTGTGACGAAGAACCGTCATACTTGTCATACAAATTGATTAAAAGAAGAAGATTTGTGGATGCTGTAATAAGTTTTAGGGCAATTAGGCGTCTAAACACTCGATAAACATGATATTTAGCTATATTGTGCGTAGTGTGAACCCTCAAAATGTTAGGTTGATTTTTGATAGGGCTTGATGCACATGAACAGACGCTCACTTGTCCCCATTGACAAAAGTGCTAAGTATATAAGCATTTATGAGAGTGAATGAGAGAATAATTATTTCACAACAAAATTTTAATTAACGGTAGTGTTTTAAGTTTGAATCTTTTGATATTAATAACTGCATTATATAATTATTAGATATTTTCTATGGCAAATTTAAATTATGGGTTTGTTAAAAAACATCAAAAAAAAAAAAAAAGTTTGAAAAAAAAAGGTTATAAAAAAGAAAATAGTGGATCAGGAAAATTTATTTCAGGAGCTTTTTGATATTTTCTCATATTCTTTTACCTACCTTTTCTCTCTTTAAACGAGAGAGAGAGAGAGAGAGAGAGAGAGAGAGAGAGAGAGAGAGAGAGGGAGAGAGAGAGTGTTTGCAGTTTTCCTGCAAATTATTTTAAGCACATAGGCGCTCCTAATATTAAACGTCTTCTTAGCATGTGTATCTTACTCTCCACAAAAAGCAAGTGACAGTCGAGAGTGAGATTTGGGGTTTTGTTAACCCAAAACCATCCATTAATTTCTGCCTTGATTTTCAATGAGAGAATAAATCCCGTAATTAATGTGATTTAAAAGAGCATGGAATATAATAAAAAAAACATACATATCACATTAATTACTGCATTAATTAGTTTGTTACCCAAATTAATTATAAAAAATAAACATATGCACATGAATTAAAAAAAATTATGTATAATATAAAAAGTAGTATGCTGAGTATTCGAAAGAGTATAATGTATATGAAAAAGATTATGATGGTCATATGCATATAAACATTTTAACGTAAATTAAAAAAAATATGTATACTATGAAAAAGAGTATGCTGAGTATGTGAAAGAGTATGATATATATGAAAAAAATTTGGATTTTTTGTTAATCCAAAAATCATCCATTAATTTCTGCATTGATTTTCGGTGAGAGAATAAATTCCGTAATTAATGTGATTTGAAAGAGTATGGAATACAATAAAAAGAGCATACATATCACATTAATTACTGCATTAATTAGTTTATTACCCAAATTAAGTATAAAAAATAAACATATGCACACGAATTAAAAAAAAAATATCATGTATAATACGAAAAAGACTATGCTGAGTATTCGAAAGAGTATAACGTATATGAAAAAAAATTATGATGATCATATGCATATAAATATTTTAACGTAAATTAAAAAAAATTATGTATACTATAAAAAAAAGTATGCTGAATATGCGAAAGAGTATGATGTATATAAAAAAAATTATGATGATTATATATTAAAAATTATGTATAATATAAAAAAATATGTTGAGTATACGAAAGAGTATGATGATTATATATATAATCTTTTTTAACCTAGATGCTTGATATATTATTTTCTCTTTGAAAATAAGTGAAATTCTTTTATAATTAAATTTATTATAGGTAGGTGACTTCATTTATGGGAGAGAATAAATTCCATAATTAATACGATTTGAAAGAGCACAAAATACAATAAAAAAGTATCTATTAATTACTGTATTAATTAATTTATTACTCAAATTAATTATTTAGTGAATCCGTGTATTACACTTTTTTTTTTTGGGAGGGCGTCTAATGCACGCGTCTATAATACCAACTGCAGTTTTCCCGCTCTGGATCCACATAAACAAAACAGACGTCCCCCCAAAGTTTTGACTCGGTCCTCTCCCAACCACCATTTCCCCAACTATTCTATTCACTGTCGGAGTCCCAAACTCCATTACTACTGTCCATTACCTAACCTAACCCAACCCTATCAAACAATCTCATGAATTTCAAACCCCGAAAATCCCATTTTCAATCCTCACCCTCTGACCCACCACACAGTATCAGATTCCAACTGCCGCCATTGGACCGAGTTTTTAGGGTAATTTCCGGCTACTGAGCACGGGAGCTTGATTCTATAGATGACTAGTACTAGTAGCAAGGAGACGGGGCTACGGCTGAAGGCGGCAGCGGAATCTGCAATCCGGTCAATTGGGTCAGGGTACGATGTTACTCAAGACTTGAGGCTCAAATACTGTAAGCAGGGGGAGAGGCTGATTGCTGTAGATGATGATCAGGTTAGGGATGTTGTGATTCCAGGGACCGGTGGAATTCTGGTGCAAAATGTACCCAAGCCCATTAATTGCGATAAAGGCGAGCGCATGCGTTTCTCCTCCGATGTTCTTTCTTTTCAGCAGGTTTTGTTTATAGTCTATAGTCCTTTTTTTTCCCATTTGACAGTAACTCCTCTGGCAAAGAATTCATGTTTGAAAGTCAAAAATCTATTAATTTTCTACTTTAACCAGCTTGTACTCCATTTTCATATGAAATGTATTAAAGTTAAAACAAATTATCTTCATATAATAATCTAGAAAGGAAAATTTAGTACACATATTTCAACTATTTGCAATGACTTTTTGAAAGAGGACCATTTGAGTGAAATATACCAAAATAGAATAGTTAACCCTCTACCAGGAATAGAGGGATGGAGAAATTGCTTACATGGATTCACTCATTCACACAAGTTTTGTCATGATGAGTTTCCTTCCCATGGGATGGGTCCTGACACTTTGTACTCCATTTCAAATGTTTTTCTGCATGCTTTCAATTTCCAGTTTTCGGGAGTGGTGGCAGTAATTTGAAAAATTGGCCAAAACTATAAGCAGCCATTGAGTTTTATTTTTCCAGGGGAAGTATGTATATCTAAGAATCTATTTCAAGACATAATTGGTGACGGGAGCACCTTCATTGCATTATGGACACTTTCCTCATGATAGTTGGCCTTTTCAATGTATTGAGGTCCTGAGGATGTTTCTTACACGGAATTTCTCTTGAAATAGATGCTTAATAAGTGCATGCATGACCCTTTTTCAATATACGACGTGTCAACCATTGGTTTAGCATTTTTCGACTAGTTGGTCGAATAAAAAAAATTAGGTGACAGAAATCTGAAAAATGGACTGAAGTGAAGTTTTATGGACTTAGAATTTCTTCTGTATTATAGTTTCTCTTCTTTTTCCTCCTGTTCTAACCAGTTTATTAGAATCGCATTTGTCTAAAGAAACTTTTGTCATGTTGATTTAACATTTTTGTCTGCGAATTTGTTTTTCTAAACGATCACTCCTATTAATTGTCAATTTTATGTGCTTTACCTAGAACCTGCTATTCCTTTTCCAGATGTCTGAACAATTTAATCATGAGGTGTCACTTTCTGGTAAAATTCCAACGGGCCATTTTAATGCTGCATTTGAGCTCACTGGTTCCTGGCAGAAGGATGCTAGCGAAACAAAAGCCTTTGCATTGGATGGGGTGCTGATCACACTTTACAGCATTGCATTAGAAAAATCTCATATCTCTCTGTGTGATCATGTTAAGAAAGCTGTCCCATCATCATGGGATCCCGCTGCATTGGCAAGGTGTGGATACATTGACATTTGACATTGCCCTCGCCAATTTTATCTGACTTCTCCTTACAATTCAGGTTTACTATCTGAATGGTTCTTTACTTCCCATCAATGATTTGTTTTTATGTTGAAGAGCTTTGGTTTAAGCCAGGAGTTTTTTCCAGTGCCATCAAGGCTCAATGTTTTTGTTTCATGTTCTTATTAAAAAGTAATTGGTGTTTAATTTTGTCTTTTTAGATGTTCTATTTGACCAAGTACGACTCTCATGTTTAATTGTTTTAACCTCAAGTTTTAGACGATTAATGAAATTTTTGTGCTTATACATATATATATATATTCAATTAGGAAAATTTCCTTCTGTCCTAAAGTTAGTGTGAATTTTGGATATTTTGCAAAATTTGAGGAGGTTCAATACATAAGCAAAATTTGTGGCACAAGTACATAATCATCCTTAGTGGTACCATTACAACATTGCAAGTGGATAATGAAACATGTTTTGTGGGCCTGTGGCAAAGGCGAATTGGAGTGAGACTGGATATGTAATTAATTTGTAGTTTGTGACTGTGGTTTTCATAATGCTTGAATTTTAAAAATAAGAGTGAGATGGGGAGAAGGTGGTGGGACCAATGAGAGAAAATCACCCCCCTCCTTCCATCTTTGATTAGAGTTTGGTTCCCTTGTAGAACTGTGAAGTAATATGGAGAGAAAGAGATTTTAAAGGGGATTGGATCACCCCCTTTTGTACTTCCTCTGTTTGAAAATGTGTGTATTTTGAGGAAAGTTTTGTCCCAAATTGGGCACTCAATTTTGAGTGAAGCTACTAAATTCACCTTTGTCACTAAATATCTTTCATCATCCATTTGCAATGCTTAGTACTACTGCTAAGGATGATTATGTACTAGTGTCACTAATTTTGCTTATGTATCTGAGTTCCTTGATTTTCACAAAACACTCAAAATTGACACTCATTTTGGGACAAACCTTTCCTAAAAAATCAATACTCATTTTGGGATGAAGGAAGTATTACAAAATTACATCCCAGACTTTGTACATGTAAAACCAAATCCTCCCCCTCCCCCCCCCCCCCAAAAAAAAAAATCTCAAAGCCGGCACACAAGGCTGGCTCCATCCTGTCTCCGTCACTTTAATGGGGAAATATTATATGTAATGCTGCTTTCTTTGTGACATCTGGTGACATGGTCCTGTTAATTTTGAGTAGTGATACACCAACGGAAAATTCGTAGGGAAAACTCAAAGGGAATGATGTGTTATCAATCAGAGTGATTTTGAAAATTGTAATCAATGGAATCCACTAGTTCACAATCATTCTCATTGGTGACACATCATTCCTTTTCATTTTTCCTACACATTTTTCTTTCGCCAATCATTTCCCCTTAACTTTTATATAATTACACACACAGAGGTAGACACTGTGGTTGGGCCTATATTTATTTAATCTTCGTTGACATATTTGGTAATTAATTTACATTTCAAAATCGTAGAAATTAACTAGATGGCAGACTATTGTTCTTGTTTACTGTACACAATTTGCTTATAATCCTAAAGTTAGTTGCATCTTACTAGACAAATATGTGAGAATCGGAAGAGCAACCTAACCTGGGGGAGAGTTAGTCAGAGACTCCAAGAATTGAGTAGACCAAGCTCTCGTTCTCCCTTGAGATCTAGTAGATTTTAAAGCACTGGACATGGAGAACTTGACATCTATGCAATCCTTGAATGTCTTTTCCTTGGGACCCCCTAAAATCCTCTTTCCAGTTCTTTCAAGAGTGCACACTGTGGACTCTACTTATGGAAATTGTGGCCGTTGACAAGACTGACAACAACACCCGACTTGGAGTTTTCTCCATCTTTTCAGCTTTATAAATTTTTCGACATGCAATATTAGATCATCCTGCTGACATCCAAAATGCACGCATCGAGAAGACCTTGAGAATTGGCAATAATCATAGCATTCACCAAGCTGTCTAAAGTTGAAGGCCTTAACCTTCATGTGGACTGCATCACCTTTAACCTTGAGTGGTGGATCTCATAGGCCATTGGCATAAACTCTTATGATTTACATTTCTCTAATCTATTTCGCTTTTATAACAATCCAAATTTATGATATTTTGCCTGATTGACTGCAATTTGGTGAACTATTTCTAAAATGGTTCCTCTATGCTATTCAGGTTTATTGAGAAGTTTGGTACCCACATTATTGTTGGAGTCAAGATGGGGGGAATGGATGTAGTGTATGTGAAGCAACAACATACATCGGTCTGGCAGCCTGATGAGGTGCAAAAAAAGTTGAAGGATGTTGCAGATAAGAGATTCAGTAGTCGAAGTGGACAGTACAATTCCTCTCCAAAAGAAGTACATGCGAGGGAACCGGTGAGTAGATCATTGTCTATCCTTTTTACTCAATTAATCTACCTTTGTAACATCCAATGTTATATATATACGTACAAATACATATATATATATAGTTTATTCAAATAAAAACCCAAATAACATACAAACGATGCGAACCACTAGGATCCAAGAATGTGATATTTGTGAATCTTAGTCAAAATAACATATCCACAATAACAAATTCTTGGTCCCTATTGGTTCGCAGGTTTTGAGGTTTTTATTAAACATCTACCTATACGTGTGTGTGTGTGGGGGGGGGGGGAGGAGAAGGGCTGTCTGTATCTTTCAACTATTTCTGAGAGCATGAATAATACAAGAAACAAGATAATTTAAAAGTCCCTTTACTCTGCTAACCATTGTTTATACTATGATTGCTAAACAATAACAAGAAAAGTAGGCAAGAAAAGCCATCAAATCATTCTTGAAGTTTATGAGCCTATCTAACTTTTTTTTTTTTTTTTCAGCTTGAGAGGACCGACTATGGCCAGATATCGGTAGACTCCAGCAGAGAGGTACGACTATGTACAAAATAGGACTTTGTTCGGCCGTTCCTTTTCCGTGTAAATTCATTCTTGGCATGCATAATGGTGGAGTATTGCCTTTTCATTTTCCTAAGATGAGTAAATGTTCCTACTAAAGAAGGCTCCAAAAGATGGCACATCACATGTATAATTGTGTACAATGGGTATGCAGAAATAAGATTAAAGCTCTCATTTCACAACGTGAAGGATCAGCTGCTGTTGATGATACTTGTTCTCGGTCTAAATTGATTTTGTTCTTTTTATTACATCAAGACCACATTATGCCCAAAAGGCTAAACCCTCTGAGGGCGGTCGACAAACATGTTTAGTCCGCACCATGCCGGAACGATTAGATTACAAAGAAGGCCAATTCCTACGGTTTCCCCGAGATGGAAAAAGAGTTCCAACACAACCGAACTCCCGGGAAAAGGGCTATAAACCCTAATGTTGCTCTCCAAGAAAGATACAAAAAGAAGACAAGGAAAGAAAGAAATTTTGTTACCTGAGCTCAGGGAACGCCTTGCCCAACGAGCACTTCGCTAAGTTTTCCAGACTCCAAGAAATCAGAAATCGCCAACAATCCTCTCTCTCTCTCTCTCTCCAAAGTTGAAATAGCTTCGGACTCCCCCTACTTGAAGAGTTTGGGGTCGGGACAATATTGTCAGAAGTTGGAAGCTACGGCACGTCTTCCGTGCTTCCCATCATAGGCCTCAAAAGGCGCAAAAGCAGGCCCAGAAAAGGCCCAACTTCCAAGAGACGTCTCCCGGGCAAATATAGGCCACGGAGATAATGGACGAGACAACCCTCAAGTGAAGGTGCCCAAATCATTCCGCTCCAATCTCGGCAAATCAGGTTCGGGCTCAGATGGCGGCCTTCGCCCCGATGGTCAATGATGAACCTCGCCGAAACAGTCCGGACCATTTGGGGCCCTCCGCCCCAACGGTTAACGATGGACTTCAATCTCGGCAGAACTGGTTCGGGCTCAGTCCTTCGCCCCAACGGTCAACGATGAACCTCGCCACAACAGTCCTGCTTCCATCCCAATGGTCAACGATGGACTCCAATCTCGCCGCAACAGTTCGGGCTCAATTGGGGCCTTCCGCCCCAACGGTTAACGATGAACTTTAATCTCGACACAATAGGTTCGGGCTCAGTTGGCGGCCCTCCACCCCAACGGTTAACGATGAACCTAGCCATATCAGGCAATCGCCACAAACATCCCGCCATATCAGGCAATCGGCACAAACATCCCGCCATATCAGGCAATCGCCACAAACATCCCACCATAACAGGCAATCTCCACAGTCATCTCGTCATAGTCGCTCGGCACGACATCCCGTCACAGTCGCCCGACACAGACATACATAAATCATCATCACAAGCGATACATATGTTCAGAAGGATCTTAGAAGCTGCCACACGACAGCTATGCCAAGGAAAGGCTTGACAAAGGCCTAACATCCAGAAGACACCTCCGAGGCACATACACGCCACTGGCGGAGACATTACACATCTAGCCTCCAGTTAAGTCGAGGCATCCAGATTCTACCGAGGTGATCAAGACCGATGATTTCTACCTCAGACATAAATATCCTCGGAAGAAATCAGGGAACTTTATGAAGAGGAATTATGCCCACCTCGGCAGGCTCCCCGACCGGGATAGTTGGGCCACGCCGAGATCAAGATTACATCGCGTCGACGACATACGAAATCATTTACAAGATACTTTTCCCACTGCCTCAAGGGCGTACGAGATCACTTACGTCTCCCTCAAGGACATCCTGCCCCCCCCCCCCCACGCCATCAGAGAATCTCTGCTCCCCAACAAACTCACTCGAGCATCACTACGGGAGGCGCCCCCCTGAGCCGCCAAGGACAATGACATCCAACGGACTCCACCATAAAGGTATCCTGATCTTGATGCCCAAGGGATGCTATTCTACACACACTGAATTCAGATCCTCCTTCCCACGCTAATTTACACATTCTACGCCATTCTAGAGACATACACATTTTTCACTTATTCTACATTGAACACTCCGGCCATTCCTCAGGCCAATACTCTCTATGCTAAAATAACTCTCACAGATGCTCTTGAGGCCATAGACAGAGATAATAACTCAGATAGGCCCTTGCGGCCATAGACCGAGATAGGCTCTTGCTGCCAGAGATAGGTTCTTGCGGCCACAAACACACACAGGGTCATACCCCCGGTATTTCCCTCTAGCTTTCTGTGCCCTGCGCTTACTCTCATGCCGGAGGCCGTTAGCCGGGTGAAAACCCGGCTCGGCTTTACGTTTTGCTCATCTTGACAGGCGAAGAGGCCATTCTAGACACGCCAAGGAGAGCAAGCAGAACTCAGACTCGTCTTGACAGGATCGCACGCCGCCAGCGTCAACAGAAGGCTCATCCCGGCGAAGACTATCTCGGCTGAGGCTTTTTGCAGCATCAGTAGTAGATGTCTGGCTTGGGACTCATGTCATGATATTACATCCATTTGCAATCGTTTGCATGTTTCTGTGATGTATGTCTACTCTTTTTATTTGGTAACTATTGGTCTGGAATTTCATGATTCTCGCTCCCTCCAATGTTCTATTGCAGGATATTACACTTTTCTGGAGAAGGAGGGGAGGAAGCAGTAGAAGTATAGACCATCATACTTGGTGCCAGACTGTTCAACTTGAACCTGATGTGATCTCAATGTCCTTCATTCCAATCTTGTCATTGCTTAGTGGACTCGACGGGAGTGGATTTTTAACTCATGCCATTAATCTCTATCTACGTTGTGAGCAGTAACATCTCTCTTTTCTCTACACATTTATACGACTATTAGAAGTTTATTCATTGGTTCTTGATAGTATTTCGATTTTGTCTAGTCAAGAGTGCCGATGGTTGGAAATGCTGCTTGTAATCGTTAATTATAGTTAGTGTTGTGGAGTCATGGATTTTCTTACAGAATTCCCTGTCACAAATGAAATGAATGAAGTGTAAAGTTTTCTAGGTCATAAATGCTCCTTGATGCTTGTGTCAAAGAACATAAAAAACTAATTAACTGACTTGCAATATATTAGAAATGAAAAAATTTTCATCCCTAATTGGTTTTTGGTTATCAATTTCATATCTAATGCTATAAAGGGAAGAGGGAGATTTGAAGCTCTGTCACAAATCAATATTTTAACTTTGCAATTTAGTCCTTTAATTTATATAATAGTTACATAAAACATCCACTATTGTAATGAATTTCCACAACTTTCCATAACCTTTTCTAATTCAAATAATTTTTTTTGAATTAATAATTAAATTGTTGATAAATTCTTAAAATCTTAAAATTAACTTATTTTTTATCGCGTCTGCCACAGTTACTATAATATAAAAGCTGGGTGGGTTTGTCTTATTAGGAACATTCCAAGGCCTATGTAGAATTGTTATTTGGATCTCTAATTTTTCGTATTGCCGTCATCTTTGTTAACTCTAATGAAGTTCAAAGTTGAATAGTAATTACTAAGATAATAACTGTTGCTCCCTCCAATCCAAAATAAACGTCCACTGTTCCATTTTAGGGTGTTAACAAAAGAAAGAGTGTGGACCACAATTTCTCATGGACCCTTGTCCACATATTTTGTTAAACACTCTCCTGAAAGTTTGTGCTATTCAAATCAAGACACTTATTTTGGAATGGAGGGAGTATATTTCTTGAACCTCATTCAACCATTAAATTTTATGATTTTGCAGATAAACCACCAATTGAAGAACTTCATCAGTTTCTAGAGTTTCAACTTCCAAAGCAGTGGGCACCAGTATTTGGTGAGCTTGCTGTTGGTCCTGAGGCAAAGCCGCAAAATGGTGCATCCTTACAGTTCAGCTTTATGGGTCCCAGACTCTATGTCAACACAAATATGGTAATGCATTTTGTTGTATCGTTAAAATAGAATTTTGTGAATTTGAGCCAACTATTAGATGGCCAACTGATCCTCTACCATATGTCAATCTACTTATTCATAGAAAATGTGTTCACAGTCGATCAGAATTGATTATCAAAAGTTCCAGCGAATGGAAAACCTGGACTTCATTGAGAGGGTTGTGAAACAGAATCAAGGTTGGAAGTTACATCAGCAAACCAACAACCATGAGTTTCCCTCTAACTTCAACAGTTACGTTGCCGATGCTTTTCTTCTCACAATGACCACATCCTGGTGTCCCAAACTCCACCTTGACCACCACAACCATTTTTTCCCCAACCACTACCACCACCCTTGTTCTCTCCACCATGGGCTCCACAACCACCTCGACCTCAGCCAGCCCACTCCTCTATAGTATGATTGTTAGGATTTTCCCTAATTTCCTTAGTGGTTTTGGAGTTCTAAACTTGGGAAATATTCATTCCTTTTCATAATTGGTTCAGTGAGAGAGGTTCGAATCAGATCTTCACTTTTATTCTCTTTGTTTGTTATTTTGAGGGTGATGCTCAAGCATATCAAGCTCCGCTTGCCTCATTTTCTCATACTGATGTCTCCGTTGGTTGCCCACCTCAGGGCACTGCACTATTCTGTGGGTTTTGATGATTGAACCACCAGGCATGTGGTGATGGTTCATGCTCAAAAGCTCCAAATACTCTCAGAACATCTCTGGGACAACTACTTCATTCCCCGAAGCAGTAAAAATGGGTGACTATCCATGAGTATAATGCCAGCAAAGAGCTCAAGCTCCCCCAAAGTTACCTGTTAGCATGAAATATATTTTGGTACTCCATAAAACCTAAGCTTTTAGATGTGTTTGTTACCAAACATGGTAGTGTGGTTTGAAGACCCTGAGTGTGAATCATCCTCACATTTCTTCTCCCCTATATTGTTGGTTCACAATGTGGCACTCTGTTCTATTGCGATGCATCTATTGATGCATGTCAGTGTGTTCTTGTTAAGCTGTGAAAGCTGGAATATTGGATGGAGAAAAGGTTTGGTTGCGTCAGCTCATGGGCGTAGGATTTGAATTTTTCTTCAATTTGGGGCAGGTGATGAGTTGCATGAAACTAACCTTTTCGATACGTGTTTCCACGTGTTGATAGAAATTCGGGTTTTAGTATGACAATGTCATTTTGCTTCATGGAAGCCAATTAGTTTACCAAATTCCTTTAATGGTTTGTTACCTAAATGAAATCAAGATTTGGTTTAGATAGAATAGTATGAAAGTAAAAACTGGAACTTTTAGATGTACATATATTCATCTATATTGTATTCATTTACACTACATATAGGGGGCATTTACGCTATATATAGGGGGGCATGTCCTGATGTCTTGTATTTTGAATGTGGCATTCTCCGACGTAATGTGTCCACTTTGACACTACGCTTGTGTATGTGTCCCCAAGTCATTTATTTCCAGGCATTGACAAATTTTGTTTCATTACAGATTGCTTTCTTGATAATTTTTCCGTAGAGTTTAGGAACTTTTGCAATTTATTCGACTGATGGGATCAACTGGAAGTGCTTTTTGCTTGGAAAGCTTTGATTTTGTGGCACGTTGTATTGTTGTTTGCTTGTTTAGTAAAGTGATAGTTGTGCCAAATATGCTGGAACAAGTACATGCTGTCAATGATGTTACTGACCTATTTATGTAAACCAATTTCATTACAGGTGGACGTGGATAACAGGCCTGTAACTGGCCTAAGACTTTATTTGGAAGGAAAAAGGAACAATTGCTTAGCCATCCATTTGCAGCATCTCTCCTCCATGCCAAAAAGCTTCCGACTTGAGGTAGAACCAAACACAAACTCAGGTAAATCTTATGACCGGAGGTATTACGAGAAGATCCAGTGGAAAAGCTTCTCTCACATATGCACGGTGCCTGTTGAATCCGATGATGATCTCTCCATCGTCACTGGTGCTGAATTCGAAGTTAGGGACTCTGGCTTGAAGAGAGTTTTGTTCTTAAAATTCCATTTTGCCAAAGTCACTGGTGCGACAGTGGTAAGACAACCCGAGTGGGATGGTTCTCCTGTCCTCCTCACCCAAAAGTCTGGGATTATCTCAACACTGATAAGTGCACGTCTCTCAACGGGTCAGAAACAACCTCCTCCACGGCCAGCTGAAGTGATCCTCAACTCTGCGATATACCCTGGTGGCCCTCCAGTGTCTGCACATGCACCAAAACTTCTCAAGTTTGTTGATACGTCAGAAATGACCAGAGGGCCGCAAGATCTACCTGGATATTGGGTGGTGTCTGGAGGAAGGCTTATGGCTGAGAAAGGTAAGATATCTCTGCGAGTTAAGTATTCTCTATTAACTGTTATTCCTCCCGAAGAAGAAGAAGAAGAAGAAGAAGAAGAAGTGGCCTTAGAGTGATTTTGGTGCACTGAGCAAGACAGGAAAAATGGCTAGGAGTAGGCGGCTGTATTTTATTTTTAGGTGGTAGAAGAAAGCAAGTTCTCTGTTCTCTTCCAAAATCTAACTGGCTGGCTTGTATCTTTGTACAGAATGTGGAGTACCCATTTATTGCTTTTTCTTTTCACCAGCTATCATGTATATATTTCTACCAGACATCAATGTTTTGGTTTTCCACCAGCTATATCTCCTTTGCATTCCATATCCAGTACCAGCTATCCTTGCCTCATTTTTTTTTATTTTTCCCACCGAAAAAAGTACTCCAATTTCAATAAATCCTTTAGATGATCACACTTTGCACTGGCGTAAAGTCGGATCAACAATTAATTTATATTTTATTTAAAGATTTTATAATGCTTATAGCTGAAAGGATGTTTCAACTATATTTCGTTAATCAGTTGAAGCTTATTAAAATATTTCTATTTTTTTTTTTAATTTAAGCTATTTATTTTATATTGCTTAACTTTTGCTTTGAAAAAATATTAACTCAGAAGATTATACTAGAATAATTATTTATTTAGCTATAAAATAAAAAAAGAGAAAATTTATATAATAATAGTATTTGGATGTTTGCAGAGTGATTATGAAAAAGGAGTATTGTAGTGTATTTAAAGATGAAATTAAAAATATATAATAAAGGTATATATATATATATATATATGTGACATATTAATTTTAAAGAGAAATTAGGAGGAGGAGGAGGAGGAGCACCACAACTGTTATGCAATTTGATTGGTAGGTAGGACGTGTCATATATATTATTGGTGTTTGAATATCATATCATTGCTTGAAATATTCTTCTAACTTTAGAAAATTAAAAGCATATATATATATATATATATGTAGAGAATGGATGGATGAAATATTTTCAGCAAAACAAAAATTCTTCGTGAACAAGTAAACCAAACAAATCCTTATTCTCCAAGGCATCCTTTCTTTCTTTCTTTCTTATTATATGTAGACTACTTACCATTCATGCATGATTGGTCCGCCCCCGCCCCCGCCC
>JAOWAN010000001.1:431985-455808 GCA_028566635.1 Lobelia cardinalis
ATAATATAACTTTAAAATAATAAAATTTATAAGTTCATCATAATAGAATTAAATTTAAGTTAGCATATAATTATTATATATATAATTAAAAGGAGTATATATAAATATAATAATAAAATATGAGGGGTTTATATAAAAATATACATATATATTAGATATCGGTTCGGTTTGGTTTGAGGTGTTGAAACTTGAAACCGCAAACCGAACCGAACCGAACCGTGCAGTTTGATATTTTTTTCGAATCGTAACCGAACCGTTGTCGACCGAATCGATTTGGTTTGGTTCAGTCGTCGGTTTGGGTGATTTGAACTTACACCCCTAAACGAAGATACAACAACAACAAAAAAAAACTAAAATACAACAATTCGTACATTTGTACGTTATTTATAATTTATATTTGATCATTTTTCTATATATATATATTCTTGAATTAAAATTTTTTTATTACATTAATTAAACTTAACACATCAAATCACACTTTTCAAACGAGAGTAAGTTCGTCTTTTAAAACAAAAATTAAATCAACAAATATCATATCATCTTCGATAAAAAATTATCAAAAATCAATACACGTTGACTTCTTGATTCAAACTATTTTCTCAGTAGCTATTACTCTTTAGTGTGAAATAACTTATTTTTTAACTCAAAACTTTGTCAAACGTAATTATATTGTGATTATAAATTTAAGACCCCATATTATTTGCATCTAACGTTAACTCGTCATTCATGATTTTTGAAGTCGCTTGTGTTGAGCCGTTATTTCAAGACGTATGCAAGATGTAAGCCAATGAATGGATGGTATAGCGGATCGATTTTAGACGTGGTGCATTACATACAATGTCACTGTTCTTTATTTGATTGAGCCAAGTATTTGAAACACGAGCCAAATAAATAGCATTACAGATATTGAGTGGTTGCATAACAACATAAATTAAACCTCAAATTTTTTTTTTTAATATTTAATTCTTTTTCACTTTCGAGTAAATATCAATAAAATCTTTTAGATTGATTCAAAATTTAATATTTATACAACTTTCTTATGCTTAACGTTTTAAATTTTTTTTTCTTCAATTTAAATATTGCTTGTGAAATCACTACACTATTATGACTTAAGAAAATTATTTATTGGAACTATTTTTGCTATATTAATTTAAAAACATCATATTTGAAGTGCTCGTGTATAGACTCAAAATCTCGATTCATTTATTCTTACAAAACAGCCATTATTACAGAAAACAAATTTTATATATCATTAACTTATTAGTTAGAATACGTACACACCTTAGATTTAACTATCATGCGTCTACACTCAATATAAGATCTATCATATTGACTCACGAAATCAACAATTATTTTTTTTAATTACATAATTCAAAATTTTTTTAAAAATTGGGGGAAAATTAAAAACTTGGAAAAATTTAACACTATTTCAGTATCAAATTAAAATGCATTTTATACTATTAATGTAGTTTTTTTAATCTCTAATAACATATTTAGACAACAAACTTTAATTCTCATGATATATACCAAGATTTTACTATTTTTTTTACAATTTTCAAAGCACAAATCTTTGGGTGATTCACTTGATCCCCTTTTTTTTTTTTTTTTTTTAACTATCTATTTTTACTTTAATTATTAAAAATCCAAATATGGAAACTACTCATCCAAAATTATTTCTGTTACTCGATTCCTCACTCACTGCTGTCGGATGCCTTCCAAACGGCCACAGACACGCTTCTCTGCAATATCCTCCCAAATCAACAAGCCAACCGGACAGATATTTAAATTATATTTTCAAAAATGGCGGCTGCCGCAGCTGCTCACCTCTCCAGAATCCCCACCCGCATCTTCCCTTTCTCTTCTTTAGCACCTCGTTCCTTCCCGCCTCTCCGTAAACCGCAAGACATAATCTTCAGACGCCGCCATGGGTTTTACTTACACAGCTTCTTCCGCTCCAACTCTCGCCGTCATTTTTCCCTTTCTTCTTCTTCTTCTTCCACGTCTCCAGGTACATGCTACCAGAATTTCCTCTCCGTATTTAGCCTTTTTTGTGTTTTTTTTTTTAATTGTCTTTGGCATTTTATCGAGCACCTCTCATTCATTATCTCAAATGCGTTTTGGACTCCTTAAATTCCCATAAATAGAATTGTATTTTAAATATTAAGAGATTGTTACATATGCAACATTCAGAATTACTCTTGATGGTACTTGAACTACTATCGCGCCAAATCTTTACGAAATTGGCTTAGAATTGAATGATCGTAGAAGAGCAGTTATAGTCAATTTGTTGCGATTTTCTTTTGATAAAAACCTTTAAAACGTGTCAAGCTAGCACTAATTATAATGAGTTTTCTTTTTGTTTTCATCAGCTGATACTACATAATTGTTTGTCAAATATCGGTTAACACGCTAGCCGTGTTCTGTAAAAGTCAAGGCTGTGACGAAGTGGGCTCGTAACAAGTAACACGGATAACGGTGTAACAATATAAAGGAAATCAAAGAAATAAACAACCACACAAGAACACGGAGACTTACCAGAGGTTCGGTCAAATTGACCTGCGTCCTCTATGTTGATGATCGGGGCTCCTTTGATTCACCATTATCAATACAATGCTCGAATCTCTCACACAAGTGGTTGCCTCACAAATCTGCTCAAGAACAATTCAATCCAAGCTTAGAAAAAATAATGAGTCCTAAATGTTCAAGTAACTAGGGAAATTAATTCCCAACAATCCTAAGTTGATAGGATCCACTTTCCAAGTTTCCAACAGAGGCGTGATCCTTTTTCCTGTTAGATTAGTACATATCATGGTGTTAGTGCTAATGTACTCTTAATGGTTGTATTAATTTAACTAGTGATGCGATAGGCTAACATAATTGCAACTGAACTTCATCTTGTAGAGATGGAAATTGTTTACATTTATACATGCTTGTATTATTCACATTGACTTGAGTTGAGTTTACGATGATACCATCATTCATTTTTTCATTACATCATATGAAGCGAAAAGGGTTCAGATTGAAGGTAGGTAATGGTTGGAGGTTGTTTTGGGTCCTCGTAATTTTTAGGCTCCAGAGTGATTTATTGCGTCTTGGGGTGGGGGGAGTTGGTTCCCTATTCCTTGTCTCTCTACTCCTGCAAGAGTGCAGTTTGTGGAAAGGGCCGTAAGCATCTGATGGGTGGAAGAGGGCTTATTTTTTCTACCGTGGGGGCGTATTATGCTAGTGATAGCAGTATTCCACTCTAATTTTTTGTTTTTATTCAAGAGTCTTGCAAGTGTGCCAAGAGAAGATAACGAGGAACTATTTGCGGGAAGAGATTGGGGAGTAGAGAAAGGGATCAATAGACAATAGGTTTGTGGGAGAAAATGTGCCTTCATTAGGAAGAGGGTAGTTTAGACCTCGGGAATCTTAGCTGTAGGAACCATTTATTGTAGGTTAGTGGAGTTGGCATTTTCCCCCCGAACTAAACTCTATTTACCTGGAAGTGATTAAGAGCAAGTTTGTAATGTTGCATAGTAGGCGGGATGTTTGTATATCCGGTTGCCTCAATCGCAGGTTGGGGTGAGGATCTGGATCCCATTTTGGGAGAATGTTTTAGAAGGGGAGATTGTCTTGCTTTCCCCCATTATTTCACAATTCACATACTATTGGCTCCTTTGTCTTCCAAGCTACTTTATGGGAAAAAGGGTGTTGGTTGGGGACTTTTCTTGGGACTTTCATTAGAGGATTCTTTGTTCAAGCACCATGTACACATAGCCAGAATTTCTCTCAGCACGCTGTTTTTTATTCCTTTTCAAGGAATTTCCAAATTCTTGATTTACATGTTTGAGGTATCAACCGGCAACAAGGCTCTAGATTTGCTTCAGGGCATAGAGGAACTCTAGAATATTCAGGGATCAGTGACAAATGATCCCTGTATTGGCTTGATCTGTGGAATAGAGTTGTTTTTGTGGCATTTCTTTAGGAGTGTCCATCTCAGGGATTTAGCAGGATTGGAGTTGCTTCCCTTCTTAGTTTTCTGTTGTTTTAGCTGTCGTTTGTCTTTTGCATCTATTGATGGTTAGGTTAATCATTTTTCTGTTTTCTATCAAAAAAGGGAACAGTTTTAGTTCTGATAATCTGAGTATTCTCCTTTACCACCAAATCCTGGGTGTTATAGGCTCTTTAAATGTTTTACAATCTGAGTTTTAGAGATTGCTTGATATAAAGTAATTCTAAAGTTAACTGGAGTGAAGACAACATTATACCTTTGCATATCTGGTCTATATCCATAAAAAACAATCTCTTATCTTTCCATTTTGGGTTATGGTAATGGGACTTTGTTTCTATGTACTGTACGTGTTCCTTTCATGCATAGTTTAGGATCTCATTCCTTCCCTTTTCCTTTGTGTTTGAAATGAAAATAAAGTCATTTTGTGCTCCAATTTGTTTTTTCAGCTACTCAGTTTGCTCCGGAGGTCTTAGTGTGTTACTTAATGTCCTTTTTGGTTCATACTATATTCATAAAGGCCTCGTTTAGAATCTACTGTATGCCGGATGGTTTCTGTAATGTCGAGAACCTCAATAAAAAATATATATATATATATATATATATATATAGCACGGACAGAGAGTATTGCAGGAAAAGGCATGAAGAAACGTCATAACACAAATAGAAAAAAAATTAAATGGGCTATTGAGTTCCAAATTAACTACACTAGAGTTATTAATATTGAGGCAGATCACAGCGGCAAAAAGGAATATAGAAGGCCGAAAGGATTCAATTATCTGATGGAATAGGATTAGGGCTTTGAATGGTTTAAGGTTTGCAAAAGGGAAGGTTGTAAAATATGTGTAGACATCGTGAATAGTGAAAAAGCAATACAAAAGAAGGAAAATCCGGCCTTCACATATTGCACCTAGGTTCTTGAGCATCGCACCCAATCCATGGGAGTTGCTCACACATGACACTACTCAAGAAGACAGAGCAAGAAATTGCCGAAAAAAATTCTTATTATTGGACTGAATAAACTGAAAGTAGTACAGCCGGTCTGTCGGCATTAATATCAAAATGTTAGAAATTAGGACAACTAAAACACGACTCCGATAAAGGTCCATAGTCAAGCGTATTTTAGTAATTTCCTGATTTTTTGGAAATAGGTTTCCTTATTAAGCTAGGAGTGTTATGTGATCAACGTGTACGGGTCAAAGGAGAATAGGACAACTATTAGATCATGCTACTATGTGGAACTGGGCTTTGGGCTACTAAAAAAGATCGAGTGTTGTCAATGCAAATACTAAGATGGATGGGTGGTAAAACTAGAAAAGATAAGATTTGTGATTAACAAATACGTTAGATGAAAACGCGCGCCGATAATAGAAGAAATAAAAGAAAATTTCACTTAAGACGGTTTTAACACATACATTGTAGGCCTCTTGGTGCACCCATTTGGGACTGCGATAGTGTCAATCTCAATCAAGCTAGGGGCAGCGTAGACTGAAGTTAACGTGGACATCCATGACACAGAAAGATATGAACTATGGTCTTTGTGATGGCCTGGGATTTCGTGTTGAATGGTGAAAACGAATTCATGTAGTTGACCCCAAGTGATTGGGAGGAAGGCTGAGTTGAGTTGTATGCTTGTTTGTACATCAGCTCACTTCTCCGTCTAAGAAGACTCTAGATTGACATATTAATCTCTTGGATAGCCTCCACCTTGAACTCCAACAAGTTAGGAAGCTTGTGCTCTTGTATTTACTTCTCCTTGACCCTTTTATGTAGTGCATCATCGTATATTTTCATTAGATGTATTTTCAATGCTATTTCAACATATTCGATTTTTATTATTTACAGATTGGAACAATCATATTGAAGGATTTGAAGAAAAATATGATGTGATTGTGGTCGGAGGTGGGCATGCAGGCTGTGAAGCTGCACTTGCATCTGCTCGTTTAGGGGCAAAAACTCTTCTTCTCACACTAAACATTGACCGTATCGCGTGGCAGGTTAGTTGTGGTGAAGAATTTCTGAGCTTATCTTATTAAGGTTAATATGTACAATATGTTTCTGTTGGTTTTGATATCGGCGCTGAAGTAAGTTTAGCTGCTTAATCTGTTTATTAGCAGCTGGAGATTCGATCTATTCTTCTTTATATGGTGGGTTATAGGAAAGCTTTATTCTGGTAGACTAAGCATATTCCTTAGTTAGAATGAGTCTTAATGAGTTAATAGTTGAGTTGCCAAACAGGTGACCAGTTTATGATTAAACTGCAGCTTATCATACTTTCTCTGATAAACTTTTTTCGTTAGCCATGAGATGACCAGTGTCCATTAATTCAATCAGTTCCTTTTTTCACTGTAGTTAGGGAATCAAATTTCAGAATTAGCATTAGATAAACATTCACAGAACGAGTAGCCAGCTGGAAATAAGTTGAGAGCAATCTCTTCCGATGTTTTGAACAGATAGAATACAGGGCCATAAGTGCCAAGTTAGGAACTGCCAACCAAGAGTCCATGACTAACGTGGATGGTGAAAATTAAGAAAGATAAGAATGGGTGAGGTTCAACCGAAAATCTTGGTTTGAGAGGAAAATGGATCATGTAACTGACCACAGAAGTTGCAACAGGGCTGCTTTGAGTTGAATTGTTGCTTTAGATAAGCCTTCATCCATACCCGGTCAATGTTCCTATTTTCCCATGATAATGTTACAAAAATTTGTAGTCATTCTGTACTCTATGATTTGTTATTTCTCTTTTAGGAACTACAATTCGCTGGCAAATAGTATGTGGTTAAACATTCTAGATTCATTGATGCCCTGTAAAAGTATTGCTCACAAAGAGAGTTTAATGCAGCCTTGCAACCCCGCCGTAGGTGGACCTGCAAAGTCTCAGCTAGTGCATGAAGTGGACGCACTAGGTGGTGAAATCGGAAAGATGGCTGATAGGTAAGTCTTAGCTCACTGTTTGTCTACAAATAATATGATTTGACACTCTTAGCTCCGTAGTCATATGGTTCTGATATTGTGAACTGTTAAAAGAGTAATTAGCTTAGGGGCCTACTCTGTATTGGTCGAGTATGTAGTAATGTACTCATCTTTTTACAATACTCATTAATTTATGAGATACTTTTCCTCTCTCTCTGTCTCTGTCTCTGTCTCTCTCTCTCGTGGTGTTCGTTCCTTTTGTGCCATCTCTGAGTATTGAATTTCATGGTAGCAAATCCCCTTGTAAATTGAGAAGGAAGCGTACACTTTCAGCTAACGTCAACATCTACTGCTGACTTAATGTACATATATGACATGTGGGATCTAATCAGAGCTAGGTAGGATAGGTGAATGCAGAATCCGAGACTAATTAGGGCTCAAATTGATCATATCTTGAGGAGTCATAGTAAGATAATTCAAATTACTATTTATTACCCCCTATCTTTGGCATTGCTTCCGATCTCCGACATTGGCAGATCCAAAAATTTCTGTTAGTGGGTGCCAAAATTAGTAGTAAAATTAAACTTTTTTTAATTACAAATTATTGGTGAATGCTTTTGTTTCGTTTTACATAAAAGTTTGTTGTCTAATTTTAAATATTTGTCTATAATTCAAACGCAGCTATGAGAAATCATTTTTAAAAGGAAATATTTCCTAGCGGATAATATGAATTATTATATTTCATCGTTACTTATATGATTAATAAAATTAATAAATCAATTAACAATTTTGTTCATTATCTACTATTTACTAGGTTATTAAATTTGTACAAAAATAAAAAGATGACTTGAAAAATATATAAAATAAAGGATATATATATGTGTGTGTTTATTTTATTAATTATTTTGTAACCAATAATTAAGAAATTTTTAGTTTTTTATTCTTAAATATAAAGAGGTTGTTCAGAAAATATTATTTTTATATAAATTTAATAACCTAGTAAATAGTAGATAATGAATAAAACTATTAATTGATTGATATATTATTTATTAATCTTATAAATATAATATAAATATTAAAATGTTTTCAAATGTTTTTAAATGTTTTCCTGCAAATTCAAAAATAAATGTGAAAATACAAAGTGTAATTTTGAAATGTTCATTTTACAATTGTCAGTGCCAACTCGATACCTCGATTTTTCATGTCTAGTCAGCTTTTCTTCAGATATTTGACGCAAGGAAAATTTTGCATCCCCCTTTCATTGTACATGTGCAATATTGCAGAAAAAATGTGTAGGGGCAGATCTGCAGGTGATAGCATAGTACGTGGTTATATTTATGGTATTACCCATTTTGTTGCTGAGGCATGTTAATATATCAAAAGTAGTTAGTTTTCTGCAACTCTATTGTCTAGTTTTTAATGATATCACAAATTAACTGTTCAAACTCTGCAGCTGGTCCGCTGAAAAGTACTTAGCTTTCATGATCGACCTCCAGTTAGTTGGATAAGGCGTTGTTGAGTCATGAAAGTAATTCAGTTTATTATTTTGTAAATTTGATATACGATAACTCACTAGGATGATGAGAGAATAAGTATCGATCTTGATTTGAACTCGTATTCCATTTATAGTAAGGTTCTGCACCTTCGGGTTAACTTCATCTTCATGATTCAGGTGTTATCTACAAAAGCGTGTTCTAAATATGTCAAGAGGCCCTGCTGTTTGGGCATTGCGTGCACAAACTGATAAGAGGGAATATGCTGTGGAGATGAAAAAGATTGTGGAGAGGCAAGTTTAATAAACTTCTTAGAATAAGGTCTATATGTGGAAAAGCTTTTTACACCTTCTAAATTATACATGGTAAATTTTTTTTCTGACACCCTACATAGTTGTTCATAATCAGACCTTGCTTCTTTTGTTTACCCTTCGTTTGGATTTTGGGTCGACTATCTTTATCATCTAACTGGAGGTTTCTATAATTTCAGCACCCCAAACCTGTCTATTAGGGAGGCAATGGTGACAGATGTTTTGTTGGGAAAGAATGATAATGTGGAAGGTGTCCGAACATTCTTTGGGATGAACTTTTATGCACATTCTGTTGTTCTAACAACTGGCACTTTTATGAGTGGAAAAATTTGGGTTGGTCGAACTTCTATGCCAGCTGGAAGAGCGGGGGAATCAGCTTCACACGGACTCACAGAAAATTTGCAGTCCCTCGGATTTGAAACTGACAGGTTAAAAACCGGGACACCTGCTCGTGTGGATTCTCGCACCGTAGATTTCTCTGGATTGGAGCCCCAACATGGAGATGAAGAGGTGAGCTGGTTTAGTTTTGATCCTGATTACCACATTGAGAGGGAACAAATGTGCTGCTATATTACTCGTACCACGAAGGCCACTCACGAGTTAATCAAAGAGAATTTGCATGAGACTCCCACTTATGGAGGATGGGTTGAAGCTAAGGGACCTCGATATTGTCCATCCATTGAGGATAAGGTATGTTTCTGTGTTTAAAATATTTTTCCTTGAAAGGGAATTTGTGTTTGTCTGTGCGTAAGTTCTTTGCATGTAATATTGATTTCGACTCCAATTAATTAGGTGCAGCACAATTCATGCTCTTTAACACTTAATTTTATTGTATGTAATGATCTGTACTGAGGTCCATATGTGACTTGGAATTAAGACATCAATTTGTTGCATGAATTTTCGCTCATTATGTGATTTGGATATTCATTGCAAATATTATCCAGTAACATAGCTTCCCACAGTCTATCTGGTGTCCGCTGGTTGTTTTACTAATTTGATTTTCCAGGTAATTGCATGAATTTTTAGTCGAGAATTACATTTGGATATTGGTGGCAGATTTGATTCCAATGACCGAACTTTCACACATACCGTGGAGTACATTGTGCTCCTGCGCATGTCTCTATGTGGGATTGTGTACTTTGGTCAATTGTGTATCCTGTGATTTTATACGATTCCAACCTTTTCCTATTAGCGTGGAGATAATTTTATCGTCAATGACTGCATATACCTAAATTGTAACCAATTTCATATGTGCGGGGGAACTTTTCCTACGCGTTATACTTCCATTGGGGATGTGGCTGTAAGTGTCCATTCATCTCTGTGAAGGGATGATCCGTGCAAATGACACGGTTTACCACCTTTTTGTTCTGAGAAAATGGATTTGCGGTGGTGAGCTTTTAATTGTAAGAAAGTTAGAGTCAATGATTGAAAACTGTGAACTTAGTGCCTCTTGGGAGAAAAACAAATTTCTGTTTCTTCTTTTTCTCCCCTCTTCTCTTACTAAAATTTACATCATACTTTTCCTCTCCATCCCTGTAAGTCTTGGATGTACAGATGTAAGTGTGTAGTATCCTAATGGGTAAGTGTCTTCCCAATCAAGCCATTACGTTCTTGATGTTATGGTATCTCAATTTAAGAGACCCCTACTTCTCCATCCTCTTCTGGTTTTACAGGGAGACTAAAATTCGTCCCCGTGTGTAGGATGTCGGGTTCATTTCATGGAGATTCTTGCTTTTGTTTTCTCAACCTGTCTTCCGTACATATCAGTTTGTACAGCATTCTGTACAGTGTTAAAGACTCGTTAAACAACTGCCGTAATAGTAGTCTTCTTGTTAATGTCTTTCAGTGGCAGCCTTTATTCTAGCTTGCTGCCTTTTATTGAAGCGTGCGTGCAAGCTTTTATCCTCGTTATTAGACTGTTCACTAATTTCCTGGTTTCTTTATTTTTCAGATTGTGAGGTTTCAAGACAAAGAGTCGCATCAAATCTTTTTGGAACCGGAGGGTAGGAGCATTCCGGAGCTATATTTGCAGGTCTGAAAGAGACTAAAACTTCTTTCTTGCCATTTACTTATTAAAGTAATAAGTGGCGATTTGCATTCATTACCATAGTACTTATCAATTCGAAAGTAACTACTCTTTTTCTTTTTTGCTTTTTGAATTCCAACCATTATACTTTTTTTCTCTCTCTATATATGTGGATTGTACTTCTTTCCTTTCTATTTCCCCCCAACGTACTTCATTAGCTATCCCGTTAGTGATTTTGATGATTTGAGTGAAAGTAGAGAGAAACAGATGTATGATGGTGGAAACCGATATAGTAATGCTTCAAGAGACTAAGAGGAAGGAGGTGTGTAGTATGCTGGTTAAGAGCATTTGGGGTACTAGGTTTAGGGAGTGGGAGTTCTTACCATCGGTAGGAGTGTTGGGAGGGATTTTTGCTATATGTGATTCTTGGTTAATATCTAGGTTAGAGGTTGTGCATGGGAGGTTTACTTTATCGGTAAGGGTTAATGTTATGGCCCTTGCGTGCACACGGTCGTGAGTTTTTTCGGGACGAGCTTCATGGCTTGGCGGGTTTACAGGGGTCTCGCTGATACATTGGGGGTTATTTTAATGTGTTTCGCCGATCTAGCGAAAAGATGGGGAGTCTAGAATTATCACGAGTATGAGATGCTTTGACGAATTCATTCAAGAACACAGCTTACACAATTTGCCTTTGTCTAATGCTGCCTACACCTCGTCTGTGTCTGGGGAGAGAAACCGTGATACTAGGATTGATAGATTTCTTGTCAGTACTCGTGGGAGGAGACTTTCCCCGACTTGGTCCCGGTCAATTCTTCCTAGAATTGTCTCGGATCACTTTTCGATTACACTCGAGTCCACTCCGCTTCGATGGGGTCCCGCCCCTTTTCGTTTTGAGAACATGTGGTTATATCACCTGAGTTTCAAAGAATTAGTGAGTAACTGTTGGGAGGAGTGTGCGGTTGAGGGGTGGAGAGGTTTTGTTATGATGCGGAAGTTGAGATTTTTGAAGGAGAAGTTAAAGGTCTGGAATAAGGAAGTGGTTGGGGGATATAAAGGTGAGTTTATTAGGGAAGTTGAGGAGCTGGATAGGATAGAAGAGTATAGGTGTTTGTCTTTTGATGAATTAAATAGATGGTCTAGACATATCGAGGAACTTGAAGATATTTTGTTAGATGTAAGATGGCGCCAGAAGGCGAGAGTGAAGTGGGTCAAGGAAGGGGATTGCAATTCCAAATTGTTCTATAGAGTGGCTACTAGAAAGCGTAGACGTGGATATATCAAGGAGATAGAGATGGAAGATGGAGCTATTGTGAGAGATTTGGGGGCTGTCACTCAAGAGATTTCTGGTCTTTACAAGAAATTATATTTAGAGGATATTGTGAATCGATCAATGATCGAGGAGCTCGACTGGAGCCCTATTTAGGAGGAGCAGGCAACATGTTTAGAGAAACCATTTGAGGAGATTGAGGTTTGCCAAGCCATTTCGAAATTAGTCGGAGATAAGGCGCCTGATTCAGATGTGTTTACTTTGGACATCATTAAGAGTGATGTTTTGAGAATGATGTCTTAGATCTATGCTAATGGGGTAGTGTGCCAGAGTATCAATTCTACGTTCATAATCCTCATTCCTAAAAAGGAAAGGTTACTTGGGATTAAGGACTTTCAGCCAATCAATCTTCTGACTAGCATTTACAAGATCATAACTAAAGTGCTATCTCGCAAACTTTGAGAGGTAATGGGTGATACCATTTCTGAAGCTCAATGTGCTTTTGTTAAAGGTCTTCAGGTGAGCGATGCTGCTCTAGCGGCTAATGAGGTTGTGGATGACCAGAGGAGAAGAGGCAGGTAAGGCTTAATTCTTCAATTAGATTTTGAGAAGGCGTATGATCGGGTTAGTTGGCGATTCATTGATCTCGTAATGGATAGAAAAGGCTTCGATACCAGATGGTGAAGATGGATTCAAGGGTGTCTTTCCTCTTCCTCGTTCTCTGTCATGGTTAATGGGGAGCTTAAGGAGTGTTTTCGTACTTCAAGAGGTTTTCGTCAGTGGGATCCTATGTTTCCTTTTCTTTTTACACTAGTCGTGGATGTTCTTAGTAGGTTGCTTATGACGAGTGAAGCAAAGGGTGTTTTAGAGGGCTGATGGGTAGGAAATGATAGTATGAAGGTTTATGAAGGTCTCTTATCTTATGAAGGTCTCTCATCTTCAACAATATGTTGATGACACCATGATCTTCTTGGTTGAGGGGCGTGGTAAATTTGCAAATGTCCTCATCGTTCTTCAAATCTTCGAGATGCGTCAGGCCTTAAGATCAACCTAGCCAAATGTGGTTTAGTAGGCATTAATATTGAACTTTCAATTGTGACTTCATATGCTGATCTTTTGGGTTGTCCTATCATGAATTGTCCTTTATCCTATCTTGGTCTTCCTTTAGGTGGAAATCCTAGGGCGACTAAATTTTGGGATCCGGTTATCGACAAGGTGTCTAAGAGGTTAGCTGGGTGGAAGGGTTCTTATTTTTCCTTAGGGGGAAGAGTTAATCTCATTGAGCCATGTCTGTCCAGCATTCCTATTAATTATTCGTCCCTGTTTAAGTTACCAACGGGAGTAGCAGAGCGCTTAGAAGGGATACTGCATTGATTCTTGTAGCGTGGGTCTGGAGAGGAGAGTAAGAATCATTTGGTGGCTTGAAAGAAGGTGAGTCGATCCAGGGAAGAGGGGGGGTTAGGGTTAGGGAACTTAATTATCACGAATATTTCTTTGATTGGTAAGTTGTTATGGCGATTTCTACTGGAGCATGATTCTTTATGACAGTTATTCGAGAAATTTTGGTGTTAACCATAATGGGTGGGACGTAACTGCGAGTTTTTCTACCACGTATGGTAGTCCCTGGAAGTTCATTTCAAGTTGTTTTCACCTTTTTATCCTCATGTTCGTTACGAGAGTGGGATCGAAAATTGAGTGTTGTTTTGGGAGGATCACTGGATAGAGAATTTTTCTCTTAAGTTTTTTTTTCCTCGTTTGTTTCGACTTTTCAGTTTTCATAATGCGTCTTTTGGTAGTTTCCTGGTTAGGGAGGGGGATCAAGTTACTTGGGATTTTCATTTTGTGAGGAATCTCAATGATAGAGAGTCGATGTCAATTGCAGATTTACTGCTTCAACTTTCCTCTTTTTGCCCTTCGGATCTTCAATCTGACCGGCGAATCTACATTCCTGCTCCTCCTGGGTCTTTTTCTATGAATTCTTTATCCCAAATTCTTCGTCCACATATTGACTTTTCTCTTTACTATTTCATTTGGAAGTCCAAGGTTCCGTTTAAATACAAGGTCCAGTCCTTGGCCATTTAAACACTAATGATAGGCGGCAAAAGAGACAACCGAAAATGCATCTCTCTCCAAGTGTGTGCGTAATGTTATGGGAGCTATTGAGTCTCATGAGCATCTGTTTATGCGTAGCTTGATGACTCGGAGTCTTTGGTGCAAGTTGTTTGGGGTTCGGGGTGAGACATGCATTATGCCTGGCAGTGTGGAAGAGTTCATTATGATTAGCCATGTGGGCTTTGGTTGATCGAGTGATGCTTCTTTGCTGTGGGATTGTGCCGTGTTTAGTTTGTTGTGGAATATCTGGTTTGAGAAGAACTCTCGGATCTTCAAAAATTGAGAGTTATCACTTTCATTGTTGTGGGAGAAGATTATTATTCAGTCTTATCTCTGGGCTAGGAATTTGGCGCGTTGCAGGGTTTGTCTTGGGAGATTTAGCTAGAGATTGAAAGCTGCTATAGAGTAATTTCGTGTGTATCTGTTGTTTTAGGATGTTTTTGGTGGATTTCTTGTCCGTCTTTCTTTGTACATTCTTTCTCTATCAATGTTATTTTTCTTTTATCAAAAATAAAATAAAATAATAAATTTAGTTGAGTGGAGTGGAGAACCGAATCTTGTATATGCATTTAGGCCTAAATAATTCAAGTTTAAACAAAGAAGAAAAAACTTATGGGATGGTTCGGTCGGTGTTTGCATCTCTTCTTTCACTTCCAGCGGATGTGAATTGTTAATAGGGCGCTAAACACACTTTGCCATTCCTATCCCAAGTTTACATGTCGCTTTTTTGCATATATGTGGTTTCATTGTTTTTCTTGCATATAAATGTCCAATGTCACTTTTATGTAATTTAGAGAGGAGGGGGGGGGGGGAGAAGGTCAAAATGAATTTTTGTCTGAATGTGAATTGTGATGTAGTAAAGGTGATTTTGTCATCTAAAGTTACACTCGCATTCCCTGCCCTGATTACTCAATATTACTCATGCTTCGGTTAATATATTCTCCCTGAATAAACGATGGAACATGATATGTTGTAGGAAAGTTTTTGCCCGATTATTATATATGAAAAACGTGGGTGCCATGTCACTCATGCACAGGGAAATGTCTAAGGGGAGTCTTCTATCGAGAAAATATTGCAGGTCTTGGGGCATCACGTGGCACACCTAAATGGTGCTCCTTATCAGTTAGTAGACACATCACCATGATTTCACCGACCGTTATAATTTGCTGGTATATCATTGGTTGGAGCAGCACCAGCACATGGTGCTCCGGGACCATACAATAGTTTTACTCATTTCATAAATCCTCTCTCTGGTCCATGGTGGAAAATGCTCTCAACGCAACTCTCATTAAAAGCCCTCTAGCCATCCACCAGACCCGACCTTCTTCTTAATATAGATATTACATACACAGAATGCATACATGTCAGAATGCATACATGTTGGAACGCATGCTTCATGGTTGATTTGCTCACTTGAATTAAACCCCAGTAACTACAATCCAGTCTTCATTTACGTCTGTAAATCAAACAATTGAAGAAAAGTAACAAATTTTGTCTGATCTAAACCCTAAATAAATCAAAAGAAAGAACTGTAATGTTGTCTCAAACAGGGGCTACATCTCGCCATCAATAGGCTGAGGTGGACTTGGATTTGCAGCTATCAAGACGTTGTTGGAAGGGGGACATTCTGTATTCGTGAGGGTTGAGAGCATCATAATTGTGTAATCATTATGGGGGAAATGAAGAGACCTTAAGATTTTGGAAGGAGGACACGAAGCGTGTGCAAGTATTTTTGCGCAAGTTGTATATCAGATTTATATTTTCTTTTGATCAAACCTCTAATTTCCTGTTCAAAGTAAAACCCCTGACTACTCTTTGATAATTAATCTATTCTCCATCCTCCGCTCGCCCTTTCCCAGCATAGCTTGCCCCACGTAATATATTAAATCCATTAGTTCAGCTTGCCTGAATCGCCCATTAAATCCATTAAGTTAGCCGTATCATTTCATACGTGTGCTCATTTGATATTACCACGGGCAGTTTCGTGCTAGAAGCTTAACACCGTAAACCTCCACAGAATCTTTTCTTCCACTAGCCCATGAGCCACCCCGCCACCAAAATGAATGGATTTCTCAATCATGTTGATTTCTTCAATAGTCTGACCTAGTTTGATGCATAAGTAATAATCTCCAAAAGAGCAAATCCTCATATATCAGAACTGAACGTTTGGTACACTACCTGATGTTTGCTATTCATGTACAAACACACACACACACATACATTTATTACTACAATCTGAACCCACTTATTCCCAAGTGGAACATGCCAACCTTGGAGTAGTAATTGCACATAGCCCAAATTCCAACATTAAACCAAGTCCAACTCATGCACTGACTGTTAGAGTAATAATTTGTGTAAAAAGCTTAGTAGTACCAGGAGCACTAGATATGGTTGCTTCATCCATATTTGACAATGTAAAAAACTGTCTTCATTATTATACTACTATTACTATTTCAGATTTAAGCAGGGTTTGCAGGGATGTTTTGTTCTGTGCTTTTTTATTCCACCGATGGATTTTTCTTCCTAAAAACTTTTTCATCTGCTGGTTATCTAATTACGTGTAGTATACCAAATGTCTTGCTTGCATTTCCTATGTATTGTTTTGTGTTAAACAAATACTAGTTTTAACCTTTAAACTACCATTATATATGTTCACAGGGCTTCTCTACTGGTTTACCTGAGAGATTGCAGTTGCCACTTTTGAGAACATTACCTGGACTAGAGAATTGTTCCATGCTAAGGCCTGCGTATGCTGTAGAGTATGATTTCTTACCTGCTTACCAGTGTTCAAGGTCACTTATGACAAAGAAAATTGAAGGACTCTTTTTCTCGGGCCAAATAAATGGCACAACGGGCTATGAAGAAGCTGCTGCCCAGGTCTGGATTCACATAAACTATTGTATGACGACTTAAAAGTATATAACTGCTTGGCCTCAATCGTACTGTACATGTTCTTTTCACAGGGTATGATTTCTGGAATCAATGCCGCTAGGCATTCAGATGGGAAAGCCCTTGTCGTTCTAGAGAGAGAAAGCAGTTATATTGGTACTTTGATTGATGATCTGGTCACGAAAGATCTCCGAGAACCATACCGCATGTTAACAAGGTAAATATGGTGCATGATGAGCATTTAATAGGTTTTTGTAAAATGCATGGGTTTGCTATGTTACTCATCAGTCTCGATGCTATTGATATATTTGAAGTGATCTTATGTAGCATTATGATGAAAACTGGATTGTAATTTATGATGTGCACTATATGCTAATTTTTGAAAAGAGGAAAAAAAAAAGGGGAAATGTCGTAGAATATTTGATTGTCAATGGAATGGATATCAGTTCTTGATCTTTACATGTTACTGTCTGATGTATTGGTTTCAAAAATGTAACTGCATCAAGAAGTTGAGTTTTTCAGGGTTTGGGAGTGATGTGTTCCTGGTCTTACCATGTCTACCTTCTATTGGATGAAGCAGTTTGCAGCAACATATTATCTCACCTGTAAAATCTGAGATAGTAGTTATGTATACTTAGCCAAAAAGGGATAATATTGGGCCATGATATAGTAGTATATTTTGTTGCATGCTATAATGAATGCGGTTATTGCTGTATTCTGATTCCCTTTGGCAGTTACTTTATGTACTGTTGTCTACTGTCTATACTATAAGGTTATTATCATTATTATTATTATTATTATTATTATTATTATTATTATTATTACTATTATATAATCTTTCTGATGCAACTATGTCGTGTTGAGAACTAAGAATCGCTGTTGCTCATAGCTAAGATGCAGGATCTTTTGGTTATGCACTGCATCCCCTTACTTGCGGCACTGATTTCTTTAACATGTTACCTTTTGCTGATTGATATTTTGAAACAATCCAAGTCCGAAACCTGGTCCGCTATGTCGCCTGCCCACTAGCCCAACGAGCATCTCGTCTTGGGTCAAGCATGACCAATCATAGGCCACCCAAAAATCCCTGTATGATTTGATGCGAACCGATAGTAGAGGAGCCACTAATAAATCAGACGAAATCCCCCTCTTTCCGATGTGAAATGTGTGGGGCTTAATCTCTCCCCCACTCAATCTTTGATGTTCCCGTCAAGTACCGAAACCAAGATCGTAACCCTGGACGATCGAATCCCGGCCGGGGTTTGCTCTGATACCATTCATAACGATGCAAGCCCAAAAGTCCAGGCCCGCTATGTCCCCGGCCCACTGTCCATCCTAGGATCTTGTCTTAGGTCAAACATGGCCCATCACAGGCCACCCAAAAATTCATGGATGATTTGATAATAAGTGGTAGTAGAGGGGCCAATAATAAATCATATGAAACCCCCCATCTTTTCGATGTGGGGTGTGGGGCTAACATATTTTGCCAAACATGTTTCTGAAATCTTCACCATTATTTTTAGAATTAAAATAGAGTTTTTAGTTACATTTGGTTTTCTAAACTTAGGCCCTTTTCATATAATGATTAAACTTTGACCTATTAATGTCTTTGTACTTGAGAGTTAAGTTTCCTTTTCCCCTCCCCTAATGACCGTTAATTTTCCTTTCAAGCAAAATGTTGATTGACAGCACTAACCAACAAAAAGGCATGAAGAACAACTTTTTTTTCATTTCCAACCACTTAGTCACATTTACGATTTACTAGACCTATTCCCATACAATGAAAATTCTTTCACATTTGTACTGAGTAATTTGTCTCTTGTTTGATACTGAATAGTTGTACCTTGGAATGAAATGTCGTATGGTAGAATTAATGTGTAAAATAATTGTCTATGCTTCGCTGTTCGTTCAATATCTTATCTCAATTTTGCTTTCTTCAGCCGTTCAGAACATAGATTACTTCTACGGTCTGATAATGCTGACAGCCGTCTTACTCCTTTGGGGCGTGAAATTGGTTTGATAGATGACAAACGCTGGAAACTGTTCCAGGATAAGCAAGCTCGTATAGCGGAAGAAAAAGATCGCTTGAAAACCACAAGGGTATCAGGTTTGCTTCTCATTTTTTATGTCAGGAAGAAAGTTAACTATTTGTAACAATATCAACAGTAAATTGAATTTTCAAAAAACTTTTGGAGGAAAACCTTGAAGATGTTAAAGTACAAACATTTTTTACTAGCCATTTTATACAATCTTTTGAACTTGGGGATTCTATATCCTCGTGTATTCAGTTATGACTTAGTATTTGGGGCCCAACTGCAACTGTATCACAAATGTATAAATGATGCTCATTCCTTTCTATGGTGAATTACTAAATAATTTTTCTTTCACTGTAGTAGCCCATGCATCTTTACTTGTTTTTGAAGAGTATTACTTGGAGAACTGATTATGGAAGTCTGGTATATGAAGTTGCATTTCATGTAAGTTGCTCACTAGTGCTAATTTGCAGGTGGAGATTTAGCTGCTGAAGTTACTCTTTTGTCTGGTCAACCAGTAAATGACCATTCAACACTAGAGAGTCTTCTTAAAAAGCCACATATACAATATAGAGTATTCGATAAGCATGGTTTTGGTAATGAAGTCCTGTCTAAGATGGAAAAAGCATGTGTGGAGATTGATATCAAATATGACGGCTTCATTAAACGCCAGATGAGCCAACTGCAACAGGTGACAGAAATTCTCTATTATTTTGATCTGGCGTCTTCTTACCTTCTTGATTGAAATATTGGACTTCCTGTATGGAAATAATTTGTTGGACCAACTTTTATATTTAACAATGTTATCTGCAGTTAATCTTTTTGTGGATCATTGGAATTCATGCTGTTGCCCCATAATGACGTGTTTTATTTACTATAAATCAGTCCTTTTCTCTTCTATCTCCCCAAATGTATCTTCAATTCCTATAAATAAGATACATTGAAGTACTTTATAAAAAATTCTTTCTCAGCTCCATGCTTTCTTCTTGTAGATGGTTCATCTGCAACATAAACGCCTTCCTGAGGACTTGGATTATTATGCTATGACAAATTTGTCACTTGAAGCGCGTGAGAAGTTATCCAAGGTATGTGTTTTTGGTTGGTTATGTTCAAGTGTGAAGAACTTTTGTTCAACATGGAAATGTGCTGGACAAAATTATGTAATTCCGTGTATTACATACACATATAGATATATATAGCCACTCGTAAAGAATTGTTGTACGGGTTCGCAATCGTTAGATGAAAACTCATAAAGTAACCTAACTGAGTTTATTTATTACAAAGCCTCTTATTGGGAATGTTCACTTGTTGGTTAGGGTAGTGCCTACTGAATCCTTGCCTGGATGCCTGAAACTTTTACCCTTAGTTCCTCACTTGTCAGAATGTTACTGGTTTTCTCATGAAGTTTTGTGTTCATATATCTCTGAATTGCCTCATGAAATTTTCTTAATACTAGTTAGTTCGAACTTAGGAGTTGATAAAAAAGTACATTTGGGATCATATTGAAAGAGGCTCATCTTGGTTGCTCCCCACCACTCCTCTCTCGCAACTCCTGCAAAAGGAGCCTTGTTTAATTATCTGGAGTGAGATGCATGCGAATCAAGATTATTATTTCTTTTACCTTCTATTTATATTGCTTAAATGAAAATAATCTATTAAAAAGAGGAAAAAATGCTTAGGAGGACAAGCTCTCCTCCAAGAAAACAAAGGAAAAGAAAAAAAATCGCTCCCCTATATAATTTGAAAGTTGGTGAAAATGTCTATGGAATCCTGTAAGCATCTACACTTAAAACTCAATTATGAGGTTGTTGTATGCTTGGGTAATTTGCATAGCCCACCCTCATGGTTTGGCCAAATTTCGCTGCCCCCCTTAGGTTTAACCATTATACAGAGCCTAGTCTTTTCTCCATTTTGTTGATTAAGTCAATTAGTTAATAATTTTTATATAAATATAATATGCATGATAACAATTATATAGTTGATCACAATTATTTTAAAATACTTTCAAAATATTTATTTAATAAAATTTGTCAAACTTTAATATAGTTGATCACAATTATTTTTAAAATAGGTATATTTAAATTAAAAATTAATATATAATCAAATTAAAAATAAAAGAATAAAGAAAAAAAATCTTGTAATATTAAAGTTGAATACACACATATATAATTAAATATGTATCATTTATATCATAATTAATGTATACATTCTATCCTACATAATTAATTATATAATTACGCTACATCAATTTAATTTCAATACATTAAGTGAATCCTTCTTCCAACAGTAATTTATGTAATCAATTTTTATACATCAATATTTTTTTTATGATTGTTGAAATATATATATATATATATAATAAATATTAATATGCACATATACATATACATAAAAATATACTTATAGTTGAAAAGTAATAAATTATGAAAATATAATATTTTTAAATTATAAATTATTTTCATAAGAAGGATTGACTTAATATATATGTTATATGTGATTCATATTTAATCATGTGTGTGTGTGTGTTCTACTTTAATATTAGAAGATTTTTTTTTCCTTTCTCCTTTTATTTTTACTTTGATCATATATTAATTTTTAATTTCAGCACACCTTGTTTTAAAATCATTTTGATCAACTATATAAAATTTTAATTTTTTTATTAAATAAATATCTTTAAAGTATTTTTTGTTTATATTATATTTATAAATTAATTTAATTTAATCAACAAAATGGATAAAAGGGTAGGCTCTGAATAATGGCCAAACTGAAGGGGGGCAACGAAATTTGACCAAACCACGAGGGTGGGCTATGCAAATTACCCTGGTAAGCTTAGACTCCACCATGACCCATATGCCATTAGTCTCTTATTGCTTGTGTTAAACAGGAAAACGTCTCCCTTGTCATCAAATAAACCCGGGCCTGGTTAAAGAAAAAACCTGCAAACTTAAACTAAAAACTGGACCATGCAGAGGCAAAAATGCCAGCTTCTAATGAAGCACCGCTATCCTATCCCTTTTATCACTGACACTGTCCTAAAAGCACTCAGCACAGAAGACCATAAGGAAGCGAGAAACTGGATCCTCCCTTGATAAAGCCTGAATCTGAAAATTCTCACATTCTTTCTATCCAGATGCACCACAGAGTACCAACAGATGACAACTCCACAAGTAGGCAGCATCCTTATCTCTGCCAAAGTTCACATACCTGGTACAGAGAACACCTTCAATTGGTGCGACTTGCGAGACTTGTCGTAAGAACCCTAGATAGAATCTGCCATTGAGATCAAGAATCCATGTCTGTTGGGAGGGGAAAGGAGATTAAAATAGAACCACCAGTTATTCAAATTCACGGTCATTGAGGTTCTAGCAAGATGTAATTCCACGAACGCACTCCCTTCTCAAGCAAGGAAACTAGAAATTGGGACGTTATTAAGTGAGATGCTAATCAAGGAGAAACTCTGGGCACTCTAACAAACGCACTCCCTTTCTCTCCCAAAACTGTTTGTGTAACGACCCGAGTTCGAAAATCCGTCCGTTACCGTCATCCGTCCACTAGTCCACCGAGCACCAAGGGTCCACTAGCCCACCACAGGCTCAACCAAAAGTCCATGGATAAGTTGGTGCTAAGTGGTAGTAGGGGACAACCTTATAAGCCAATCCTTGACGTCCTCGTCAAGGCCGAATCAATATCAAGACCGAACTCCCGGACAGTGTAAGATTCAAGAGGTGGCTCGTACGGGCTTAAGAGGTGGCTCTCAACGCTCTCCCGGCGGTGTAGCACTTTGCCCCGCACGGCACTTTGTTACACACTTCCGGCCATGGTTATGCTCTGATACCATCTGTAACAACCCGAGTTCGAAAATTCGGTCCGTTACCGTCGTCCGTCCACTTGCCCACCGAGCACCAAAGATCCACTAGCCCATCACAGGCTCACCCAAAAGTCCATGGATAAGTTGGTGCTAAGTGGTAGTAGGGGACAACCTTATAAGCCACACTGATTTCCCATTTTCACCCGCTGTGGGATATGGATTATCACAGCTTGTGACTCCATTACCTATGAGGAATCAACAGATAGTTCAAACCAAAGGAGTGTAGTTGGTCTGACTCTTAAACTACCCAATTTGGTTGGAGCATCGGTTTGACCCCAACCCTCCTGAAATTCATGCTCATTCCTCGTAAACTATGGGTCACGTGTTTATTAATTATCACCATTCCCCCCACTCCCTAACTCCGTCTTAACATTAGTAAGGCAAGCATCCGTGCAATTGTGAGTTTGCTCTTTTTTCCTTTTCTTTTCCCTTTTTCTTTTATGTTATCGCGGGATATTTATCCAGGAAACTTTTTGGTAAATTATTCACACATTCTCTATATTACAGTTTATACATGTACTACCTCAGTGATGCAACATTACACCAAATGACATAAAAGTTTGCATTCGGAATTTCCCCATCACTAGGAGAAAGATGTAGCACTACCATAGTTTTATCGATATTAATGTATTTTTATGTATATTGGGTTATTTTGTATACCAAGTGGTTAGGAGTAAATGGTAAAGTTGCTTATTTGCAGGTCAAGCCACAGACGATTGGTCAAGCAAGCAGGGTGGGTGGAGTTAACCCTGCTGACATTACAGCACTCCTTATTGTCCTGGAAACCGAAAGAAGGAAAGATGAACACAAGAAAAGGCAGCAGCTGTTGGCTTCCATGGCGATTGATGCTTGACATGAACAATATGTTTCATAGATGGCATTAAATGCAGCCTGCAACTAACAAGAGGTTCTTCAAAAC
>JAOWAN010000001.1:463073-478938 GCA_028566635.1 Lobelia cardinalis
GGTAGTGGTGATGATGAAATTGAGTTTCTTGGTGGAGGGAGGGGGGGTGGTGCTATGGCAGCGGTGGTGGAGGAGGGAGAGGGTGGTGGTTTGAAATTTTCTGGTGTTTGGAATTTACATAGGGAGAAGAAGATAAATGCAAATTATCTTTTTTACCCTTAGTTATACAAATTAATTTACTAAATTGCCCTCTATTAACATAGCATTGACGGTAAATTGACGGCAGGGACCAAAATCGTTCTTTTTTTCCAAACTTGGATCAAAAATGGCCAAGTCCAAAGTAGAGAGATTAATTGCAGAATCCGCAAAGTTTGAGGGATCATTTATGAACAATATACTATGTGTAACACTCCAAAATCGATCCCACAATATAGGTTCACATTACAAAAGGCATTACAAACAAATAATTGCAAAAAGACCCTAGTTGCTTACAAAGAATTCAGGTCAAACCATGCACATTTACAGTAATTGCAAAAAAGACCCAAGTCACTTGCAAAGAATTCAGGTCAAACCATGCATATTCACAGTAACTGCAAAAAAACCCCCAAGTCACTTGCAAAGAATTCAGGTCAAATCATGCATATTCAGTGTTTCTCCACGATGGATGATACGAGAGCTATTAACAGGATCTTATCATTCATCTTATAAAAAGAAGTCGTGAGTCACTCCGATTATGAAAACGAGTTTATGTGGCATGCATGAAGTGAAATAAAGTTACTCACGAAGGATCCATCTCCATTCATGCGCTTTCACGGTGATCACCAAAAGATGAATGATAAGAGACCTGATTTTAGGACCTTATCATCCAACTCAATAAAAGTCATCCTTAGTCCAAGAAAAACTGTTTCCCCAAGTTTGTACAACTCACATGGAGAGAAATAAAGTTACAAAGAATTCAAATCAATAAATGCACTTTTGCAATGATCAGCAAAGGATGGATGATAAAAGTCCTTTTGTCAGAATTTTATCATCCATCTCCCAAAGAATTGTCAAATGTATACAGGAGTTTGGTTTACGAGTTCATACAACCTCCTTGGACAATTATAGTCATTTGCAAGAAATTACATCATTCTGAGCATCCTAGCTACAATCACTAAGAGATGGATGATAAGAACGCTGGTACAGGATCTTATCATCCATCCCATCGAAAGAAGTCATTTGCTCAAGAAGAATGCAAGCAAAATCATAAACAACTATTCAAAGTCAAATGTATTACAAATGTATCGATCTTTGTCAACATCCTAGTTGGATACTTGCTTTAAGAAGAAATACTGAGTTAATAAGACCTTTATCATCCATCTTCCTGCTACACTGACATGTCATAAGAATTTACAAAGTCTGAGCAAAGGAATGGGGAGGGAGCAGGAGCAGGAGAGAGAGAGAGAGAGAGAGAGAGAGAGAGAGAGAGAGAGAGAGAGAGAGAGAGAGAGAGAGAGAGAGAGAGAGGGGGAGAGGGAGAGAGAGAGAGGGAGAGAGAGAAGCTCACTGCTGCGGATAACAATGGTGAAATGCAGCACTGCCATAGCAACAACGATCTGTAGCAGTGTGGTCAATATTCATGAGGCTCGTCTCATTAAGAAAAGGGGTAGGGTTGGAAATATATCAATGTAATGGGGATAAGCTTGTCCAAAGATTTGCTCGGATGGGCTCAGGTACATTCAAATATATTTTTTAAGCCGGGCCGCTCAACGCATTTAGGATTCATCCAGATCAAGTAACAAATGAGCTGAATCACTTACAAGTTCGACGATTTGTAGTTTTTGATATTGAGACTCCAAATAAGAGCAAACAAACAGTCCCTTACTGTAGATGCTGGAAAGCTTTTCCGATCAAACTGTCACATCTAAATTGAAAAGGGAATCTGCATTATTCAATCATCTGATGCTACATATACGCTGTGATGACCTTCCAAATGCAAGCATATATGCACTTTGCATTGACGAAATACCATTATTGAGATTTGTTGAACATACTGCCATCAAATCTTTCTCCACAGCCAACAGGGCCTCATGAAGTGTTTTTACTCATTCGCCGTAAAGTAGTTTAAGTATTGATCGCCATAGCAACCCAAGGTCAAGAACATTTAAAACCAGAATGTCTACGGACAAGAAATTCACCAAAAGCCAAATAGGCCGAAAAAGAGAAAATATCAAAACAAGAAAGCATAAAAGACACAAACTAGTGTGGTCTCAACATTTGTGGAAGAACTTTGATAGACGTTTGTAACATTGTGATGGTCAGACCCATTTCAGACTTTCCATGCTTGGAACATCTGTTGAGTTATGAGATGCCTTCATTTCGTTAAAGTGTCAATTGTCACAAAAGGCAATATGTGGAGTCCCTACTCAATGACAATAACCACAAATATGTAACAAATTGTTTTCTCCAGATTAGTTTCAAAAGATAACACCTTTAAGAAAAATTAACCATTACCTCGAAACGAGACACTTTTGTATCACCTCTTGTAAGGATTCAGATGATAATTTTCAAATTCTGAACCAAAGGATATTGATTCGTCTTCAAGCTTCTTCAATCTCCTCCATGTTCTCAGCATATCAGATTGTATCAAGCCACAATAGTGTCATAACCTGGTCTAGCCAAAAGCTACCATATCATAACCTGGTCCAGCCATCCAGGATCCCAGCACAAGCAAAATGGCAATCAACAATAATCCATTATTTTTCAGTATCATTCTTGGAAGTTCCATTTAAGGGCACCGCTTTTGTCACAAATTTTTTTCAGGTCAGCAAGGAATAAATTGATTCATCATTATGCATGATACTTCTGTAGAGCTGACTACCTCGACCGACAAACTCCATTGACCGCATGAACAAACTCACATCGACAACACCACCTGGAAACCAAACATCCTACCTCAGCCATCCGGGAAAGCTGAAAACAAAACGTGTCCAGATTAATACACATTTGAAAACACCTAAGCTGGCCAGGAACAGATAAATACATCCTATAACAAAACAAAAAAAGAATGACCTCATTGCACATTCCAAATCTGCCCAAGCATACTACTGCCAAGCTCTTGCTGCTGGATATCCGCAAATAGCACTTGAATCAAAATTGCAATTCACTGACAATGCATCACCACACTTGGTTAGTATATCCAATGGACCCCTCGCTAACGCATAGACCCAAATGCACAACAGAATTGACAAGTACCGTTATTATCTTTTTGGGTTAAGCAGGGAAAATCCCCCACTGGTATACGGGTTTTTGGGTTCACCACCATGTGATATTTTTTGTGAGGAACGTCCTACCCATGGTTGACAAAGTTAGTGAACATCCATTTCCATCCATATTTAGGACCAAAATGAAAGAGATTAAATTTATTTTTGCTAATTTATAAATAAAATCAAAAGTTTGACAAATTTGACCAAAATCCAATTCCCCCGTTCCTCCCCCCCCCCCCAAAAAAAAAAGACAACAACAACAAAAGAGTAAAAAAAAAACAAAAGCTGCATCCCTGTTCTACCTCCCCCACCTCCCATTCTGGCATACCATTTGACCGAACCACCCATGTAATAGTACTCGTACGAAGGTTACAACAACTTAGAATGACGTCGGAGGAGCCATCTACGGACCAGCGAGTGATATCACCCTTCTGAATCTTAAGCAAACTTGTCGGAGGCAGACGAAATTGTGAAACACCGGGTTCTCCAACGTTACTAGTGACTTCAGTGCATCCTACTCTTTTCGAGAAGCGTCCGATTAATGATGATGATGATGATGATGATGATGATGATAGTGTTTGGGAATTGGGAGGAATAGTTATACGGATTTTATTGATTAGGTAGAAGAGGAATCTACAATTAGGGTTTGTTTGATTCAGAAAAGAATCGAGGATTTGAGAGCTTAGTCGTACTAGTACTAATAGAACAGAGTGAAGCTGAAGTGTTCATATCTTTTCTATCTCATGGTTTATTTGGTCAAATGGAATGCCAAAATGGGAGGACAGGGGAGCTAAAACAGGGATGCAGCTTTTTCTTTTTTAATTTTACTCTTTTGTTTTTGTTGTTGTTGCTGTTGTCTTTAATTCTGGGGAATGGGGGATTTGGAATTTGGTCAAATTTTGTCAAATTATTGTTTTTGTTCATAAATTTAAAGTGTGTTCTTGTGGGTGATTTATTGATTTGGTTTTTGAGTTTTTGTAATGATTATAGTAAAAAGTAAGAGAGAGATAGAGGGAAAAAGTGTGGGACCAATGAGAGAGAAAAATCAGAAATCAGAAATCATGGGCGAAAATCAGGCACAAGAACACACCCTTAATATCTTTCATTTTGGTCCTAAATCATGGATCTAAATTAGAGGGTGTATTTATAAAATTATGAGGATTACACTAACAAGAGGTTGTGCTATGTTAGAAAGAATTTTGGTGCCTTGCTTTAAGTCTTGAGTGACCCAAAAAATTGCACTTCGTCTATCCCCAATCACTTTATATGTGTATAAATTTCAGAAAGAAGCCTAATAATAACGCAAAGTTTCTTTTATGGGGGCAGCTCCGCTCCCTCGACTAAAAATCCCGGCTTCACCCCTGGTGCCCCACCGATGGCAATGTCTAGATCTGCCACTGGCCGCAACTGTATCACAAACTAAACGCGAGTGAGGAGACTCTCCAAAATGCCAGCTATTTTCATCAATAGAATTCTCTTCTTCATATCTTTAAGCCCTTAATCTGCCATCTAGCATTATAATTACCCTTCAAGTTTCACCTCAGATCACCAGCATCAGCTCCTTAATATCAATCCCACCAGGTTATAATAATCGATTCTTTACATCTTCCCCCAAAACAATTTTTCCTACTGGTTTTTGCAAATACCAGATCACCAATAAATCCAATATGGCTCAACTCAACTCAGCCTTATTCCCGATCACTTGGGGTCGGTTTACATGAATCCTTTCCACTATTAAATACGGCACATCCAATATGGCTACTTCTTCAAAAATATTTCATCACTTCCATGGTCTATATATTTCAAATTCCAAGGACAGTAATTGAAGAACTGCAATGCTGAGCATAAAAAAAGAACTAAAAAAATAAAATAGCATTACTGAAAAACTGGAGAAAGTATACAAAAAGAAAAAAAATTAAACATGAAGAGCAATATGTAGCAGAGCATGCGCCACGCACCTCATCAAATTTCTTTCGGTGGTTAAAAATTATACTCCCTCCGTATCAAAATAAGTGTCCCATTACTATGTAACAAATTGTTTTCTCCAGATTAGTTCGAAACATAACACCTTTAAGAAAAATTAACCATTACCTCGAAAGGAGAAACACTTTTGTATCACCTCTTGTAAGGCTTCAATTGATACTTTTCGAATTCTGAACTGAAGGATATTGATTCATCTTCAAGCTTCTTCTTCAATCTCCTCCATGTTCTCAGCATATCAGATTGTATTAAGCCTCGATAGAGTGTCTCGAAAGTGACCGCCTGTGGAAGAATCCCTTTTTCTATCATCTCCATAAAATACTCGCAAGCCTCCCTCCACTTTTGTTTCTCGCACAATCCATGAATCAACAAAGTATATGAATCCAAATCGGGTCCAGCCCCACTCTCCTTCATATCATCCCAAACCTCCTTGACAAGCTCCATGCGATTCAACTTTAGAAACATCCCCACTAATATGTTATACGTGTGCATACTGGGATCGCAGAAAGAATCTTCCTTCATTCTCTTATACAATTTCAATGCACTATCCACATCCTTCCTTCCCCTATACTCCTTAAAGAAACAGTTATATGTTGCAGCAGACAGACTAACTCCACCAAGCACCATTTCATCAAGCAGCACCTCAGCATCATCAATCCGCCCACACGAACAAAGGCATTTCACAACCGAAGTATAAGACACCAAATTAGGACAAATCCCTTTCTCCTTCATCAAATTCAACTTATCTAGGCACAAAACCGGCTTGTGAGCCCGGCTATAAACATGAAGCACTATCGAATAACTAGTAACATCAGGCTCAATACCTCTCTCACGCATTTCCTCTAGCAGCTTCTCAGCATCCATAATAACCCTCTCAAACCGATCCTCAGGATGTAAACTAGATTTCCGACAAATCCCATTCAAAAGCACATTGTACGTAACCACATTAGGCTCTATTCCGCGTTCCACCATCTCACTGAAGAACCGCTCGGCCATCTTCGGCCTGTTAATCTTACACCAACCAGAAATCAAAATGGTGTAAGTTTTCGCATCGGGCTGAAAACGCCACGACTTCCATTTGTTAAATATCTCGGTGGCCACTTTAGGATATCCGTATTTACATAAAGTATCCAAAAGGTAGTTGAAGTCATGGTGACGATTATTACTAGTCTCTCCATCCTTAATCGAGTTTCCTGTTTCATTTTGAAAAGTCAGCCTAACGACATTATCAAATTACTATTAAAATGACATTTATTTAGTATGTTTTAGATCCTAAAAGAACAGTCTTTATTCTAAGAATAGTATGAAAACTATCACAATTTTTACAAATTGGTAACAAGTCAACTCTAAAGAAGAATTTGTCAAAAAAAAAAAAAAAAGTGAAAAATAATGTTACCATAATCAACAAAGCTTTCCATATCATCGAAAGCGCGGATGGCTTGGCGGGTGAGGCCGGCTGAGATGAGGCGGCGGATGAGTACTGCAAAAGTGGTGGAAGAGGGATGGATTTCTTGCTGGTCCATTTGGACAATGAGCTGCCAGGCGACGTCGAATTGGCGATTTTTGGAGAGGATGTCGATGAGGAGGTTATAGGAGGAGGAGTCGTGGGAGAAGTGTGGGGTGTGGGTGTGGGCCCAGGTGAAGAAGGAGAGAGCGATTTTGGAGGTGGGTCTGAGGCGTAGGAGGGTTTGATGGACTAGGTGGTGGGTTAGGGTTATGCCGGAGGTGGTGAGCTGGAGGGATGATTCCAATGGGTGGAATGGGTTGTGGTGTTGGAGTAGGATTTGGGAAATAAAGTCGGCGTCGGGGCAGGGTTGGAGGGTTGGGAGGGAGGGGGAGTGTTTGAGGAATTCGATTTCTGGGTTGGAGGAAGAAGAAGAAGAAGAAGAAGAGAAGAGACGAAGGAAAGGAGTGGAGGGAGGTCGGAATAAGCATTTTGCCTTTGAAGTTGCCATGGGAGTGAAGTTTTGCAACATTCAACTTCTCTGTCTGTTAAATAGTATTTGTAGAACTGCAGGGACGAAGATAGAAAACAACCACCTCTTGTTTTCGAGTTCGAACCGAACTACTCGGGTGGTGCTCCTCTTTTCCTTCCCAATATGTATTTTTATTTACAATCATTTTTTTTTTTTAAAAAAATGGACAATTTAAACGAAGCCGAAGAAGTATTTACCGCTCCAGTGATTCAATTTGCATCTCTTCAACTTATTAATAAAAAAAAAAAAAATTAATTTTTAGTTTTCAAAAATAGTTTTGAAAATTGGGTTCAAGAGGAAGTGCTTAGATTTTCTCCGAAATTGTTACAAGATTTTTGTTGTAGATCAGATTGAAAATGTGATATCGTATGATTTCGCATGAAATAATACTGTTCATGATAAGAGATAAAACGATATAAATGATATGAGTTTTATTATAAAATAAAACATTTACCCTTATATTAAAGTGATCAGAGGAGATAAAAAACATGAGAGATGATAGAAAAAGGAAATGTGATATATTTGAATTGATTAGTGAAAAATATATAGGGATAAGGATAATAGGTGAAAAGTATGTGATATGAAAATGCGATATGAAAATGATAGTGATAGTTGATATCGCACCATATCATGATATCACATCCAACGAAATTCGTGATTCTTCGATCATTAGAAGTTCTCATTGAATTTACGAAACTATTTGCACATAGTTGTGTTCATTGGTACCATAAGACTTTGTGATCAAACAAACATATTAATCCTTCCTTGAAAATGTGTAATTTCTAATCAGTACTGTATTTCTTAAGCTGACATGACCGAAAGAAAGAAACATATAAAAGTAGGAGTACATTATAGGAGTAATTTAGAAGGCCTTCCTGTTCCTGCCTGCCTGCCTGCTTAGTATGGGAAGAATCTGTTGCGTCTTTCAATAGCATTACTTTGCCTTAGTATATTATTGAAGAAATGGACAATTATTAGTTTATACTACTACACATATTTCTATCATTAACCATCAATAATATCCGTGCTCTCTTCTTTGTTGTAAATAATTCAAATTCCAAATGAATGCTAAATATACCGCACTCTTCCACCCGCAAAATCAACCGAAGTCCGTAATGCACGTCCGTTGATTTTGCGAGCATTTTCCATTCCTAATTTACAACAAGCTAAGAAAAGTATCAAAATCTCGGTAACATAATTAAATTAAACAAAACTTCTGGGTAATGTTTTATTTCTTAAAAATTATACTTAATTATATGATTTAATTTCTTTTTTAATTACTACTATTTTCTATTAATTCAATATCTCATTGGAGAAAATTGCTATATTATCATAACAAAAAAATATATATGTGGAACCCACTGTAACAATTTATGGGGTTCACTGAAATAGAAGGCAATATTGTTTTCTCCAAGTGACCATTCACAAAATTGTAAAAGAGCTGCTGCTGCTGCTGCTGCAGCAGCATTTGCCTTTCCAATCCGGGGAATGGGGGATGAATATAATTAAATTCATAGTTCTAACTAGCAGCACTTGCCTATGGGCATTGCCTAGACATTCAACACTCTGTTGAACCCCCCAGATATGTCATCTAAATTAATGGCTTCTTCCTTACTTCTTCCCATTCGAATCTTATCAAGCTCCATATTCAACTCACGTATTTGTTTTTCCAACTTCTCCCCCTTGTCTGGCAGGTTTGAGACCATAACCTGCGCAATTCACAAAAGCACTCCGAATTGTTTAGAAGCATGAGCAGTTGCCACTTGAAGTGACCAAGTCAGTCTTGCTTCTTTAATCGAATACGAAACAATTTCCCTGAACAGACTGAATGAATATTGTTAAAAAGAAAAATAAAATAAAATAAATTATGGGTGAACTAAGTATAGAGTAGATGCTGATACCTTGTTTGAAACAACTTGAGAGAGCCGCTTTATTTTGTCTTTGATTTCTGATTCCGTAAGTCTTTTGGGAATGTTTTGGGGGTTGGTCTTCTTCTGCAAATTCACATCTTTGGGATTGAATGCGTACTGAGACCTGAGGAAGATTGTTTATACAGCATAATATAAAAACACTCCACAGAAAGATTAATTTCAATTCTGAGAAATCAGATTAGTACTGGAGTGAGCGCACAGAGCCATACCCATCAACGTCTCGTTCCCGTGAAGAGTGGGACGATGGATTTCCCAAATATGTAGAGGGTTTTGTTCTGCACACCATACAACAAACTCGTTTGCTTAAAGACACCATTCTTTATATAATCAGATGGCCACACTAACTAAGCCATCATTTTCAGCACTCGTGAGGATAAAACTTCTAGACTAACCATAAGGCAGCAGAAATCAAGGATATCTAGGACCCTAACAAGCTCTATAGTTACAACTTAATATTGAAAGGTGCATCACCTTGGCAATTCATCCTCTTCTACCATGGGTACGGGAGCTGTCTTGGAGAAGAGCAAACTATGGTGACTTATTCCAGCTATGCCTAGAGTTTCTAGGAACTCCGTGTGGGCTTTTAGAGATGCGTCCCTGCAGTTTTTATATTACAAAATATCAACATCAGAAAAAGAATTGAAGGGAGACAGGAAAAGAATAAAAAAGGAATGAGCTTTAAGTGAGACAATCTGACAAAAACGGGAAAGGATAAATTGAAAATTGTGTACCCTGCAGCAGGTAGTTTATGTATATACAGTACACAAATTAAAGAGCATCTGAAGTTTCTATCTTCCAAAAATTGATTAAAGACCAGAAATTTGCTCCACATGAGCAAGTTGGATGCGCCGGACCTCACCCTTCATAACTCTTAAAAGCATGAAAAACCGAGGCAGACCCAAGTGATCATGCTTACAGAATTTTGGTTGTATAATAATCATTCAAAGGTACAGCCAATATCAGTCATGTACTGTCACAGTCAGACAGAATCCAAGGCCGTATGTGGAAATGAGGAAAGAGAAAAAAGAACAAAGAATTTCATATATGGGAAAAACTAGTATCATAATGCCAAATGACAAACAGACAGGGGAATCATGTTCATCTTTGTTTAACAGCAAAAGGGAGCTAAACTAACTAGAGAACAGAGCCAGATTTTACCAAATCATAAATTAAAGAACTTTTTAGCTAAAATCTCTGAATATTTAAGCTAATAACAGCCAATCACTCAGTTAAAAGGATCTACGTACATAGTGTGCTCACTGTCATGCTCTTCATGCAATTGCTGCTGAGTGGGAGAAACGTCAAAACCCTGTGTGGGAAGACTGAACAGCTCCCTAAGATCCTAAAAGAATTAAGCACGCAGAATTAAATTTCAAGATGTTGGTTTATGATAATACGACATTGAACCCAAAAATATGAGGAAAATAGTAAAGTCTGCCTTAGCATATACCTGCTGACTAAAGTACCGAATTTGTTCTTTATGCTCAGTTGCACTTTTGAACAAACCACCTTTGTATATCTGTGAATAAAAGTAAATAAAAGAAAGCATTCAAAACACAGTAATATTCACATCAATCATTCTGATAAAGGAAAGACTTGAATGGACTAACATATGGTGTTGCAAATATGAGAGGCATTTGGCCAAAAAGTAAGCATGAGAGGCATTTGGCCAGCTAAGCACATCTTTTAAAGTAACTATTAAAACAACAATACATGAAATTTAATTACAATTTTTACCAGGTCACATTCGATGACAAGCACAAGATAGACTTCACATTTCAGGAGGGTTTTTGAAGCAAAATACTCATTCATTGGATTTTAAATAAATATATATGTGTTCGTAACCAAGGTGTTGTCCTTTATAAGTATAACTTCTACTAAATATAGAACATAAATGAGTAAACATTGTAAATCTTTCTGTATAATACAAGTTAAGTTAGACAAGGTTGATGTACATTCAGCTCTCATGGCTGATACGAATGATGAATATAGTACACCTGATGACTTTTGACCAGTAAAGACAATGTACAAATATTAAACAGAATTTCAAAGATGAAAAAAGTACAGAAGCAAGGGAATTGTTTAACCTGCTTTCTGTAAATTTTTTCTTCCACTGTACCACAGGTCATTAAACGGTAGACAATGACATTTTTCATCTGCCCAATTCGATACGCACGATCAACGCTTTGGTTGTCCGTACTGCAAATAAGGATGCAAGTATTACTATTCAAACAAATGATCAAGGATCATTTATGTCATGTCTGCAAAAGGACAGCAGTACAGCAATAATTTTACGAAAGAAACTTGTCAAATTAGAGGTAGCACTATTTAGGACAGAAGTCCCATATTAGATGAAACTCTCTGAACCTGTAAACAAGCAATTTATTTTAGGTGTCAACAACTATTGTTTCCCTTTTAGTATACTATGCCTCAGCTTTCAAAATCATTGCTACATTTCCCAATAGAATCTCTGCTCAAAAAATACTGTTCATGGGTCCATTCCATTTAAAGAGAAACAATTTTATAAAAGGTTCGAAAATTCATTATCACCCTAAAATACCCATGTCAATGTGGCATTAATTTCAAATTGCTTCATCGGTTTGACTTAATTATTCCCTAAAGTCAAAGAAAGACAGATCGAAATTCAATACACAAGAAAAGGATTTCCCTGAGGATACCACTGGGACATATATAGAAGGAAGTTATGCTAGAAATAACTTCCCAAAAGTGAAAGGTCCCTCTTCAACAGGAACATGGAAAACCGCAACAATATGAATGTAATCGAATGGTTACCTTCAAATTCTGACAGAGGCAGTAACAAAGAAAGATGTGCAACCGTAAAGAAGAAGGTAAAATGAAAAATTAAAAGGTGAGAAACAATAGGAAGGTAGTTAAACCCTCCTTCAAAATGCTTTCTAGTCAAAGTGAGAAAAAGAAACCCTATCATACCAACTGGTACGGATGCCGTTGGATACTGCATATATTCATTTCTCTATCTCCTTAGAGGAATCTGAAAATACAGAAGCGTAGGCTAACTGCTAACCTTAGGCAATGGCAAGATTACTACCTTGAAAACCGTGGGAGTGCAATGAAACAAAGCTAATAATGACTCTTGGAGCATTTCATCACAGTGAAGTAATGTAAACCTATATTTTCTTCCAATAAACAGCTACATTCATAAATAGCATCCCCCAGCGTTCATTCTTCCAGATAACGGTATCTCCAACACGGCAATAATTTCTTTCGAATTGGTTAATTTTCTCAACAAGGCAAGCCAACTACCATTCTTTTCCATGCATCGAAATAAAACTACGAGAAAGTAGAAAAATGTACACACACAAAGGAAGACAAAGAAAGACATACATACAAGAATAAATAAAACAGACACGCATACACAGGCATAAATACACATGTGCAGAGAATGGAAACAAACACCCAGTTATATTTCTTTTTTAAGTAGCGTACTAGTGAAAATAAAAGTGATTTTTGTTTCATACTTAAAAAAGCAATGAGTATGCTGGCCCAACTTTGAACATCACGGGAGCATGTAACTCAACCAGTAATTCAGACATTAAAACCAAACCAGCATTTTTTTCGACCTTCAAAATAAATATGACATGTTTCTGGGAAGAAGTTATCTGAAAGTTCGTATCTTCTGTGTGAAGGTGGTGCCTTTGAATCAATGAAATAACTAGAGAATACGAATATGCTTTTCATCAACTGATTATCAAGATGTGAAGTATGCATAAGACTCAAAAATAAACAAACCTTGGATTCCAAGCGGGATCGACCACAATTACGCGGTCTGCTTTAGTAAGAGTAAGTCCTAGCCCACCAACTTGAGAGGTTAAGAGAAAGATAGGAGCTCCAATGCCCTCTTGAAAATCCTGTATCAATACTCTGTAAAAGATTAATGCCAATAATTCTATAAAATTAGAAATTTAGTGAAAAGAGCGCACATACATTGACAATCTTCAATCTGTCAGCAGCTTTAGTGGTCCCATCAATCCGTAAAAATGAGTACCCTCTGGATAAAAGACTATCCTGGGGGGGGGGGGGACAAGGACACAAAATGTAGCACAAGTTTAAGGATATGAGTAGTTGTTATTCAAGAGCAAAAGGGCAAACAAGTGTTGTTTATGCAACAAAGGCCCAGATAAACAAGGATCTCAAACCCAGAATTTTGAGCAAGTTTAAGAAGAATAAAACAACTAGCTATGGGTTCTCTTAAACAGCATTGTGTAAACAGTGTGCCTATTGTCCAATTCCAGATATACTTTTAGAATTGATACAACTGACAAAAAGAAATTGATACGACTGAAAAAAATACATATTACATTGGCGTTTGTCAATTTCAATAATGACAAAACCTGTACCTCATATCTATAGTGCAAACACACATGTTTGTTTCCTAGCAAGTAGATGTCCAAGTACGGTATCTACTCGTCAGGTAGTGAAAGAAACAATGTGAACAATTACTATTATTCCCAACAATTCAGAATAAGAATCCACTATTCTTTTTTTGGAATAATCTCTAGTCCTTTTCCTTCTAATGAAGTTGAAGGGTATTCATATTCAAAAGTTTCTAATGCACCCTACGGCCCATGCAAAAGTTAAACCTGACCATTAGTTTTGTTAAATTATTTCAATAGAATCAATTGCATTGTGTTTAACTGTGTGCCAACTTAAATGAGGCAGTTTTAAAGACTGGAGTGAGTATTAATATTCATTAAAGGACTGCATATTTCTCAAAAATAATCAATACTGATTTTCCAATGGATCTGACGGCACCGTCCAAAAATTAGTCAATGTTTGAACAAGCAATACAATGTTGGCTTTAGACTAAATGAAAAGTTCATTGCATGCACAGCAACAATATCAAGATTATCTTTAGAAGGACAGTCCTCATTCCTTTTGAACAGCAAGACAGTTTTCATAATCCCATAGTTCAAAAAAAGCACAAAGATAAACCCCACTTTAAAATTTTAAATGATTTAGCCACTAGCAAGTCTAGCTTCAGCATTTAGACAAGACAAGGACTTCAATCTATCTCCCTGCAGTGATGTATAATCTCCCTCATCTGGTTGACATTCTCAAAACCAGCAAAAAAGAAAGTTCCTTTTTCCTATTGGCCACTAAAAAGTTGCATTGACCTGAGTTCTTGTATGCTAAAGAATGCAGAAGCGTTTGAAGTAATATTTCATTAACAAAGAGGTGCTAAAAGGATCTTTATTGCTAGAAGTTCCAATTGATGAGGGTTTTGAGGGGTAATCAAAATGCACGTGTCCGCCAATAATATATATATATATATATATATATATATATATATAAAGCAGCTGTGGTTAGTTCTCTTTTTAACTTGTCCATCTTGTGTACAGTAGGTCGTACTCTCTTCTACCAAAACCATGAGCAGATTCAGAGTTAGGGCTATAGAACTGTAGTTTCAGTTGGTTCCGTCCCTAAAAAGAAGGTTGTAAATACCTTACATTTTAGCAGTTGTATTGCTGTGCCCTCAAAGATTAAAAGATAGAATGGTGGATGCTCTTCTTGATTTGTAATATTAACAAGATCTTGCTTTTCAAATGAAATTGAGTTCACGTGAACAAATAGAAATTATCAATGGCTCCATGAAACTTAAGTGTTTGTATACTTTAATCAAGGGCTTCATTCAGCTAGAACACATATGATTGAGCTTGGCTATTGATCAGACACATTCTATGGATAGTTTCTAATTTATGTCCATGATTTCAAAATACCTGGCCAATAGATTGCCCATGAAATTTTTGGTAAAAGGAAATGTACAAGTTAAGGATTTATATGCTAATACCCATGCAATATTAGCTAAGGAGGATACTCTTATATGCATAACGAGGCGATAACAAAAAAAAATGACATACCTGAACGAGATTAAGCATTTTACGTGTTTGAGAAAAGATTAGAACATTATGTCCATCCGGAATCAGATTATCCTGCCATAGACAGTAGTTGGTATCACATCTAATGTGATCGAATGATATATGCATGTATAATAGATTATAACAGGCGAGATTCTAACCAGTAAGGATAATATAAAGGTGATCTTGCATGAGACATTGTCATGATTCTCGACAAAGTCAAATCTTTCTGCAACATCTGCTAAATGCATCGCCAGTTTTTCAGCAACACCGTGATCTTCCTTGGTTAAAACTGATTCCATCCCTTCAAGTACATCTTCAGCAGCTCTTTTTGTCAAGAGAAGTGGATGGTCGCATATCTTTTTCAGAATCTACTTCAAAAGAAACTGAAAATCATCATTTTCACATTTTGGGGATGAAAACTCTCCCCTGAATTTCTTCCAATCACAAAGAACAGAAAGTTACATGGTATGATAGCTCTTTATTACAAGGATAAGAGAATATGAGTATATACAGCCTATAAACATTAGCATTAACTAATATGATATATATTTACGGCATTCCTGATGCATGAGCATAAACCAGGAATTGTCCCTTGTGAAAAGCTTGAAGATCTTGGATGAGTTTGACAATCTTCTTTCACTCCTCCTTGACTTCATCATTATAAGCAAATCTAGTATGTTGAAACTAGGCATAACCGTCTTCTTTGACAGAAATTACCATTAGACTATTCAAGAATAACTTCTCGATTCTTTAGATAAAGCATGCAATCTCCTATTTCCACTTCGAACTAATGGACGGATCACGAGTCCAGTTTTACAACACATGGTAATATGGTAATATGGTCAAATTCGATCACAAATACAATATCTCAACTCATTTCATTCAATATCACATTT
>JAOWAN010000001.1:479038-497492 GCA_028566635.1 Lobelia cardinalis
ACCTGTCCGCCTCCCCCCTCCCCTCCCCTACCTGCAGATCCACCAAGGCCGCCATTACCACCAACCTCTTTATCCCTAAGCTTCAGATCCACCACCCACTAGCAAATCCTATCCGCCACATCAATTCGTGTGTAAGTTCTGTAGCATTTTCTCTCACTAAAGCAACCCACGGGAGAGAGAGGATGAGCAGATCTGGCCGTAAGTTCTTTCTATGCTTCTTCTTCTTCGTATTTTGATTTTGGGATTTAGAGAGAGTGAAAATGGGAGTGATTTGGAGAGGTGAAGAGAGAGAGAGAAAGCAGATCTGGAGAGGTGGAGAGAGAAAGAGCAGATCGGAAATTTGGTCGGGAATTGGGCGGAATTGTGGCCGGAAAGAGCAAATCTGTTGAGAGAGATCAAATGGGGTTAATATATTGGACTTTCAGATCCAATTTTGGTCCCTATTTTTATGAATTTCCATAATTGCCCCCCCAAATGTGGACATGTGACATGCACATGATATTTAACAGTCAAAATTAACGGTTGATTAACGGCAGGGACCAAAATCGTCCCTTTTTTCCAAACTTGGACCAAAATTGGCCAAGTCCAAAGTAGAGGGACTAATTGCAGAATCCGCAAAGTTTGAGGGACCATTTATGAAGTTGTCCCTAGTATATTGGTGCCAAAGTTTTGAACGAATAAGCTAAATTTAGGTTGTGGTTTGATTTGATTCAGTTTAGTGCTTGAAAAACAATAACCGAGACTACAATATTTTGTGTTTGCATTAAATTTGCTAAATTTTGCATAGCGGAAACATATTTGGATTTAATATTACAAATCAAATAACTATCATAATTGTTTAATAGTACTTCCTCCGTCCCGTAATATATTATCTTTTAGAAATTAAAACTTGTTTTATAATAGTTGATCTTTTAGACTTTTTTTTGTTCATATTTTTCTAATTTACCTTTCTATTCTCTCAACTACCAATGACCATTAATTACATTTGTCTCTTATCTGTAATTGATGTGTACTGGGTTGGGTCACTTCACACACGTTTTGAACGCAGAGAGAGAGAGAGAGAGAGAGGGTTCACAGTTTTACCGTCTAGCATCCCCAACTAAGAAATACTCTCGGCGTTTCGGAATATATGATTTTTTTAGAAGAAAAAAAATTATTTTAAAATAGTTATCCTTTTAGGATTTTTACCCATATAAATCTGTCCGACTTGTATCTAACATTGGTGGGTGAGTCTCTCAGTAGAGGTTTTCTGTATACAGACTCGAACTCGAGACCTCTGTTAAGAGGATTTAAGCTGCTTTCCACTTCAACCCTCATTGATAATTATATTTATCTCTTTTATTATCAATAAAGAAACATTATTTTATAAGGGTGGATAAGTCAATATATATTAATTAATAAATATGCACAAGTTTAAAAGGTTATTTATTTTGTGACGGAGGGAGTAAATGAAAAGGTAAAAAAATATATAATTTGGTATATTTGTGTTTGTGGGTGTGTGGGATACTTTTCTTTAATTAAATGTATTATTTATAAATTGAGGAAATATGAAGAAAAAAATGGGTGAAATGTTTAAAGAATTTTAAATATTGAAAAATTAAGGAGAGTGGGTAAAAAGATCTTTTTTTTTTTTGTCTCTCTCTTTAATGAGATTGGTAGTAATGAGATTGCTAATCATTTACACTCAAAGTAACTTGAATATTCATAATTTATTAACAATACTGGAGATATTTTACCATTAGATCGCACTTCATTGTTTATGTCATTTTAACTGACCACATTAGAGCATATATATATAATATATATATATTTTTTTTAATTAATGAAAACGAAACTTGGGAGGGTATGAAAAGAATTGATTGGATGGAGGGCAGTTTAAATGGGATGCTCATCGCGCCTTGACTATTAGGGGTGGTTTCGGTAGAGCAATCGTACCAAAACCCCATTATCATTACCATTACCAAAATATTGAGTATTTCAGCCCAAAAATCATATAATTTGTTGATCTTTCGGGCCATATTGTTGACAGCTCTATAATTTGCTTGATTCTTTTACCGGTGATGGAGGAAAATGTAGCAGCAACACATTTTAATTAACTCTGTTACATTCACTGCTAAAAAGTTTAATTTTAAGCAACATTTTAGAATCTGATAGGAAATCTTCAAAATTTGATGGAACATTGGAATCATTTGTGATAATTCAATGCCAATGAGGACCTTCAGATGCGCTCTTCATTAGCATTTCATGCTTGTAATTTATTTGCCTATATTTCTTTTCTGGCAAGAAAAAGGTAACTGGAGATGATTGTTTCATAACCATCCTGCCAAGGTATGCTGAAAAGTTTTGCTAATTGAAGGCCCTTTTGAAACATATTTCATTTTTTCTTATGGACACACACCTGAATACCTGATGAAAAAAATTCAACTAAACATCTCAACATCGATTCACTCAAACACGACTCGACAGATCAATGACAGCACAAATATATCTAATGTGCCCCTAAAGGAATGTAAAGATGAGTGTGAACTTTTTAATTTTTTTAATTTTTTATGTAATATATGCTAAAATTACTAAACTGTCTCTATTTCGGTACGGTAATGGTAATACCGTGGTAATGGTTTTCATTACCATTGCCCTACCAAAAAAAATGGTACGGTACGGTAATGGTAGGGTAATTTTTCGGTAGAGATTTTTTGGCAATTTTCGGTATGGTACGGTAGGACAATCGGTATGGTAGGGCAATTGGCTTTTTTTTTTCACCCCTATTGACTATAGCAGGCTTAGCAGCAGCAGCAGCTATTCTTTTCCGTCCCCTTTTAATTGCTAATCATGTGGAAATTATAAACTTAATTTTTCACAAAAAGAAAGAAAGAAAGAGAAAAAAAGATGATTGGAAATTAATCTCTCAAGCATCCACGACAGGATGATGATAGGTTTCAAAATTCGGTCCTAATCATTAAGAAGCAGCAGCAGCAGCAGTATTCGTATTATAATTATGTTGCAGCTAATGCTATTACTCTAACAATTTCAATTTTAATTATAAACCTGACAAAAATGGTGGTGGGTATTCCATTAATCCCACAGATTATATATATAATTAATTAATTTTATCCCCTAATAGAATCTATCTTATCTTTATGATATGAGGAGGCCTCAGCAGCTGCAGGGTGGATGGAGGCTGAATAAATCAACATTTTATATTATTAATAATTGATGAATGTACTACCCTCCCTCCCTCGAATATTGACCTGGCGTCTGCTTCACCACCCCTGATGATTCAGAACCGCTTTGCACCTACATTAATCATTACTCCCTCCGTTTCGTTTTACTTGTCAATGATAACGAGACAGAGAAAAATATCGCTTTTAATACAATTAAAACGAAAGTTTGACATGTATGTATGTGGTGTACGGAGTAAAGATATGGGATGGGATGCTCATGCTCCCTCCCTCACTCCTCTCTTTACGAAACTTCCTATGCTTTCTAGTAAATTTTCATTTATGGACTACTTGTTCAGTTTTGATTTTTTTTTCTTCAAACTTATTGTATCTTAATTGATTTTAATCATTAATATGAGGGATAATATATGATTTTATCTCCAAAATATTTTTTCTCGGTAAAATTTAGGAAATTAGTTACAGAAAATTAGTTTAGATAACAATATTGAAGTTCAGGCTTTCTCATTATCATTTCCAGTTTAAACCGCACCTCCAAACATTGTCCATCAAAACCCCTACCACGCTTTACACAACTTCGCCAATATCTCGACTTTTCTCCTCCTCCTCCTCCTCCTCCTCCTCCCGATAGTGGGAGAACTTGCTACAGAAGGTGGACGGACCTGAATGGCATTACCAGTGAACAAAGGTGGGTAAAAGCCAACCCCAAAACACCTTTTGAACGCTCATAACTACCATTCAAGGAAAAGGTACACAGGGGATGCTGGTTTAGGATCCAACCACAAGTTCTTTGATCGAGTCCCTCTTCCCAAAGTCTATAGATATTAGTGAACATACCGCTCTGCCTAAGAACTCGTGGAGTCCTGGCCAAAGCTCCTCTGATGATGCATTATGAGAATGACGTGGAGCTAACACATGCCCCCATCTGTAACCCTACAAAAGCCATCACAAAAGAAACTCGAGCACCACTACAAAAAGACACAAGTAGCAAATGAGATTACCTTTCACAATCTCTTCTTGCAAGTCATGTTCTCATGGCAATTTCTTTAATATTGACAACACGCTGGCCTTCCAAAAAAAAGGAGGCACGAGGAAACACCTTCATAAGAATGGATTCAATGAGGGCTAAAAAAAAAGAAAGGAAAACCAACATTTGCAGGAGCATGCCAAATGCCATCAAACTGCAAAGCATTCATGGACTTCCTTTTTAAATGCACTTCTGATTAGTCCGTTCCTAATTACAAACTTGAGCATAGCACAGCACAGCACACGCAATAAAACAAGTTGGATGCGAAATATAGACTTGACCTATGATAATCAATACCACTGATCATAAATTACTAATTAATCCCTCAAATAATTGACTTCTCAAATAGGAAACTCGAAACGGGGAAGTACAAAAAACTGTAATATCAACAGGAACACTAAACACACCCAGTTAACATTGCAAATGCAGTAAAGTAAGAAAGGATTGATCAATTGATGTAGATGGGTATAATGATGAATGAGACACTTTACCGACTATAAACACTTTATCTGACATCGTACTACAACTATATGATTGTGAAATACTGAAGTCGCCGTGCGATAATCCAGTTTTCTCTATAGCAGCAATAGGTTTATGTTGTTTCTTTCTCCGTACTTTTCTTCGTTGTCTTTCGCATTGTCCAAAACGCACAAAAATAGCGATTCTGCCATTGGGAAAAAAAATGTTCGATCATATAGCTGCTTAATGCTCTAAGAGACTTTATAAAACATCTAAAAGCACAACCAAAGATACTCGTTATGCTAGAACTTAGATGGGGAAGAAAATTGGGAGGGCCGAATCAAATTAGAGCAATCAACACCAAAAGAATAGTATATATGAAAAGAAAAAATATGATGCACACGAGATAAAAGAAACTATACATCTCTCAGATGAGTAAGGGTCCGATCATTAAGACTACATATGTTAATATAAAGTGATATGGTACTGTTTACAATATGAATATGAGATGATATGAGTTTATGAATTAAAAGATCAAATTACCCTCATGATGTGAAAGGTTTTAATGTGATGTGAGGAGAGAGAATGTGAGGAGAAAATTGAGGAAAGAGGAGAGAGAAGGTGATGTGAAATGTTTGAATTGATTTGTGAGAGTGTGTAGGTATATGGGTAATAGATGGAAAGTGTTTGATATTGATATATGATATATGATATATGATGATATTTGAGAGTGATATTGATGATATTAGTGATGTTAACGATGTTGGGGATATAGGTGATATATGGTAATGTTAGCTTCGTGATCTGATCCTAACAAACATTAGATATTTGGCAAAGTGATGGTGATTGAAGCAGTAACTTCTTGTGTTGCTAACTGATGGGAAAAGCCTTCCACAACAGGGCCATATTGGACCCACATGTGGGGCTAAAACCCCTTTGGGGTACAGAATGCACATCAATCCCCAGCTCTAGGAAATAAGATTAATTAGTAGTCATCGCTGCAAGGCCTCGCTTGTGGTCATACACTAAGTTCGTTCTTTCGACCAATATGCTAGGGTTAACTGCAGCAAAGAAACAGCTTTAGCTAGAAAAAGCCAAGCCAAGACAACCTAGAGTACAGTTTCAGCAAGAGAAGTCCAATCTAAGACAACCTAACTTCACGGAAACCACAAATCACAGAGTATAGTTAGCTAATGTCCAAAGTTAAAGCCAAGACAAGACCATAAATAAGACTAACCATCCATCTGAGGTTGCATGATCCTTCCCTTTCTCTATTCTTTCCTTGTAGGATGTTAAACATTACAAGCATTCAGCAAGTTTTTACTTTTAACTAACCAGTGTTTCTCTATAGTGCAGAATCAACAATTCTGTTACATTCTCTTAAGTGCGAGGGGAATGCAAAATGAAAGAAGACGAAGAATCTAACAATTAAAAAAAAAAGCAAATGAAAGGAGAAAGGGATATAAGTCTGCCAAACATTTTTTAAAGGTTGAAGGGGATATACGCCTTACCCCAGCCTTTAATATTTTATTAGTTAGAGTTCACAAAGATAATAGAAATGGCTTAAATCCCAAAGCAACGAAGAAGGCTTGAAGTCCAGAGCAAGTGGAGGAGATATCTTCAACAAGCTAATAGTTTCTCCCTAGTATTTTTTCTGACGAGACTTGAGCCCCTGACCTCCCATTGGGGAAGAGAAGGGGATACCGGTTGAGCTAAACAGAGCTCTATCTTCTGTCATGATGAAGGTAGGACGGGATTCTGTTAACTGAAGTGCTTTAATACCTTCTTCAAATACCACAAAGTGCAGAACAGACTCATACAAGCATCTTTGCATGACTTTTTATGCGTAAATTGTAACAATCTTACCATCTAGTGTAGGATATGCATGTTCAACAATAAATCTAAGCAAGTCCACTGTCCACGTGATAAAATACCTCATAACACTATTGAAGTTTTGGATTTAAAATTAAATATTTAAAAAGGGAGCATCTCCTTGCATGAGGTGAGAAGCTTACTTGCATCATCGCTCGAGGATTTGTAGTAAATGTTGTCTCAATGGTCTTCTCAGTCTGTTATCAAAACACAGAACAGTTAGAACATGCAACCAATAATATAAACATAAAGAAAAGAGATTTTTTCACAAATACACGTACCTCCAACTGAAAACCATAATGAACAGAAACCCTTTTCACGTCTTCCAAACTTAACTCAATTGACATCTCCTACAAGGAAGCAAAACCCATTTATAGATAGTGGATATAGTTCACAAGGCACACAGCTGAGTTTGTACTATAAAAGAAGCTTACATCCTCCTGACTATACACGTCCGCAAAGTGATAAAGTAGAGGACCCAAGTTTATCCACACCTGTCAACCAATCCAATTATTTTTCTCCTTATTAGTTGTAATTGCTAAGGGACGAGCAAAATGGATAAGAAGAAACTGATTTAAGCTACTTACACCCCCATCTTTGAGAATCCTTGAAATGATTTCAATGTATTCAACAATGTTATGTGCTGTATCAAGGAAGAAACAGGTCACAATTGCATCCCAAGCACCTGCAAGTTCAATGGTTTTCCATAAGTACAATGACTTCAAGAATAATCATACACCACATGGTGGAACCCAGTATCATTGCATTGTCCAGGATTATGATTACTGCAACACTGGCTTTCTCTGTATCATTAAATTAATAAGTGATAGATGCACACTTATGATAAGGAAAGGGTACTGGCTGCTAAAAGAGAATGGCCAACATATTAACTCTCATGTCAGGCCAAAACTATTTTCATCTGAATTATGCAAGACTAGCATAGAAGTAAACGAAATATATCTCTACCTTTAAAATGAAAGAGTTTAGTAGAACTGACACATGGGACACTTAAGAAACAATAGTGCATTTATCTTTAACCATATCTAAGCTGATAAAACTAAGTTTCCCAATTACTAGGGAGTACTTATCTGTTTTTTTAGAGTCAATATTTAACTTCAAAAAATCAAAATGTGATTATTGCGCTGATGCATTTCAGACAATAGCAAATGGTCTTACCTACTTGGCTAGGATCACTATATACTTCAACAAAATCACCGCCACACATAGAAAATCCTTCAGTAATTCCTGCACTGATTTCACAAATAGCGAGAAATTGTTAAGAGTAAGAATAAATTAAAGGCACACAGCTAGCAAAGAAAATTAAATTTCCTTCTTATAAATGCAGATTCAATATAACAACCAAAAAAGGAGATAGGAATGAGACTTGGTTGCATAGAATAGAATTCCGAAGAGACAGAAAGTAGAAGGGAAAATTTTCAATTTATTATCCTCGCAATCAGATCATCCCATACTTAATCTACGCAGACTACGCTAATTAAAACGAACCTCTATAGTATTAAATAGTTGATGTGACACTTATGTGTGTAATCAATGATATATTTTACACATCCCCCCCCCCAGTTTTTAATATTTTGAATTCTTTTCACATTTCACCCAACTTTTTCTTCTTAATTTTTAAATACTACATTTAATTACAAAAAAATGCACCCCACTTAATTACTAAATATTACATTTAATTAAAACGAACAATATATATAAGCAATAAAAATCCGAAAACAAATTAGTACACGAATTACTTTAAATCTTCATGAATTACTTTTAGTCTGATAAGCATAGCACCTATGCCTACAAAAATTTCTAATTGTTAGCATTTTCAGGTAATTTGATCCATCTATGTTGTTTATCAGTTGATAACCATCAAAAAGGCCAAGAAAACCGCTTGTTAATAGCAATGCTTGCACAGTTAATACCATTGTGCCTACTGCAAGAAACATGCTAAAGAGGAAAAACATCATACATGTATCCTTCTTCATAGTTGGACGCAAATGCAGAACATATGGCGGCTACTCATTTTGTTACGGGATATAAGTGTCACATAGAGGTGTAGCTTGTCGGTGCCTTACTGGTCAAACACTAAGCTTTCCACAATCTCCATTATGTAAAGGTGTCTAGCTGACATGCCCATTCCTATTGTTCCATGTTGACACGGGTACTTGGGGTGAATGAGTGCCCAATGTCCAAGGTGTGCCCCATATGAAACCAAACATCTTAACTACAAGTACTATTTAATATCCCCTAAAAGGAAACTAAACTATTCCTCTCTGTATATTTTGTCAACTAAGTTTGAACTCCATTAGACTTGTGCACACGGATCCACAGAATAAATCACACACTAGAGCGATTGTACACGAGGGCACGTGCTATCCATCATATACAATGTAGCCCTCGAGGGTTTAAGCCTAGAGATGAATCGGTGCTTCATATTATGCAACTCTTCTGTACCAGAACTTCCAAGATGTTAGCTGATGTTTATCTTTTATTTTTGAGAAGTTGAAAGAGATATCAGATAGCTTGCAGTTACCAACCACATATCAGTACAGACTGCTGGAATTTTTATGGACTTATTCCCCAACTAATTTATGGAAGGGGTGGCCAGACAAGGCATTCAAACTTAATTTTAACACCATATGACCAGATAAACAGTAATTTGTGCCACCGCACCGCCCCTTGCGGTTTGGCCAAAAATCAGCGCACCCTTCGTGTTTCGGCCGGTATACAGCGCATACCCCTCGTGTCCAAATTCATTCTTATAAGAAGGGTAAAAATGTCATTTTAACATCTAATTCAACAGAAAAATATTTTTTATCATTGCCTATAATTTTATTAATATTATGGTTTTATTATATTGATTAACATAAACTAATGGTTACAAAAATATAAAATATTAATCAAAAGTTAAAAGCCTTAAGACAATCTCAAATATTAATATAAAATTAAACAAAATCTTAAGAAACTAATATATTCTTAAATACCATTATTAAAATTAAAAGATATGCGCTTTATATTTCTTATAACATGTACAAATGATAATTATTAAAAAACTTTTTAAAAAAAAAGACTACATCTATTAAAATAAAAAATTATCAAACTTTTATAACACTGATATGAAAACCAACTTCTTTTTAAAGAAAATGCTAAAATCAAAAAAGAAAAAGAACAATGGTAAGAGGGTTAGGCACCGTATCATGGCTGAACTACGAGGGGGACACTGAAATTTGGCCAAATCACAGGAGGTGGCAGCAAATTACCCCCAGATAAACATTTGAAAATTTTCAAGGAAATGAGAAAATGACGTTCTCTTGAAAAAAATTATAGTGTAAACAAAACAAGCGCGTTAAATGAAGAGAATGACATAATGAGAAGAAACGGAATACCTAGCAGGATGAATATCAGGAACTAAAACAGAACGAAGCTGATCACTGTCTGTAAGTGAATTGCAATTGCTGTGAATCCAGGGATGAATGATCCAGTCCCCAACAGTCTGAGTGCTAACACAATACAAACAAAAGCCAAACATGAGTAAACAAGGCTTGTCATGAGCAGGTGAGCCGTGAGCAAAACTACGAGGAGATTATCCAGATATTCTTACCGGTTAAGAATAAAACTTGAGCATATCATCATGTAGTATGAAAATTCATTTCCTTGGCATATAAAACCTTACATAATTGAGAGAATGTCAGCAGCCGGGGGGAAAAGAAAAGAACTTCTTCAGAATGTATAGGTATTCAACTTGAAAAAAAATACCTAAACAAGAAATTTCCAAAGCCAGCCTTCCAAGTCCAGCGCCAGGAACTAAGCAAGCAGGAGGGCTACGAGAAAAAGATTCATAATTTCAGACAAGGCTGTGAGAATTGAGAAGGCCACCTAATTCAGTCACAGGTATACAGCATATAACTCCTGTCCAAAGAGGTTTTATTGTCCAAAATTCTACTAGCTCCCTCCTGACTTTAAAAAGATTGAAATGCTGAAATACCGAAATACATGTGGACAGGAGAAGACAAAGAGCACACCTCTTAGTACTTCGATCAGGGAATTGACGCTCCAGTTCTTGAAGAATAGGCTTGTAACATTGGTCTCGTTCTTTCTGCCCCTATAATCAAAGTCCCATCATTCAACTTCGATATATCCTTCTTTTGGCCCGCTTCCCCCCCCCCCCAAAAAAAGTATCCCCAATTTTTAAACTTCTCTGTGTTTGGTTGGCTTAGAAGTAACGTGAATATTAAACCTCAAAAAGCGCCATAAAAAGAGAGGACCAAACAATTTAGAGTAATAGGGTATAAGAAGATACCTCAGCAGCCCAATCTCTTACAATATTCCTAATAACACATCGAACCTATCAATGAAAAAAGCATTAGCAAACAAAACCTTGAGAGTCTCAACTAGTTAAATGAGATGCATTTGAAAATACACGTGGTAAGACATGATAAAGCATTGATAAACAACCTCTTCTTAGCGACGATGAGATTTTAAAAAAATGAACTGAAGACAGAATGTAGCACGTTCCTATTTCACTAGTAAAATGTTTGATCATGTTCTATGGAGACCTGAAATCTTGCTAATTACTAAATTGACAACATCAGCTGTTGGAGCCTACCTTCACATGATAAATCTTTTAGGTCATTAACTTTATTCTAACAATGTAACCAAAATGAGGGAGACAAATTGCCAATTGGAATACACAATTTAATGGAAACAAATTTGAATCATCCATGCCACCAGTCAAGATAATAATAGAGATAGTATGCTTACTCTAAACCTGCTTTTGATTATATAAACCTTAATCATAACCACATGGTACAAGTTTGCCAGTTGAAGAGAAGAAATATACCTTATCGACATCAACTAGAGGGACATGCAACTGAAAGGATGAATCCAACCAATAAGGAGGAGAAGATGATACCTGAAAATAAAGTGTGATGGCAAAATTTTAAATAGAATTTCAGAGTGTAGAGGGACCGACACAAAAAAACATTCAAGTGAATGATCGTCTGGACTCTGGAGTTAGAGCAAACAAGGGACTGGATGGAAATAGAATTCTTTGAACCAACTTATCTGGCAGATACTTCCTTAATTTGTAAAAACTATTCAGTATGATCCTACGAAATATTTACATGAGTTGAAATAGTATAATATCAGCAAAAACCATATGCACCAGCTCACTAACAACAACAAAGCAGCCTCTGAAAAGGCCGAGAAAGAGAGACCTTTTAGAAAGCGAAGAAATCTGTGGGGGATTGAAAGTTGACATTCCTAACAAATTAGGTCTGAGATGACACCCAAACAAAATGGGATGCTAAAAAATCAAAGTGCAGCAAAAGATTCTCTAATTAAGAAAGAACTAAATCTAAACAGTGCATGCTCATTGATTTCCAACTAAACCTCGCTGTCAACTATTTATTTCAATTGAAAGGTTATTAAATAACAAGTCAACCAGAGGGTTGAGATTGAAAGGTTATTAAATAACAAGTCAATCAGAGGGTTGAGGAACATTCTTTCCAAAGGGGAATCTTAATCAATAATCAAAAGCAACACCCCTGTTAAAGAGGAAGATAAATCACATGTAAATATATGTTCAACACCAGAAGAAAAATGATAGGGATCCAACTTAATTTTCATCCCAATCAGTGTAGCAAACCGGTGATTGGTTAGTCTCCTGCCCATAGATTAGGTGATGTGACATGCGCTCATCACATCATTGACACATACAAAGTTGGAATTCCTAACATTACTCACACAAGAATTCATCCATGTCTACAGTTTTCAGTTTTGCATGTATAAATGGCTGCTTCAACTTATTTTCGTAGCTTTACACACATGCTTACATGATCCCACACGACAGTTAACCAAAGTGAAAAAGAGAGTGAAAAGAAATCTTACATCTCCATCATGCTCAGTCACAGAATTTAACATCTCCTGATCCTTAAAGTTACCAACATTGACATCACCACCTTTCTCAGCCTTGCTGTTAGGTTCTAAGCTTACAGGACAGCTCTCAGGAATGGACTCGTAGCATTTCTCATTCTTCTCCTCCTATTGTCATTTAAATTATACACAATGTAAAAACAAAAACAAGCTGTGCTGAAATGAGGAGACAAAATTCCAGTCCCAAGTCCCAACCTTGAGTAACCCCCGACATATCTCTTCCCCACCACAAGCTTCATCAAGTTTTGGAAAGCACACTCTCCCACTTACAGAGGCGGACTCAGAAGAGAAACCATTTCTTTCTTGTGAGGCAAGATGACTGCCTGATCCACCCTCCAGATGTTCAAAATTTTCTGCATCTTGCCTCATATCAAGAGGAGGCTCAAACGCCTGAAAGAACATTAAACAAAAGAACAATCCTTAGATTGACGTCATCTATTTCACCAATCATTTTTTAGTAAAGATTTAGAAAATTAACAGATAAAAAGGTCACATGAACAAAAAGCAAACAATAAATCCACAAAATCACCTTAAGCATTTCAAATATGAGCATTGAATTCTTAGAGATACACCTGTCCATTAAGAAAACAACTCATTAACGTCAATTAAGCTAGACTGCGAAACTGAAAATTATATTTCGCAGTGCATGCTAACTTGGACAACAGAACTATGGAAATGAGTTCACTATAAACTTGAATCCAATGTGCTAATGTCTCGATACTTACCACGACATACTACTCAATAACAAACAACTGCAGCCTCCTAGGGGGCTAGGGCCATCCTATACTGGATAACAATGTAATTTTTATCACTCATTCATTATAAAGGCCATCATAGTGATATTGAAGAAAAGCACAATAATATAATAAGAGATAAGGAAAGTATTAATATAAGTATAAGAGAAATCTCATTCTACTGATCTCCTAAGAGTGCGAAAAAGACATGCATAATGATCACACAAAGCTCTGGGCAGCCAAGGACTTTGCAAATGGATGAATGTTACATTCATATTTGTCACTTTTCTTGGTTATGGAAAGGACTAGGTTATGCCAGAATCACTACCTTGAACAGTAACAGGCCTGTTTTTTTTTAGATCACAGGGTGTCTATCGAAGACTAGAGTATGTTAACCAGGCGCTTACAGAAAGCTGTTTATGGTGCAGAGGATGCTGTAAGGGAGATTTTACCTTCTCAGCTTTTGAAATTTTGAAGGAAGGTGGGATAGCAAAGCCTGCAAAAGCATATGCAACAAATTTTGTGAAAATTGGCAACCGTTAATCTATAACAAACCATGAAGCTCATAGTTCATCAGATATTAAGTTTCTAATTTGACCTCTAACGTCAGTACTGTGTTTGGAAAGTAAAATGAGAATACCTTGTGGGCAGCTGGAAGCCTTCTGAAAGATCTTTCATTCCTTTTCAAATCCTCCTCTGCAGCCTCGGGGTAGCTGTATCAAAGTTGTTTATAAGAATTAAAGGAGAGCATAATGATATGGAAAATGATTGACAAAGGGAAAATGTGTAGGGAAATACAAAAGGGAATGATGTGTCACCAATAAGAATAATTGTGAATTAGTGGGATCCACTGGTTACAATTTCAAAGCCAAGTTGATTGGTGACACATCATTCCCTTTGAGTTTTCACTATGAATTTTCCCTTTGTGTATCACTACTCTAATAATATATCTTGCTTTATATTTTGTAGCTGAACTGACTTATTCTCGTGATTGATCTCATAAAACTGACAAAAAAGAAACTAAAGAAGCTCAGATTCTGAAATGATAATCATCGAGGAGTTCATCTATCAAACAAACTAAGGATAAATAAACAGCCCCGACGCATTAAGACCAAACTTATAGACCTACGGTTCTAGTAAGCTAAAGAGATGAAGGGCCCATTACTGTCATCAGAAATGTCGGTATGTAGCACCAGAGCCAGCATAAACAACAGTTATCACAAGTTAGTGATAGAAATCTGAAGTTCAAGATGCAAGATGTATGATGATCAGCACTAATTGAATAAGAAGATGCAAAACTCAGCACTTTTGATTCAATATTGACTTAATATAATAAAACTCGAAATCCTAGAAAACATGTGAAAGCATATTTCTTATGCTGCCCTGCTACTGACTTCAGTTTGCTTTGTTGTCAACAAGGTTATCCACCACAATATACCGAGTAAGCAAACAAAAGAATACAGCATTATTGAAGACCTTCAAATTAAAACTGCGATTTTGAGAATGCTTTATAGTTATACCTTGATTTTCCATGACTAAATAATTAACTTTAACTGCAAGTACTCTTGCTAGCAGATCTTTTGTGCACATTTCAAAGGGCATACACATACTAAAACAACTGATAAGTTAATTAAACAAACTTCTACAAATGGAAAATGAAGTACTTAATGGACAAGATCTGCAAACCCTAGGGTTCATCACAGCTGTGGGCATTCACAAACCCACAGCCTCAACAACCCATCAACATTCTCCCAACATACAATGAGCTGCAACATGGAAACAACCTCCAGATGCTAGCCAAATTACCATTTACAATAGTCTTTCCTTTTTCGGATTAATACAGTTGACCACAATATCAAGAGTGATTGTTCAGATTTCCACACAATCCTTTTCCAACAGAAATGACAATGACACCCTTTTCTACTGACATGGAAACAGCCTGCACCCAGTCAGGAAAAAAAAAAGGTGAATCAAGAGGACCTATGAACCCAATGCTCCCCAAAAATATCTAACAGCCAAGACCTCATCCTCCAAGCTATCCCGCATCAATTAAAACAGATCATTGTACCTCCTAAATCTAGATTCCATGACCACAAATACGAAACTTCAAAGATCCATCAGATTTTCAAATCACCAGTTTGACTTTCCCCTCACATTTCTGGCTGCCATTACATCCCTAATTGAGATAACACAAAGACACAATCTGCAAGCAATCCAAATACTGGCTTAATAAACCAAAAATTCATAAACTCTAGCATGGTAACCTCCTATGAAGCTGCCAAAAGAATTATACAGCCCCACAACCAGCTCATCTTGTATATCTACATTGAAGATGTTGAATTTTGTTGTGCCTACCTAGACAATCACCCAGCAGTAAACAACATTGCACCATCAACCATCAGACCGAATAATGGCCTTGAAATAGATAAGTATAAAAGAACAATCTACTTTAAGAAGGAAATAAGTTAAAGTGAACATAAAGCTGATTTTTTTGTGCATTGACAACACAAAACAATTTATAAGCCATTGTCAAGCCCAATAAGGGAGGCGGATTGCGCTAAGTTTGACAATGAATCTCAAAAATACTCCCGCCTTTGCAACCAATGAGTCCACTACCCTTTTTCTAAAAGTCAACATAAGGTAAATCAAATCAATTTGTGACGTACACCTTTTACATTTTAGATGATAATTTTCAATCAGTGCAAACTATATTAAAATACCATAAAATTGCACATTTTATATTTTTATAGAAATGAGTGCACTTAAGACTTATACTCCCTCCGTCCCAAAAAAAATCTTCCCATATAGTCTATTTTTGGTCAACTTAATTTAACTTTGAGCAAATTATGTATACACATTGACTTGTTTTTAGAAATATATAGAAGTTGTTAATTAATATTAATATTCTAATAATTATTGAAATTTTGAAATCTAAAAAAGTAAGAAAATGTATGTCAATTTGTAATTTGATTTTATACTAGGTTGACTTTTCTAAAAATATTGATCAATTGACTCTTTGCATGGAAGATAGAGAGTAGCTAACATGAGCATATACGCAGTAATAAACAATATGCGAATGAATGTGGCTTGCAATGACCATGCATTGGACCAAAACCCTAAAGGTGAAAAAGGATTCCATAACCAAACTCAAGTAATTGGGAACCAAAACAGATTAATTACAAAAATTGAGAAGCACGATTATGCATTAATCCAATTCATGCACAAAAATTATAAATATATCACCAACACACGCACACACAGACACAGATAACGGACTTGAGGTAAGCGCTGATGATACGGCGGAGGGATTGGACTTCGAGGGCTTCTTCGTACTTCCTCCGTCGCAATTCTTCTTCCTCCTCCTCGTTCCTTTCACACTTGTTCATTGATTGTTTGTCTCCCTCCTTTGACTGACTCTTTGACGCGTCGAGCAGTTGTCCTACAGTGTGTTTTCAGTTCGGACTGGACTGGACTGGACTGGACTGGAAGGAGTCTGGCCTGGAAGGAAGAAGAGAGTGATAAATTCGAGGAATCAAAATTAAGTACTTTGGAGAGATGATGATGAGGACGACGTAGTTTTGAGTTGACCTCTATTAGGCCATCATAAATTAGGCACAACTTAATAAATGGTCCCTAATTTTTTTTTATTCATTAATAATCCCTTACTTTTTATTTTTGTCAATTTTAAAATAAGTTCATACAATATAAATAGAAAAGATCACTCCATTAGTTAATCAATAATGTAGATCGTTAACTTTAACATTTAACTAACTTTAAAGGTAAAATACACTATTAGCCTCCTCCCCCTTCTCTTTCTGACGTGCTCTCCTTCTCCCCCTTCGACGAGCCCATATCTCACCATAAAATTTCAAATCTTACTCCATCAATATCAGTATTTGATTTCATCGGGTTCTTGAACTAATGAATGGAAGTATCTTTATCATGTACGGGTTCTTGAATGATGGAATATTTGGGAATGTCACAGAATCAACCCACATACTGCCACACTCATCAACAAGAGCACCATGTTTGCCACACACTGCCCATATGCTTGTTAGAATCAACTTCCTACAGGGCTACTATGGCATCTGCTTCGAAATCTTGGAAGTCATTAAGGTTGTGTTCTCCTGGGTGATTTTCATCTAGGATTTTTGATTTTTGACTTTTCTCTCTCATTGGTCCCACAGTTTTTTCTATCTATCTCTCTCTTACTTTTTACTTTAATCATTACAAAAATCCAAAACCAAATCAATAAATCACTCATCCAAACACAACCTTCCTTAACGCAACATCACCCCTTGCCCCTCTGTGGCACCATCACTGCCTCTAATTGGAGTATCCGTGGATATAACGCGATTGGCTATTGCAGCCATCGACAAACTCACGTTTGATCAATTCTCTGCACTTGTTAATGACTTCTACAACAAAGGGTTGCCTTCAACTCTATCAGGAGAACCTAAACTTTCTTCCATCTTCATTCTTGTCGGTTGATTTTCTTCAAGACCCATAAATTGATAGGTATAATTCAGAACCAGAACCAGAACAAGAACCGAAAGATCATATTCCAAATCGAAACCCATAAAACCCACATGATTATCCTCTTGATTCACTAACAAATTCGACCTTCGTATCTGTTCGTTTTGGAGATCCAAACCGATGGAAAATCGAGATCCAAACCAATCTAAAGCGTCGGTGTGCACAAATTTTGCCAAAATCCAAATCTATTTCAATCCTTAACGGTTCGATTTCGTGAGTCTCATCGTTAGATTTTTTGTCAAAATATTGGTTTGATTTTGATCTGGATTTCGGTTTTAATTTAGGGTAAGTACTAACAAGTATTCTTGGTTACTGCATGTTGTTCCATGAACTATTACTGGTATTTTGTGAATCTATGTTTGAATTTTGTATCCTTCAAAGATCATTTTTTTTTTCAATATGCAATCCAAAATCATGTTGGGTAATTAATGTTTGACGATTTAGATGCTTGACACATAAAATGAGAATTGGGTTGAGAATTGAGAGTTGGGTAGCTTGCTTGGTTTTGGTTGTTGTTATGGATCTGTATTAGAGTATTTGCAATCTGCAATCCAGTGTTTGCTTTAAGGATTTTTAGTGGGGTTTATTGCGTTTTAGGCCCCAATGTTTACCTGTTTTTGCAATTTGGGTCCCCAGGTTCAAAAGTTCGCAATTTGGGCTCTGATGTTGCAATTTTGTTGCAATTTAAGGCTTTTTGGACGGTTTCC
>JAOWAN010000001.1:506705-523658 GCA_028566635.1 Lobelia cardinalis
GAGACTGATTCTCACGCCGGAGCTGTTTAGGTAGGGAAAACCCCCTACCTCTAGTGACGGTGTTCGTCTTGCAGGTCCTGTTGCTGTCCAGATTCAGCCTTCAGCCATCGTAGCAGCTCACCAAGATCGCAGGAAAATCCGTGCATCATCACCAGTTGATGAGCTTGCTCAAGGGAAAGGACAGTCCAGAAGATCATCACACAAATTTGTCATCAGTTTCTGGTGGTCAATTAGCAGTTATGACTATTTCCCTAAATGGGCTAACTATATCAGTCATTATGTTGGAGTTAAGTCGTATAGCTTCGCATTTGTTATGGACACGACCAAAACTCCTACGGGGGGCAGCAGTGAGGAATTCTCCGCAATGGGCGCAAGCCAGACTAGGTAATGCTGCGTGGAGGTAGAAAACCCACGGGTTGTAAACTCCTTCAGTGCATCTACTATCTTCATATCATCAATCCATAATATGAATGCTTGGATACTTGGTTCTGGAGCTACTATCACATCTATGTTTCTTTAGATTTAATGCATTTTGTCAAGCCTGTTTCTAGACCTATCACATTATCTCTTCCTAATGGAACTCAAATCAATATGTCTCATGTAGGATCTGTGAAGATATGATCCAACTTTATACTCCGTGATATGTTCTTTGTAACTACTTTTCAGTTCAACCTTCTGTCTATTCCTAAAGCCATAGTTTTGTGAAGTCTGCTTCACCCAAATTTTTTGTGTTCTATAGGACAAAATCCGGGGAAAACTCTTGCCACCGGCTAAATTCATGATATCTTGTATCGCATTCATATGGAAGCAAATGAGTTGTCTCATACATTTTCTAATCCTAGTTCAAGTTGTAATTTTGTTCATGTTGATCCATTGATTTGGCATAAAAGACTTGGTCATTCTTATTTAACTATAATGAGTGAAATTCCTGCTCTTGTTTCTTATCTTGATAATACTTAGAAAATTGTGTTGCCACATATGAATACGTGATGTATGTCCTCTTGCTAAGCAGCATATGTTATCCTTTTCATCCACAGAAATAAATACTTCTAAATGCTTTGATTTGAAACATTGTGAGTTATAGGGGCCTTATAGAATCTCTATTGTCAATGGTTGCAAATATTTTTTTCCCTTTTAATAAACGGGGATTAATTGTTAGTGCTTTTTCCCCGCTTACCTCCGAAGTGACTCTAACCCATGACCTATTGGAAACAGGGGAGATGTCTTACAACTATATAGTCTATGGTTGCAAATATTTCTTAACCATAGTAGATGATTATTCCACATACAATTGGAAATATTTGCTTCCATCCAAGGATCATGTTTTTTCAATCCTTAAGATTTTCCATGCCTTTGTAAAACTTAATTTGAAATTCTCATTAAGGATTTCAGAACTGATAATGGTACTGAGTTCTTTAATCAACTAGTAACTCCTTTCCTTGCCACTCTTGGTATTGTTCGTCAGAGTTCCGGTGTCAAAACACCGCAACAAAATGGTGTTGAGGAAATAAAACATCAACATCTCTTTGGATATGACCAGAGCTCTAGATTCCCAGCTGGTATGCCTAAACACTTCTGGGGACATTGTTTGTTAGCTGCCACATATTATCATCAATAGAATTCCTACCTGTTCTACAAAGTTCAAGATTCCCTATGAGCTCATGTTTCATAAAGCCCCAGATTATTGGTCATTAAGAGCTTTTGGTTGGCTGTGTTATGTTTCTATTCACACCAATGACAAGTTAGAACCTTACCACCACTAAAGTGCATTTTTCTTGGTTATCCACCTTATCAAAAGGGCTACAAGCTGTATGATCTTAATACCAAACAGTTACTTGTGTTTAGACATGTCATATTTCAAGAAACCAATTTTCCATTTCTTGAATCAACATCATCCACTTACATACCTTCTGCCTTATCTCATAATGATTTACCTCCTAGTCATAATCACATGCCTTTTGCTCCTCACTCACCAATAAAACAATTCCCAAATTCTCCTCTATCTTCGTATGATGGTCAAACCACACAACCTATTATACCTTCTGCAACTCTCAAGTCTTAAGAAAATCTAATAGAGTCAGAGTTCCCTCTGTCAAGTTTAAGGACTATGTTGTTCCTCCGAATGTTCCTTGCACTCCCACACACAACTTTCCTCTCAAACAACCTGCATTAATTATATTCCTCTTCATACACTTTCCAAGTACACTATGGAAAATTACATCTCGTATTCTTCTGTTCCTCCTAACACATTTCTTTCATTAATGCGTTAAATCAAGTAGTGGAGCCAGTTTCATCTACTCAAGCTTCAAAGGATCCTAAATGGGTTGATGCTATGAAAAGGGAGTTGACTGCATTAGAAACCAATCATACTTGGTACATTGTTCCACTGCCTACCAGTAAAAGGACAATAGGATGCAAATGGGTATACAAGGTTAAATATCATTCAAATTGTAGTATTGAAAGGTATAAATCTAGATTAGTGGCAAAGGGATATACACAGATAGAAGGCATTAAAGGAAACTTTTTCTCTTGTAGGTAAAATGGTTTCTATTAGAGCAATACTTGCCATTGCAGCAGTCAAACACATTGAGAGGTTCATCTGTTTGATGTTAACAATGTTTTTCTCCATGGAGATTTGGAGGAAGAAGTATATATGTAGCTACCTCAAGGTTATGTTGTTCCTTAAGGACCTAATTTGGTTTGTAAGCTCACAAAGTCTCTTTATGGCTTTGAAACAAGCATCCAGACAGGGGTCCAGTAAGCTAACTGAATCTTTGCTGAGTTCGAGATTCTCTCAATCTCATGCAGATTACTCACTTTTCATTAAGAAGACTCACTCTGCATTTATTGTTTCTCTAGTATATGTGGATGACATAATTGTTGCAGGTGAGCCTATGGATGCCATCAATGAACTCAAAGAGTTCTTGCATAATGCTTTCAGTATTAAGGATCTTGGTCTTGTCAAGTATTATCTAGGAGTTGAAGTAGTTAGGACTGATGAAGGATTTCATTTAAGCCAGAGGAAATATGCTCTTGAATTACTTGGAGTGTGCTGGTTAAACTAATTCCAAACATTTACCTATTCCTTATGCTCCAAATAAGGAGCTCTTAGCTAATCAGGGTGATTTGTTGGCTGATGCTACTTCATACAGGCAACCGGTAGGCAAATTGCTTTACCTTACCATGAGTAGGCCTGACTTAGCCTATGCCTAGTCCTTGAGCCAGTTTGTGCAATCTCCAAGAATATCTCACCTCAATGCTTTACACAAAGTATTGAGGTACATTAAAGTGGCTCCTGGACAAGTTCTATTCTTTCTTGCATCTGGTTGTCTTGATCTCTATGGATACTGTGACAGTCAACGGGGAGGTGATGCTAAAGATAGAAAGTCAGTTACAGGTTATTGGCTTATTGCATGCTTCTACTAGGTGCTTCTTTTATTTCATGGTCTTCCAAGAAGCAAACTGTGACTGCTAGATCTTCAGGGCTCTTGCTTCTTCTAATTGTGAAGTGATGTAGCTGCATGGTTTACTAAAGGATTTGGGTGTTGATATTGCTCTTCCTGTTGCTGTTCATAGTGATAGTATTGCTGCTATTGCTATTGCATCCAATCACATGTATCATGCCAGGACTAAACATATCGAGTTGGATTGTCATTTTGTGAGGGAGAACGTTCGGGAGGGTTTGATCAAGCCCTCATATGTTCCTAGCCTTCGTCAACCTGCTGATCTCTTTACCAAATTTATTTGCAAGGCTCTTCTGCAGAACTAGTTGTTTAAGTTAGGGGTCTTCAAATTTTCACACCCTCAACTTGTGGGAAGTATTGAGAATAGTTGCAAAAAATGGCATGACACTGATGGAGTTGCCGCTCACGTCCATTCCCTAGCAATGAATGGTTTGCAGCATGAAGTCGTGAAATATATGTAAGTCCACTAGCCTACAATTCTCTACACAGCAGGATACGACAGCAGCAGCCTAGGATCTAGCGGCAGTAGCCTAGATTGGGCAGTTTAGGCTTATAGCATAAATATTGAGGGTAGCATGGTCTTTTCTTTCCTTAGGTTATATTTCCTTGTACTTAAATTCAAGCAAACAGTGAGAAAGAATAATGTGAGAGTTCGTTCCCTCCAAGTTTCTCTCTCTAGTTCATTCACTGTAAACACCTCCATTTCATATAGATTTTCTGCAATATGAATAAATTGTTCATTGATTTGACACAATTTGACAACTTTTAATATTACCATTCAGTATTTAAAAAGATAAGGGATAATGGAGAACTCACAATCCTGCCATGATAACAGTAATTCCAGCAACAAAAACAGGGCCACCTTTTTCCCCTTTCTCAGTGACAAGAATGCATCCAACCCATGCTATACCTGCCCAAGCTGCAAAAACTGTTCCCATGCTCCCTATAAGTAATCCCTTGATGAGCCCTTGTTTTATATTAAGATCTTCACATCTTTGGAGAGCTGTCTTGAAACTATCTAGGGTTTGATGCTCCCCTACATATGAATAAACTGTACGAATTGAGGATAATGCTTGTTCCACAATTCCCCCAGCTACCACATTCGCTTCCTTCATCTTAATCCCTTGGTTCATCATCAACTTCCCAATTACCATCGCTGGTGTGATGTACACTAGTGTCAATGGAAGAGCAGATAAAGCTAAGCGCCATGACAAAAGTAAAGCAACTACGATGTCGAGGACCGCCTCTGAGATGTGAACCAGACAGATTGGCACCTAATTAAAGATGAACGACACATTACGTATCAAATAGTTACAACGAACTTAAAGTAGCTGTAAACTAACCTTCTCTCCTATAACATCTTGGATTAAAACTGCATCGGTGGAGATGCTGGAGATGATCTTGAATGTTGTTGAAGAATCATCTCCTTTATCGAAAAAGCCAACTTCTTGCCTTAGGACAGACTTTAAATAATCCATTCTCAGGCGTGATGTTTGCCTTTCTGCTGTTCTTGTCCACAATATCCCTTCTGCACCCAAAAAGTATGCCTTGAACATAGATGAAGTGATCATTTAGTCTTTGTTTTCATACTTGTAACTATGAGATCATTGTTTCTTGAATTATATCCCACTCAGTTACTTATTATTAAAAAGACGAACAAAAAAAAATGTTACTTGGTTTGCTATAGATGGAGAAGCACAATTGGTCTGGTTTTGGTAATGGACTAAACCGGATGTAAATGAGAGTTAGTACATGGTAATGCAACAACTGTGGAGATCTAATGAGAATTTCTGAATTGTACAGTACCTAATTAGGCATGCATTACACAGTTTTAGTGATGGATTATGGAATAAACTCCCTGCTTTCAGCCCTTAATTCAAATCATACTTGTTCACAGACAAACCTACTTATAAGTAGCTGATTGGAATCGAAACTTACCTATAAAAGCAGACACTCCTGAACCAATACCGAGATACAGCAGCTTAAGTGCATACTGTCAAGTAAGAACACATCCTTTAGTCAGATTGTTTGAACTTTGAAGAGAATGTGATACGTTGAAATGATAGAACAATATCAATCTTTTTCCCCTACTGAACCGAGCATGGAATGTGGATAGATTTTCAGATTCTATCTAGTAAAAGCTTCAGATTTTGTTTGCCTACAATATATACACCAGTCTTAGTTCTCATTTTCCGGGCAATTAGGGTATACCTTGTCCATAACATGATTGACGAGATTGGCATCCGTGTTGCTAGTGCTTCTGAAAGAGTCAAACAATTGACTTAGAATGAGCATTGTGACTGGAGTATACATCCCTACTCCAATGCAACTCAATACTCCAAGCACCAGCAGCAGCTTGTCAGTGTTGTTGGCGTATCTTAGCATCCCTACCTTAGTACCCATGTTTGCGCCAGAAATATGTGCACGAAGCTCTCGGAACTTTATATACTTCCTCGAGGTGGTGGAACAAGATTTTCCATCTCTGTCAAAAGAACAGGCAATGCAATGAAAAAACAGGCTGGCCAAGTACTTGTTTTATCTTTCTGACAGTGTCTTAATTGGTGTGGTTATCTTTTTTTTTTTTGGGATATTAGTAAATTTTGATCTCTACTTATTACATTAGAAATTTGGAGAATATGCGACATTTATTAGAAATAAAACGTTGTAAAATGCTAATTTTGTCCGAGGAGTCGTTAATATAAGCTGGTGTGTATATATATCCTATATATTTGGCCAATGCTTCTGTACTTTCTTGATAATACAATCCTATGTACTTGTATGTTATGTTTGGATGTATACTCCTAGTTTCGGTCAATATATGCTCTGCTTCACTGTACTTTCTTGATAATATAATGCACTCCTCTTGTATACGTGCTAGGGAAACATGCAACAGATAATGAAGACCACAATTTGTTAACCCCCGTTTGTCAAGAATTGGTCAAGTCCGGGGGCGCTGCCAAGCCAGGAACTTTACCATATTTCTTTAAGGAGCGGCTACAACAGAGTACATGATTATTTATACTGAAACAGTGACAAAACTAATACATGAGTGCATCAAAATGCATGGCACATCAGATTACATAACCTTACAATATGTTACTATGTTATGTTTGGATATATACTCCTAGTTTCGATCGAATAATTCTTTGTTACTGTATTTTTCTTGATGAAATATATTTTTTTTGTATGTTATGTTTGGATATATATGATCCTAGTTTGGGTGGAAATATTCACTTTGGGATTGGATTTGGGGAGATTTTTATGTTCTTGGACCAGGCATTTTGGAAAGTAGGCAACATGCATGACTATGTTAATTGTTTATGTCACACTGGTATTGTAATCATCATCATAGTATCCTCCGGCTTGGATTGAATGGTTTGTTTTAACATCTTGGTACTAAAATTTAGTAGTTAAAAGACAGTGTATATATGACAACACGATCATTGTGTTGTTTAGATCATTTTGACGTGTGCATATGACAATAGTCAGTCAGTCAGTCAGTGTGTTGTGTAGATCGTTGGATCTTCTTCTTCTTTCGCTTATGATCCTATTCAGTTGTACATAATTTTTTTTACCTTTATTTAAGAATGGCGTGTAGTGTAGAGGTTATACTTGGTGGCCCAATATATTAATTTTTTGCTCTTTCTGTTTTGGAAAAAAATGGCACGAATTTAAGAGTCCATTTTTAAAATTATAATAATAAATATTTGTCTTTTTCTCAGAACTTTTATTTTATATTCAAAATATAATAGTTTCTTAAACATTTTGTTGAGAAAATAAATTCTTTTGCTTTAATAATAATAGTTAAAATTGAAAATTTCGATTTTCAAAGGATTATTTGGGTGAAACAGAAGGAGAAAAATGAGAGAAATGCGACCTTAATTTTATAGATATGTCGTTGGATCTACTGCAAATTTTCGAAAGGATATACAGCAAAAATATATATATATTCCCTCCGTTATAAAATGAGTGTGATTTAGGATCAACTTAATTGATATTCGAACGAATATTCAATTAGGTTTAATTTACTTGTAAATTAAAAATTAATCAAACACGGAAATTATAGGCTTCGTGGTGTAGTTTACAAATGTAATAATTTTATTTGATAAAATTATTTTTAAAAATAGTTGATTTTTTAAAAGGTCACACTTATTCTTAATAACAAAATATGACACTCATTTTGAGACAGAAGGGGGTAAGGTAAAACACAAGCGTATTATAATGGAAATATGGATGGATATATCACTCTCTTATTGAAACCATGGTTGCGGGGCAAATCTTGAGCATAGGCCGGAAAATAACCAAATTTTTCATGAATGAGAATCACTCCTAAAGGAGACATCCTTAATTCCAACAGAAAATGTTACAAAAACAAAAACGAAAACAAAACCGAAAAAATGGAGATGACAACTTTAGGTTTAGATAGTACAAAAGATAACGGGATACAAGGGCAAATAAAATGAGACTGTGATCTACGTGGTGATTTGATATTGGATCGCGTAAAATCTTTAAAAGGGATACGTGTTGCTAACTCAGCAATAAAGCTGAAATGGAAACAAGACGGTTTGGTTGATTAGAGAGTATGAATGGCAGAAACATAGGCGAGGAAGTTAGGATCGTTCTCAAGTGTCTCCATATCTTGTTTGGGCAATCTAAGCCACGCTTGTATCCCTCCGCCATCGCTTGTGTCGAATAGTATGGCCGAGTCCTTTTGGGGCGCCAACGTAGCTACCCAAATGGGCCTTCCCCACCCGAAGTCTGTCTCATAGAAAGGAAACCTGCACCAGCTAACGGCCCCGAATGACTCCACCACTTGTCTGCTCTTGGCCATCGACTCAATTCCTGCAATCAAATTAGGCAAGTAACAATGAGGATCTTCATGGACCTTTCTAACAAAATCCTCAGTCACCATGTCTATCGAGTTCTTCAGTTGATCCTGCAGCTGCAGCACCAAGTCTGACTGGTGGCCATCGCTTTCTTGGGTTTTCTTCCACATGGCTGTGGCTAAATGGAGTATGTTTCCTAAGCTGTATGCGGGCAGCGGTGGATCAAGCTTGTTTCGAAGGTTTACTGGTGTGTACAACATATGCATTTCGAGTTGCTGGTTTCTGTCCTGAGCTGCGGATATGGTTGCTGCCCACAAGAAAGCCGTCACGGCCTGGACACGAGTTGTAGTCCTACTCGGGTTTTGCTCTTTGAGCGCAGAAACCTTCGGCCCATCAAATACCAACAATTTGTTCACATGGGAATGGGATACTTCTCGGCTGCTCAGGTCGTGGTACTTCCAGATACTTTTGAAGACCTCGAGGTCGTCGTGTGGAGGAAAGAGGATTGTTTCTCCGTTGAAGATCACTTTTTCGCGGTCAGGAACATTATACTTCTTCTGATCATCTCCGCAGGAAATGGCTGCCCACATTTGGAGAAAAGCAGATGCGGCAGATGCGTCGGCGACGTTGTGCCTAACGCAGGCACCAATTGCAACTCCACTGCAGCTGAAACGGTTGATTTGGAGGGCAACGAGTGGTAATTGGTCACTGCTGCTGCCGGTAGCAGCACTAGTAGTAATCGGACGCCATGTTGACGAAAGATTAATCGGAAGAAGTTGTTGCAAGAAGTGGGTCTTGGGGCTCTCAAGCACAGTGCTCATACTCTCGTTGACGCGAGTTATGATGTACTCCGCACCATCGTCGTTGCAGTCAATCGACATGCAGTCGTGGTTGGCTCTGCCAGCGAGTGGGTACATGCGAGTTAAAGTCTCGGCGAGAGCGTTCTTCATGACATCATCATATTCGGTGGTCGCAGCAGCAGCAGTGGCGGCAGTGTTGGAGTAAAAGAGGAGGTATGAGACATACTGATCATGAGGACAAAGTTGATCCATGTGAGAAAACTTGTAGTTGTGGAGGCTTGGTGGAGTTGGGGAACAGGGCTTGATTGTTTCATGAGAAACAATTTCCACCGTGAGTTTAAGGGCCATTTTCGCAGTTTCTTATTTCTCTAAGCACTTAAAATGATAACAGCTCAGCGCATACAGGAAGGAGGACATCCTCTGTTAAATTGGAAACTGGAATCATCATATATATATATAAGGAGAATGTTACATGTAAGGATGGCTGCTGAATTTCTTGCATTGAGTTTGCGAGCTGAACAATATGAGCGAGTTGAGAATCCGGAGAGAGAGAGAGAGAGAGAGAGAGAGAGAGAGAGAGAGAGAGAGAGAGAGAGAGAGAGAGTTATTCTTCTTCTTGAAGTATTCTTCTTGTCCTTGTTCCCGTTCTTGTAAATACACAACTAAATAATATTTCTAGTCCCAAGTGAAATTCCAATTTCACAGTTGCCTACACCAATAATTATTATATTATTTTTATATTTTATTTAAATTGATGAGCCGCAACCTTTTATTCATACATCACATTTATCCATATACTATCTTTGTATAATATAATATTTAAATCACAACCCATCAAAACTCATTATCTCACATCACATCCCATCCAATCAAGGGTAAGAGCAATTTACTCCTTTCCTTTTAACTAGAAATCAACTAATATCAAATATCATCTACGGTAAAAAAATCGTCACAAATCCCAAAAAATTGCATTTCTAACCCAGCCATAATATATTTAGACGTAAGACTTTTTTAATCCAAGAGCAATGAGGTAAATGAACATTGAGATGAAGTAAACAAGTGAATATCATTCTAGAGAAGAGAACTACCCTACAAGCTTGTTAATCTTGCAGCAAGAGCAGGAATAAGTAATATATTTCTTCATACCCAAAAACTAACTCCTCAGTCATATCTATATAATATGGGGCTAGAAGTTACAGTACTTTGTGGTGATAACATAAGGGTGTTTGTTATTAGTGCATTTAACCCCTTGAGAACAAGTAATACCCGTAGTTTTGCGGACACTATTGAATCAGCAGCAGTTAGTTTTTCCGTTAACAATCTCATAGCCGTATTCTCTTCACATCACTCTCAGGGACGCTAGCATCATTCCCATTTCCCTTTACTGACGCAACTCCCGGAACCTGCTGAAAAAAAAAACATTAATAATCACGTCACCGGCATCACTTATAAAGCGTATATGGCGTACTGCCAACATTATGGAATGCTCAATTACGCAGGCTGGAAGCGGTATATGAAAACTGCTTCCTTTGGAGACGGCCTCCTGCTGCTAACCTCTATCCCAAACTTCTAGAATTTCAGATTGAGGTTATAATTGGTTGAAAGAATTGCCAGTTAATATACATAAACAAGAAGGAAAACATAATTCTTTTTCGGTCAGAACCATCTACTATCCGGTCACCTCATTGGGCGCCGACTAATCTTAGATTCAAGCCGGTTAGAATGACAAGGGCAATAAAGCACTCACTACCAAGTTTTTGACAGAGATGCATTTCTAGAGCTCGGACTTGAGGCCTCTGGTTAAGCTAGAATAACCACTTTCCCAGTTGATCTACATTCTAGATATTATATTAACGTGTGCCTTCTTCATACACATATGCCACACAAATCTTCATGTTGAATGCCTAACAAGGGAGGAACTATTAAAAGGATCAAGTAGCACCAAAAATATTAGTATGACAAGAGTTTTGAGATTTCTTTTATGATATAATTTTGGGAGGGGTTATTCTCACCCCTGCAGTTACAAAACATGACACTCATTTAGAGACAGAGGGAGTAGTAGTTTTTAAATAAGTTAAGATATCATTTATTTTTCGTATTTTAGTTGTTTCCCATTTCTAAAACATCGACTTAATTTCTCATAAATTATACCAAATGTGTTTTTCCTTTATGAGTTTAAAATTATAGATCAAACTACATACTTTAATAGAGATGCGTCTAATAGAGACGTTTTAGGAGAAAAATAAAAAAGAAAAGAGTTTAATTAATGTAGCTAACATACGTTGTAAATCTGTACTTATCTAGAAGGAAATTTTCTAGGAACTTTTAAGGTCGTAGATGGAAAATAAAGAGTCCTCGTCAAATAGTAAAAGTTTTGTTTCGAAAGTTAAGAGTAGGAAGGGTAGAGAAAAAGGGAGTCCCAAGAAAAATAAAAGTGTTGTTTCAAAAGTCAGATTAAACATAGAAGTGTTGGAAGGCTCCGAATTCTACTTGAGCATCCAAATCTTGGTCAATCCCCGCAAAAACATCTCTGAACAGGGTTCTAGCACCATGCCAAATGTGTCCAAAGAAGAAGAGAAAAACAAATGAAGCATGTCCAAATGTAAACCAACCCCTTGGCATTATTGAAAAACAAAAAATGTCAAAACACTTAAGTGGATCAGTGCTTTTATACATGTTATGACAAAATATAAAACATACCCATATCCATATACATATTTATACACATGCAGTCCAACTCCAATGAGAACCTCTTATAAGGAGAACCGTGAGAACCACAGGGCAAACTCGTCAATTTATAGCACATGTTCCTTTTTTTCGTTTTTTTTTACTTTTTTCTTGTTCAAATGCAAATATCACATTATTTATAACTCCAAAATGAAATTTAATTACATATTCTTATTCGAAATTGAATTTTCTTTCAAACAAGATTACTCATGTATATATTGTGGACTAAAAATATACTCGGTAATGACTTTTCTACTGAATCTTTGAATCTTCATGAGATTCCATGTGTTTTTTTGTATGTTTTTTTTATTCATCATTGATCTCGAAAGGAAATTGGATTTTGAACAAGAATATGTATGGAAATTTCTAGCCTTGCTGTTCAATGAAAGTACATATTGGACACCCCTTGTCCTATCTCATCTCATTTAATCTCAACCTTTATATATATATATATATATATATATATATATAACGGTTAAAAGTGGTTCCTCCGGTTCTCATTTGACCGCCTCTCTATACACATTTTTTTTTTTGGCCCTAAGGGGGCGTGGGCTCTCTATACACATACATTTATATATATAATACATATAATGCTAGCTAGGGCTGTAAATGAGCCGGATCGAGCCGAATTTTTACGAATTCGAGTCGATCTTTTACATATTTTTGTACGAATCGAACTTTTACGAATTCGAGTCGAACCTAAAATGAATGAGCTTGACTTGGCTCGTAACGAGCTCGTAAGCTGCTCGCGAGCCTTCGTGAGATTTCGCGAGTCATGAATTTTATGGACTTTATCAGATTTTAACGGATTTTTTAACACATTTTGATAGATTTTTAACGACTCTTGATGAGTCTTCGCTAGATTTGCCCAATATAGATATGGGCCAACCCAAGATTCAGACTTTTGCACCCTAAAACTCTTGTCTAATAACTTATTTTATTGTTTTTGTGCTCTAATTTTCTTTAATTTTGCTTAAATAAAAAAATTTTATAAGCATATTTAAAAATATTATCAACATTAGCAATTTACTGATGAATTATACAAAATAAAAAATTTTGATTTGAAGTTTGTTCGTTTAAAATATGAAAAAAAATTAATTTACTTATTAATTTGTTCCTTTAAACATCTTAGTGGTAAATCGAGTCGAGCCTTAACGAGCCGGCTCGCGAGCCTTGCAAGTCGAGTCGAGTCGGACTCGCAAAATATGACGAGCCTGAAAATTGAGCTTGACTTGGCTCATGAAAGCAGTGCGAATCGAGCCGAGACGGACCTAAACGATTCGAATCGAATCGAATCTACGAGTTGGCTTGACTTGTTTACAGCTCTAATGCTAGCATATTAGTAGCAATGACATGAATTGTTGCACCACGTATCAGCGAGTATTTGTGACAAGAAAACAACACAATGAAGTGCTAACTTCTCTGAACCATTCCATAATAAAGATTGCAAGAAAGGAAACATACTTTATTATCATCAGGAACAACAGCATATCTATCCGATGGGGAGACCGAAAATTTTCCTGGTTAAGAAAACATTTGTAGTCAGCTACAAGAGAAACAGTTGTAACAGACTAAAAGGACAATAATGAAAACTATACTGCACCTGACAATGGCTCAACATTTGAGGATTCTATCTGCTGTCCACTAGATCCATCGACACTCAATGCCTCGACTATCTTGGGGAAGTTTCTATAAATTTCAGGTTCATGTGAAAGGTTCAGGACTACGAGCACATCATCACTCTTTAACCGATCAAAACAAGATAAAACGTAGCTGAAAGCCAGAACATTATAGCTAGGCTACCCAAGCCTGAACATTTTTATAAATCTGTGCCAACATACCTAAGACTACAAATATCTTATATTTTAGCATGAGTCATCTCAAAGGGGCTCATAGGAGGATTCAATTCATCTATTTATTCATTTATTAAATATAAAAAAGAAAAGATCAGTACAATACAAGTTTAGGTTAATTACCTAGACAAGATCTTTCTTGCATTACCATAAAACTATTTCAAACGAAGTAGCGAACTTAAAAAACTTCCATGTTTTGAATTTACAGACAATTTCACTTTATACATTCATTCTGTCTTTGTAATTCCAGTTATTATCCTCATTAGTTCCTTGATTTGGAAAATTGAAAACAGAAATTCTCTTTTGGACATCGGGGAACAAAGGGCTTAGAAGCTTAAAATAAGAACAAAAGAAAGCACATTGTACTTTATTTATTTTTTCAAAAGCAAGGATCACACCAGTAAGGCAAAACAAATTGGCCTCTACTTTCACAATCCAGCTCTTTCCCCTTGCTTTCTTTTTTCTTTTCACATTCCCCTTCGAATTATAGAGGGGAATTCAAAACCATGTCTGCCTGACAGCTAAGCTTTTGATTGGTTTGTAAATCAGTTTGATTGTTTACAGAACATCAAATAACACCACAGAAAATTAACTAACCACGGGCTGTTATTAGTTGAGAGAATCCCGTAACAACTTAGCCCACTTGCTTAGAAACCAAAGCACAATGGGCATCGTGCATCTATCGGTGATTTTCCAGCTACAAAATCTTACACATCATTTCTAGTTATGGTAAGCAAAGTGTAGCTTCAATCGCTCAGTGGAACTAAGTAAATATTACCCAGAGAAGGTGCAAAGCTGAAGTAACAATACAAACACACACACATACAGAGATAGAGAGAGAGAGAATCAAGCACAATTAGTTACTCAGCTCAACTCAGCCTTTGTCCCAATCACTTGTGGTAGGTTACATGAAACCTTTTTTACCATTTAATATGACCCGAGGCCAAGTCATCACATGGATGTTAATTTTGGTCCACCTTAACCTAAATTTATTAAGGTTGATACCATTACACTTTCTAACAGGTGCACGAAAAGGCCTAAGCTGTTGTGCCTGAACCATCTTGATTGATTTTCTATCATTTATTCTACTATCGGAGCGACTTTTCCGTCTTACGTATTTGTTCATTACCAATCTTAACTTTTCTAGTTCTACCACAAATCCATCTAAGCATTTGCATTTCAGCAACACTCAACTTGTTAGCATGTTTTCCATGCCAAGAGCACCATTTAGGTGTGGCAACGGTACTATATACTGAATTACTGACCCTTAACCAAAATGTCTACAGGTCATTTACATATATGGTGCAAATAGGTCAGACATGTTAGGTAGTAAGTGGTTTTTAAGAGCATAATTGTAATATTTTGTCGTTATAGTTATACACAAGTATACACATACCTCGCCAGTTATGGAAGATACATCTTGCAACTCTTGGCTTCTCCTCTCACACAAAATGGTATGAGAACACAGGTGGTGAACACAGAAAACTCCACTGATTGGTTCCTATATTATGTGGTTGCTCTTTTATTTTCCGGTTTTATACAACGACGGATAAATGGGTAATTATCATAGTGAATAGTGAAATAGCAAGTACAACGGCAACGGGAAAAAGGAGAATAGAATGGAATTGATCTTTTCCTCGTGTATAACTTGAGGCAGAAAGACCTATGATTTATACAGTCAGAGGTCGTGCGGACAAACAATAGGAAGGAGCGAGACAGTTACAGTTAGGTAAACCAATATGCATTAGCCAAATGACACACTCTTACTGAATGGCTTTACTGTAGTAAAAATACAGCATTATGCATAAATAGATTACAAATAAATGTACCGTAACCAGTCTTCTACAATTATCAATTCGATTGGAGATCATGTTCTTGAACTTAGGCACAGTAGTTTTTCAAGGAGTTCTCAGAAATTTGAATGTGGTATACTCCAGTGGCATTAATCTTAATCTAATCTAAATTGGTTCCAGCACAAACAATGAAATCAAACAGTGGATGGCATTTGATAATTATAAGCAGTCGTTCTAAGAATGAATTTGTTGATTTTTTATTTGTGCATATCATATACAGATGCTCACATAGAGAGAGCAACTGTTGTGTTTCCTGTTGGTTTTTCAGGAGATAATATGTCACTCCTGATTCTCAGGTTTACTTGGCCATCAATGCTGGCTCACTTTAAGATCTGTGTTCTCCAGTTCATATGTTTCTAAAAATTTCAGAGTTAAAAATAGTGATTGAAAGATGTGGAAAGGGGCAACCACGAAGTGGTGGTTTTGTTATCATGATGATTTTGACTGGTCAAAGAGAGACCAAGACAAGTGTGTAACTACACTTGCCGGACATGACATTACATTTGTAGGAATGTACATGGAGAACCTCAGGCTAATTGGTAAGTTAAAAATATTTCCAGTTACATGAATACTCAAAATTCTCAAATATTCAACTAATGAAATGCCATTCACCTGTCAATAGCCTCCTTGTGCCCAAGCTGTCCATTTGTACCTCTGCCCCAAGAAAATACATTATTTCTTTCAGTAACAGCAAGCGTGTGCCTCCATCCACACGAGATCTGAACTACCTTCTGTAAGATAAGAATGTGGCTATAAATTTTTATTCCAAATTGTAAGAGATTATTGTAGCTAGGAGAATAGACTCCTAAAAACAAGTGAGAACTCAGTAGTGTGGTGTCGAGAAGAATGTGCCTGCTCATGAGGAAATCTGACTTGCACAGGGGAGCAATGATCAAGATTATCACCAACACCAACTTGTCCAAACTGTACAAGAAGACAACAGTTTCAACAAAAATGCAAGCAATTCTATGCAGCAACAATATATTAGCCAGTGCAAAACCAGCAGAACGAGATACAGTAATAAAACAAATTTATAATACAGGGTATCAATTAAACCTGAATTGAGGGTGTATTGGAAGTGCAACAAGGAAATTGAGCCAAGATTACAAGTCACTAAAAGTGATAGCCTACATGAATGCTTTTCTAAATCCTATACCGTAAAATGCATTGAACTTCCGCAAAAAAGCAAGAACCGTCATCTATAAAACATAGAATGTTTATTGCTTTTGACAGGTTATAAGCTGATGATATTATAATGTATTCTTAATGAAACTTCTTCGAACACACACTGATCTGAATAGCAACGTACGAGGATTTTGGTCCTGTTACAAACTACAAGATATAAGTTGAGCTATGATGGTGCATGCTAAAGCCCTCTCTCTCTCTCTCTCTCTCTCTCTCTCTCTCTCTCTCTCTCTCTCTCTCTCTCT
>JAOWAN010000001.1:531343-541748 GCA_028566635.1 Lobelia cardinalis
GAAGAATCGATTTTTCATATTTTTGGGTTGGTTTCGGTTTTGAAAAATAATAAAACCGAACTATTGGTTTGGTTGCGGTTTTGATCAAAAGTGCCAAAAACCGAACCAAACCGAACCATGCTCACCCCTATTAGTCAGTCGTCTTTTGACCCGGGGGGCCACTACCCACCACAAGGAATTAGAGACTCTAGTCTCTGCCATTACCTTTTACATGTTTTTCTTTCTTTTCCTAATAGTGGGAAAACCTCCCTCTTCTATATTATTTCTTAATAGAGCCCCCAGGATATATATCACAATGGCAAAGGGAAGATGAATAGGGCTCAGTAAGATAGTATGTAGGGATCGATTCCCCGCAAGGTGAAATTGTCTCTGTTACAAGCTAAAATGACCTAAGGGTTAAGAGCTCTGAGCCTATCCATTATCTCTTTCCTGTGATGCACATTCTGCGATTTACCTTCTCCACGTTAGCTCAGGACAGGGTCGGTGGAGTACTGTCGGAGTTGCAGACTCAACTTTTTTTTTGTTAATAGAGGAGGGAAGATCCACCCGCGAATTCGCTGCCTAAAATCCTCCTCATATTTTATATACATGTAATAGATATATAGATATAGGTAGCCGTTCGATTAGAAATTGCAAATAATTTGTGAATATGTATAAATATAGGTAGCGTTTGGTTAGAAATCGTAAATAATTTGTGCATCACATGTGAATTATGAAATTTCGTGATTCATAAATTTCATATTTTTAAGTTGACTTTTTCATGGTTGATAGTTATAAAATTTAATGATTCACAGTTATAAAAATTTCATAATTTACATATTTCATGGTTCATAATTATATTAATTTTATGATTCAAACATATAAAATTCCATGGTTCACAGTTATAAATTTCATGATTCAACGTGATTCGTAAGTTCATAAGTTAAGGATGATTCGCAGCCGATATAAAATATATATATTATTCGTAAATCACACTAATTAATATGATATCAATATATAGAACATGACTAGTTTATTACACAGTTATTAGAAGATTCTTAAGAATAGTAATCATAGTACTTTTCAAAATTATTCCATGGTTATTGGATGATTATGGAAGGATAACGTGGCATTTAAATTTGTTTTATGTGAATAATTTGATTAAAAGAAAAAAAAATGCACCATATCAAGAAAATGTATATAAATTAATCTAAGATAAAGCATGCATAAATTATAAGGCAAAATTAATGCACCAATAACTAGAAGAATAATAAGGGTCAGATTACGAATTTCACATATCATTATATTTGAATATCACTACATCTTATATATCACATATATTTCAAATATCATCAAATATCATATATCAATATCAAACACTTTCCATATATTATCCTTACACCTATACACTCTCACAAATCAAATCAAACCTTTCACATCATATTCTCTCTACTCTCTCATTCTCTCTGCTCACATCACATTCAAATCATTCACATCAATGGTAATTTAGTCTTTTATTTTATAAACTCATATCACCCATATTATTTCATATTTATATTGTGAACAATACCATATCACTCAATATCATCATATATTGTATTCCTGATCTGACCTTAAGTACTCTACAAAAAAGTTAATTAGCCTATCACGAAAGAACGTGTCATTCATTAAATCATCATTTAAGATGTGTGGAGCAAAATCGGGCCCACAAATTTTGGTTTTCATTTGCAAATTCAGTGCACTTTACCTACCTCTCATTTTCTGTGTCGTTTCAATTGGATTTAAGTTTTAACCAATTTTTTTAAATATAAATATTGATTTACTGTTGTGAAATTGTCAAAATTTTTATTACTAATAATTTATATAATACTGTTACAGAGAATAATATTTGAAATCCAGTGCACAAAAATTATATTGTAAGTAGTTATTTAAAAATAAATTAGTTTATTTTTAAAAAAATTGCACCAAAAAATTTAATTCAAGCATGAACGGAGTACCACATATAATTCTCTCTTTATCTTTTTTTTTTTTTTTTTTATAAATTTTCCTCCTGAAAAGATCATTTGTTGAAAATTTCAAATACTTCAATGTTGTGTTTTTATTTTTCAAATTTTACCTTCATTAAACATCTTTCTTTTTTAAAAATTTTTTATTGTTAGAGTCAGAATTTTTATCTCAAATTAAATTAATTGATAAGTACAGAAGCAACACAAGTTTTATAAGGAAATAATAGCATAATGAAATTATGGTTCTCTAGAGGAAAAGAAGAACAAAACAGAAGTGTGAAAAAATATGATAGGAGAGTTTGACCGCTTATGTGGTACTGTCCGACTCGAATCTGAACAAGTCCGATCACCAACATCGGACGGTCACGCCCCCCAAAAAAATAGGACTATTGTATGAGTAACATATGAAATCCTATACTACAAATTATGATATGGTCCTGATCATTTTAGTATTTTTTGCTTGGATGCAGATCTTTGACATAGTGAAGAAAGGAACACCAGTAGTTTTCGCGGGGCATTCCATCGGAGGAGCCATAGCCTCTCTCGCGTCGTTGTGGCTCCTCTCCTACCTCCGCGCTGTTTCATCGCCCCTTTCGCTGCTCTGCATAACCTTTGGCTCACCTTTGCTCGGTAACCAATCCCTATCTCGAGCCATCCTCCAAGAAAGGTGGGGTGGAAACTTCTGCCATGTTGTGTCCAAACACGACATTGTACCTCGACTCCTCCTTGCTCCACTAGCTCCTGTGACTGCTCACCTGCGTTCCCTTCTCGAGTTCTGGCACTTCACCATGAGTACTAGTTCCCCCTACTTCAAAGAGCTCGGCATGCAACTTCCGGAGCAGCAAAAATCTGAGTTATTTAACTTTGTACTGGCTTATGCTGAAGCTTTCGCAAGAGAAGGATTAGCAGCAGGGAGCAGTAATTCTGCTTCGTTTTGGCCATTTGGGAATTTTGTGTTTTGTTCAAATGTTGGAGCAGTTTGTATTGACGATGGCGTGGCTGTTATTAAGTTGCTACACTTGACATTTGCAATGGCTTCGCCGAGCTCTAGTGTTGAGGATCATCTCAGGTATGGAGATTATGTTGGGAATGTCTCGTTACAGTTCTTGAACAGAAAGGATTTCATGGAAGAAGAGCTGTCCGAGTCGAGCTATGAAGCAAGTATTTCAATGGCATTGCAGTCCTCTGGAATAAGAAGTCATGTAAGGCCTTTTAGAAACATAGAAACTTCGATTTTTTCAATACACACACTCAAACTCGAGCCTTTATGATTATGTGAAATCCTGAGCCTCATCTTGCCACTACTTGTGATTCTTACAGGAATTGGTTGCTGGACAAGCAAAAGAGTGTCTAAAGAAAGCAAAGAGAATGGGTAGAACACCCAACCTCAATAGTGCAGGCCTTGCCATTGGTTTATCAAAGATCACGCCACTGCGAGCACAGATAGAGTGGTACAAAGCATCTTGCGATGAATCTGATGATCAAATGGGTTACTACGATTCCTTTAAGATGAGGGGTGCCTCTAAACGAGACTTTAAAGTAAACATGAACCGGATGAAGCTTGGTCAGTTCTGGGACGAAGTAATCCGAATGTTGGAGAACAATCAACTACCCCATGACTTCCATGAGCGAGCGAAATGGGTGAATGCTTCTCAATTCTATAAACTCCTCGTTGAGCCATTGGACGTTGCAGAGTACTACAGAAGTGGTTTGCACAGGCAGAAGGGTCACTATATTAACCATGGTAGGGAGAGAAGGTACGAGATATTTGATAGATGGTGGAGAGAAATGAAAGTAGTGGACGAGGAACACAATAGCAAGAGGAGCAAGTTTGCTAGCCTTACACAAGACTCATGTTTTTGGGCAAGGGTTGAGGAAGCGAAGGAGTGGCTTGAGAATGTTAGGAACGAAAGAGACTCGAGGAAGATCTGTCTCTTATGGGAAAGAATTGACCGGTTTCATCAGTATGCAACAGCACTCATTGACAGAAAAGAGGTATCTACAGATGTTGTGGCTAAAAATTCAACCTATAGTTTGTGGGTTGAAGAATTGAGAGAACTGAAATCGCAGCTGCAACATTTTACTCTCCCAATGCAGGATTTTCTTGATGGGAAAGTAGTTCCATAAGTTTAGCAGCGGTAGAGAAAATAGAGGATCTGTCATTTAAGATATGAATAAATGATCATGTAGTTCAGGCTTGTGTCATAGCCTGAGTCTGACGAGTATTTTTAATTTGTCGGCCAGAACATGTAGAAGCCAATTTTGATGAACTTATAGCTCTTCACAGTTTGAGCTGTTACTTTCTAATATAACTGCAAGTTTAAAGTCACGGGGTTAACGAGGAAGATGACAAAATATGCAACAAGCACTGGAAACTCGAACTGCAGTTCAATATGATTATGCTATACATGTACAAAACTAAGAAAATTTGTACCTGGCAAAGATACCAACTCATCCGATGGTACATATGGATGTTACGGCAGTAAAGACTATGATTGCTTTCGAGTAGGTAATCAAAGAAGAATGCAGATTGCTGCACACAGCCACACTGCATCTGAAAGAACTTATAATTTGTGCCTTGGGTGCACTATTCACTAAACAGATAAAAAATGGAAATCCTCCATCCATTCATAAAGCATTCACACCTGAAGCATGCACATGTGTAACGCTTCAATATCAGGCCAAAACCAAACTTAATTGTCAAAATCCTATGGCAAACTTAGCTGCAGTCATAGTGATTGAAAGCCCAAAAGGAGTCTCAAGTAAGAAAGAGTAAGGTGATTGTTCAGGTGGAGCAATGGTATCTTCCATCATATCAAGTAACACTGTTTCCTAACAAGTTTCAACAGTTTCTGAGTTTTAATACATCTTAATTTGGCAGGGTTGAACCCAAAATTTATGATCATGCCAGAACAAATCCTTACTAGTTGATGCAGTAGAAAAAGAAATTAATCACAATGGACAATTTTTGTTTTTTTGGAAAAATACAATGATTCATTTAAAAAATACACAGTTACGACGATATTTAAGCAACTATTAACTAAGAGCTAACTCCATTGGAAAAGACAAATGAAAGAAGTATACCTTTCAGCTTTTAATGTTGTCATCTCTTTTCCAAAAAATTTCATTTCAATGGTGAAGACGAGTGAAGCCGAAAAAAAATTTAGTTTGAAGAGGTATCAATATCATTTTAGATTGGGAAGACAAAGAAAAATGGAAGGAAAGTTTTAGAACAGTTGGCGAGAGATGAAAATACTTATGTTCTGTTTAAAAATAACAAAAAAGAAAGAAAAACTTAGATAAACAAATTTCTAAAAAGAAGAAACAAAAACAAAGAAAAAACATCGGTTCTATTAGACTGAGCTGTTTATTTTAAATTTTTTCTTCCTTTTATATAATTATTGTTTGAATTTAATAGCTTTTATATTACCTTTCAAAATTCAATTTGATTTTTTAATTGAATAAATTAAAGTTTAGATATAATTAATTTATATAATTGTAGATCAGTTTAATTAATTATAATTATTTAATTAATTTATATATATATAGAGAGAGAGGCGCGTTCCAACAGGAACCAATTAAAATACAAATCTTCTTCATGGAAAACCTGCTTGATTTCGATCGGAAAAATCGTGCGTTGAAACCATGTGCTATGGCTCGAATCTGTAGTCAATCCTATTTCCGATCGGGACAGTTGACAACTGAATCCGATTTTTCCCATTATTTGAATATCTGTAATAGTGCGAAGGCCCGGCCCCAAGTTGTTCAAACATAGTGGTGACTTCCTAAGCGAATTCGTCCCCTAAACCCTAAACCCTAAAACCCTAAACCCTAAACCCGAGGCAGCCATTTGTGCCAGGGCCCCCGGATCTATAACCGCCAAAGATATCATCGCACCGCCTTATGTCGAAATCATTGATAATACACAGCAGATAGCTAGCTTGACGGAACCAATTGAGTTGTGTATTCGATTACAAATCGAGAGGAATCGTGGATATGTTGGGAGATCTTTGCTGTCTTTCCAGGAAAATGGATATCTCCATAAAAGATTCTAAGTTCAATTCTCGGATAGCCCAGTGCGAAGGGTCCGACAAATCAAAGCTCTGCGATTAAAGGCCGTAGAAGCAGAATCAGTCTCAGGCTACTCAAATGGAAGAGTAAGTGCCGCATCAGGACTACACAACTAATACCGGTGGAGGCTACTCAAATGGAAGGGTAAGTCCCGCAGCTGGACTACACAACTAATACCGGTGGGCCCAGCTAACGCGTGAAACACTCCACCTGGGGAGTACGGTCGCAAGACTGAAACTCGTTAGCCAGATTAGTCAACGTTTATATGTTTCGATGCAACAACAAGATGTAATCCTCCCTTCCCGAAAGGAAGAGCGTGAAATTTTTTTTCCTTTCCGCAGGGACCGGGAGATTGGATCTAGCCGTAAGAAGAATGCTTGGTATAAATAACTCACTTCTTGGTCTTTGACCCGACGTCCGTGGGGAAATGCACCCGGTGCCGTAGCTAATCGAGTCGCGCTCGTACAAGCCCGTAATGAGGGACGTGATTTTGCTCGTGAGGGTAGTGAAATTATCCGTAAGGCTGCCACATGGAGTCCTGAGCTATCTGCTGCTTGTGAGGTATGGAAAGAGATCAAATTTGAGTTTGCCGCAATGGATACTTTATAACACTTCAGTGACTTTCCATCCGATAAATAATGTTCGGGAATTGAACTACAACTCGGCCCAATCTTTTACTAAAAGGATTGAGCCGATTAGAAAAAAAAAATCTTTTCTATCGGGCTATCCCATTTATCTACGATTGAAGGCTAGGAGAGCTTCCTTCGACGCATTTCCAGTTGCTTATCTTTTCGAGCTTGTTGGAGAGCTAAGCTTCTTATAACACCAGGTTATAAGCTAGTTATAACGTTCTTTATATTCCAATTGATAAGTAGGCATCTTAGTACATCAGCTAGCTTCCGAGCAAGCAAGCAATAGCAAATATCGATCCTCTTTCAGACCAATCAATAGCTCAAGTCACACACTCTCATAATCCATTTTCTCTTCGAAAAATTCCCTTCAACTATTCTAGTAAAAAAAAAATAAGATTGTGGAGTTCAAGGGACATATCCAAATACATGTCTTATTATTTGCAATAATCCATACTTGTATTATAGCAATGAACGATTATCGCTTCCTTCCCACTTCCTTAAATCTAACGCTTTGAAATTGAAACGAGCTGCTTGAAAAGAAAGTGATTTGCTTCCACTTGATGGAACTGCTGGCTAAAAGAGAGCTCACCCGGCTGGATTGACAAACTATGGGTGTAAAGAAAAGAACCTTCTAACTCAACGTCATATAAATGGAATTAATCAAATTCAGTTTGTCTCGTTTTATCGCAACGTATTCATTCACTCGATACTGATCTGCGTCGCTTTCTACTTTACGTAAGCGAGTTGAATAAGAAATCATTTCGGCACAGCTGCGACTAACTGGGACATAGCATAATAGGATAGATTCTATTATACGAAAATATCGATTAAATAATAAATAGAGTTCTGCAAGTTCGTGTTCGTAGACTCTTAATTTTCCTCTTTTTTGAATTCGCGTAACCGTTCGAGAGCACCCGTCCAATATCCAAGCTCCGCAGTATATTGAAACCTGCAATTTGTATTCTAATTCCTTTTGTATTTACTTTTTCAGTTAATTTAATTGCTTTTTTCATTGCTTTTCGAAATAAAACTCTCTTCTTTAATTGATCGGCTATAAATTCTGTTAAGCATGCCGCCAGCGTTCATCCTGAGCCAGGATCGAACTCTCCATGAGATACATAGTTGCATTAATAAAATATAAATATGTATCAATATTAAATAATATAAAATAAGATTTTTACCTTTTTAAATATACCTATCATTATTGAAATATACAAATATCTATATTACATGGACAAGTTACTTCTACTGTAGATCAACAGTAGTTTCGATTTTCAAGAAACACAAATTTTGAAATTTGAAGTACAATCGCTGCCAATTTCAAGTACAATTTATGCATGTGTGTAATACATAATTATCTATACACCTAAAGTCAAACATTCAGCTAAAAAATCCATAAAAAAAGGAGCATCTAAAAAATTAGAGGAGTATGGATCCAAAAAAATCTCTTAAGAAACTAGCTAAAAAAATTCAGGAGTCAACAAATGAATTGTTAAGAATGAATAGGAATGATAGGCAACTTAATATTTTTTTTATACAAATTTTTCTTTCTCAAATTTGTTATAAAAACAACTTTATTATTTAATAATAACATTTAACATTTTTATAAATTAAAATATTATTTTTTAAAACTACTTTTTTTCATCTGTATCCTCGAATACGGGCATGTACTAGTACAATATACAAATTACATTCCCAAACTTGTTCTTTTAATTGAATAAATAATATAAATATAAATTTGCCCTTTTCTATTGAAGTTTCATCGCATTTTAAATTACCCCTTCTCGGAGGCAAAATTACCCCTTTCATTAAACTGCCAAGTGCCCAGTGGAGTTGCTCTAATTAGAAACCCAAGCCCAGTTTTCCGTGAATGAATCGATCCAAATGTTTGTGCCCTTGACAGTCCACTCCAATTCCAGTCACCGGACGTATATTCATCTTCTCCGGCCGTTTTACCGGTGAATAGCTTGTTGCATCAGTTGTTCCTAATCAAATTTTCCCGTCGCTTCGAACTTGACAACGCGGGGAGCAATTTACAGAGGCTGCTGCTAATCAAGAAATCAGTCATTCAATTACTTCAATCTTTCCTGCACAGTTTCAACCGGCGAATCTTGTCACTGACATGCCTGCTATGAAGAAGGTTGCTCTGAATTTACTTACCTGTAATTGATCATCTTCATTTTATCTTTCTTCCGTTTACCTTTTATCTGCTTTGCCCTAGTTTATTACCCCCCATCCCAACAATGTGTGTCACTTCTTGACCAATATTGGTTAATTTAATGAAACTTCGGCAAAATGCTTAAAAAATTGTTCGCCAACTTAAATAGATTAAGTATATCATTCTATTGTTTGGTGGCTTGAAATTCTTGCCCCTATCTTTTTCCCGCTCTCCCAAATGAAAATGACTAGGATTTTACCCTCTTTGTAAGTAGCTTGGCAACTGGCCGTCTCTCAGAAACTAGGAAGTCAGTTTTTTGGCAGTTAATCTTCAATACAGTCCAAGAAAGCCATGAAAGATTGCATAACCCAGGTTGTGGATTCCGTTTGATTAGAGTTTAGAAGATTTCTTATATTTTTTTTAATTAGTCCCAACATCTTTCCATAGTCTTTAGCTAATCAGTTTACTTCCTAATTGTACACGTACAGTTTCATTGTTAGGGCCATTTGAGTAAATTGGTCAAGGATGCATTTTCCAGGCTATCTAAATGGGTGTTTGTTATAGCTCCATGTTTGTAGACTTCACATTCTTATCATGCAAAACTTGGTGCTAGATACTTAATCACCTAGTTGTTTTGTTCCTCAAGACATGAGCCCTTAGATTGTCTTTTTCAGTTCCTCTTTTCAGGGGACTACAGAATCTGGAGCACATGTTGCCCATATCATTTTTATTCTCTAATCAATTTAAGATTTACAATTTGTTTATTTATGTAGTATTTCATGATTAAGTAATTTTGGAGATATTTCTATTGATAAATTATAGGAGGGTGAGCTAGTAACCGGAAGAGAGTAGTTATTCCTAAATACCTAGTGTCAGAAAGGTCATTTTGATGTTCGTTAGTTGCAATTGAATATTTTAGTGAATGGGGAACATTTTGAATCTCTTATTATGATCAGTGATGCCATCTATTTTCTTGTGTGCATGCTCAAAAATCCTGTCTGATGCATATGAGACATTAGATATGATGCTTAGTCTTGTCTCCTAGCTCTTTTCCTTTTTCCTTTCTTTATTTTCCCATCAGTTTTACTCCTGCAATTGAGATGAGATTTCCTTTCGAACTTTGGAAACCTATAACGTAGAAATCAGCCCATTTTCCGCTTCACAATTCCAGAGTACCAGTCATTTGTCTAGTGCCAGATTTGGTTGCATCAGAGAAGAAGATCCTGGATGTTGAGAAACGGTAGGCTTTATCCAGGGGAGTTTTGATATCTGAGATTTCAAGGTAATGGGTGGTCTCATGGAGTTGTGGTTGGTTCTATTTGCCTGAAATTTTTTCAACTCATTGGATGGTTGGAGACTTAGATTTCTATGCTTAAAACTTGCTGGACTGGTAACGATGTGGTTGAAAGTCAAGCTCTAAGACAATGATGACTCCTAGTTAAGCTGTAGATGAGTCCTAGCAATTTGACTGCTCACTAAGGAAATGATCACAAGTCTCATTTGAGACAATATGGAAATACGGAGAATACGGAGAATATTCGATCACATATCAAATATCA
>JAOWAN010000001.1:541848-554115 GCA_028566635.1 Lobelia cardinalis
GGGGAGGAGGGATAGGGAAGGGGAGACGGAAATTTTGGGGGGAGGGGTTGTTTTGTTTGTTTCTTTTTTTTTTTTAATTTATTTTTTAAAAATTTACATTTACTTCTCTTGAAGTTTAGTTAAATGGAAAATAATCTAAATACCCTTTAGAAAGTCATAAAAATTTCACGTTAGCCCTTCTTCATCAATTTTGAATCATTTTCATCCACTTTTCCCTATTTCGCAATAAAAAAATTACTTTAAAGCTTAAGACGCAATAAGTCAAATGTGGGAGTCTTTTTGACATTTTTATGGAAACATTGGGACCTAAAATGTAAAAAATCCTATAAAAAATAATGTTAACAAATATCCCACGGGCACTAGAAATTAATTTAAAAGTGAAAATATTTTGTCTTTGAGATTTGAATTGATGTCATATTTTTACTTATTTCAAATGCAAAATACTTCCCCCCTCCCCCTTAATTAATGATGTTTCTTTCATTTAATTTTAATTATTCATAATAAAAATAATAAGTTAATTGATGTTCCTTTCTACTTATAAGTTATGAGAAAAAAATTATTTTTAGAATAATTTTTAAAAAATAGAATAATTAAAATAAAATAATAATTTAATTTTGTTGATGAAAAGGAATTAAATTAAGATTTTGTTTTACCCTAAAAAACTGGGGTTCGTTGGGTTGGACCCACCACCACATGCACCTTCCTTCCCTTTTCACCTATTCGGACCCAAATAAAAATACGAAGCCGAATAATTTCTTTTTCTATCTATCCAAAACGGTTTCCATTCTCCTCATCCCTCTCTTCCATTTCATTAGATGGAAAGGAAAGAAAATTTAAAAATATATAAAGAATTAAATAAAATATAAAAATAATTTAAAAATTGAAAAGACCGATCAATAAGGGTCCGATCACGAAGACTACATAGATTAATATGAAGTGATATGGTACTATTTACAATATGAATATGAGATGATATGAGTGATATGAGATTATGAATTAAAAGACCAAATTACCCTCATGATGTGAAATGTTTTAATGTGATGTGAGGAGAGAGAATGTGATGTGAAAGGTTTGAATGTGAAGAGAAAATTGAGGAAAGAGAAGAGCGTGATAATGTTAGCTTCGTGATCTGATTCTAAGTATCATATCACTATACATTTTTTAAATCTATCTTATTAGAAAGATAGGAATCCGTATCAAATGAATAAGGAGTAAATTTTTGGAGTTTGAGCTAAAATTTATTTTCTGACTAATGGTGTATCGTAATGATGATCATGCGATTAATTTTAAATTTTTTATTTTAAATAATAGTAATGGTGTATCGTAAAATGGAGTATTATTATTTAAAAAAATATTTTTAAAAGTAAATATTTTAACTATTTTTTAAAAAATTAAGAAGTTAGAAATAGTATCTGTTTATCCAAATACAACATAACTATATATATTAAAAAATTCTTGATCAAATTAATGGTTTATTTAATTAATAATTTTATTTTTGATAATAAATAAAACATTGTAACAAATCTATTCAAACTTTATAAAAATCGTTAATTATTAATTAAAAAATTGTCGATTTTTTATGGGCGTGAATCGTGATATCGGGCATGGATATTTACTAGTATTTATTTAGATATACAAGTTGTAGTAATATATTACTTTTATGACGGTGATTTGGACAATTAAAATAAAATGAAAAACTTACTATTTTATTAGTTAAAGTAACATTGAAATTTATAATAAAACTACCCTATTGGTTAGCCCAATAAAAAATCTTTTGTAATCTAAAAATAAAAAGGGAAATGAAAGACAAGGGTAAAAATAAATAGATTGGTGATAAGAGTGCAATTTCCCTTTCCCAGCTGGTTGGGAGTGGGAGAGAAAAAAAAAAGCTTCCTACTGAAATGGAAATGGAGACGAAGAAGAAGAAGATGAAGCAACCTATCAATTGCATTGCTTCCAATAATAGTACTACTACAACCACTATGTATCTGGGCTTATTCTTCTTCTTCTTCTTCTCTTTCACATTGTTGTCAGCAGCAGCATCAGCTCCTGCTGCTAACAGCACCATAAGTGCTGCTGTGACTTACGACAGTCGATCTCTCATCATCAATGGACACCGGAAGCTTCTGATTTCTGCTTCCATTCACTACCCTCGGAGCATTCCTGCTGTAAGTTTCCCTCTACCTTCCTACCTACCTAATTCCCATCCCTCAATTCAGTCATCCCTTTTACATTCTACTCTCTAACTATACGCTCGTTCATTAATGCGGAGTACAATAATGTCCAAATTACTGCAATGCCGTTTTTTGGGTTAGAGGGAGTTTTTGAAAGTTCAGACCCACCTGAGTATTGGTGGGTACTCCTTTCCGGCAAGCTCTGTTAGCTCTGATTAAGTACTGTTTGAAAGTTCCGAGCCACTTTTATGTGAATACGTGAAGGATTGTGGCCAATGGGATCACTATCTTAAACTGAGATGAACGATAAAAGAATTCACTTTGCTTACAGCAAGTAATTGTTTTGAAACTGTGTTCAGCGGTGATACTAGTAGTAGTATAAGAAGTTGGACTATTTTTCTGGGATGAATCCAAAAGAAGAAAAATGCCATACTCTTTTACCATTTTCTTTTGGCTTATAGGAATAGTACAGTTACTTATGATATAGTAAGTTAATAGCAACTGATAGTAATGTAGCTACTCCAATAGTTCCATATTTTAATTTCTACAGAATTTATTTGCTTGTTTATTTTTTTTATTTACTCTGTTTCCCGCAAATTTTCAATCTCTAAGAGAGATCCAATTTCGTTTCCCTATCTTTACAACATTTATGTTTGGACCACTTCTGGAAGCTCTTTGTTTCCTTTTCTTTCCCTTTTCCTCTCGTGTGTGTATGAAATAGCAATAAGTTTTTTCCAGACATTTCTAGTTCATGGAGTAATTAGAGAACATCTTGTTTTTATTAGAAACCGAATCTTTGTCCTATTTATTTCGCGCTGGCCCCATCCTTTTCCTCCACTCAGTTCGGTCCACTGCACGTTTTTTGATCAAAATCAAACTTATTTCCTTTTAATTAACACTGTATGTGGTTTTGGTCTTTGTTAAACCTCTAGCAAAATTGCTGATATTGATACTATCACACTTTCCCAACTATCGTATTTAGCAGTGCAATTTTTACTTGCACTCCTGATATATTTTATCGTTTCCAAAGATGTATGTCAACGATGTGTGTATTGTGTGTGACAGATGTGGCCGGGACTGGTTCAAACAGCTAAAGAAGGGGGTGTAGATGTGATTGAGACCTACGTGTTTTGGAATGGTCATGAACCTTCCCCTGGTAATGTGAGTGGTTAAAAACTTATCTTATAACATTTCAACATTCCTTGCTTCTCTATCTTGATTATTTATCTATCCAATCATTCGTCTTAATGGGGACTCCCTTAGTACTACTTTGGAGGAAGGTACGATCTGGTCAAATTTGTGAAGATTGTTCAGCAGGCTGGCATGCATGTGATGCTTCGGATTGGACCATTTGTCGCTGCAGAGTGGTATTTCGGGTATGTTTACTACATTCAAATTTAGTTTGTCGCGTTCCTTGATTTTGATGTTTAGATGGAGAATTTCTTTTGTTCGTCTTGGTTAAGTGAACTGAACTCTTATTTATTGTTGTTTGAGAAAACCTAATAATTGTCTGTATTGTATAGTGGGGTACCTGTATGGTTGCATTATGTGCCAGGAACCGTCTTCCGAACTGATAATGAACCTTTCAAGGTTTGTACATGGTTATGCTTTTGTTTAGGACCTCAAATTTGCAGAGATAACCTAATATCCCATAAAAGTTTATTTTTCCTTCAGGACACTTATAATGTGAATTTCTCTCTGTAACTGAAGCTGAAGCCTGATTCTTCTGTTTTGGAATTTCAGAATTACATGGAGAAGTTCACTACATACATAGTGAATCTAATGAAGCAGGAGAGGCTCTTTGCATCACAAGGAGGTCCCATTATCTTAGCCCAGGCAAGTGGAGCTCTTCTTGTTGAAATACTGCTGAAGTTCTACACCATTTAGTTTCTATTATTCTGGTTTTCCCTTTGACCCCTTCATTAGGCTGAGTCTAATCGACAGGATTGATTCCTGCTTTAAATGTTTTTCTTTTATAGTGGGAATATTTGCAATCAGTTTCTGCAGTCCAAATTGCTGAAATTTGTACTTTAACAATTATTCCTGTCAATACTCTTGATTTGCTATGCACCAGTAATTGCGTAGGTGATGTCCTCACTATGTTCTTGGTCTCTCGACTACCAAAAAGAAGAATCATACATCTTCAGTAAGGGATGCTTTCTTATTGTGATACTGCTGGGGAAAATATATTTCAAATTTGTACATATGCACCACGTGGCTTAAGCAGCATGAGGACCTGTTAGAGGTAGGGAGATTCGCAAGCTGATTCACTAAGCTGGGGACAATCCATTACAAGCAACTTTTCTTTGGTGCATCATCTCTAATTTGGCCTACGTTATCAGCGTTTTGGGTTCTGATCCCCTTGACAAGCATTGGATTGGTTACCATAAGGCCCACAAACCAGTGGCTAGGTATCTGACAACCGCATGTATGACACTAAAGTTGGAGTAAAAGTTGGGATATTTACGTTCAAAACATATACTCGAGTTGGCTGTGCTCTTCGTATTTTCACCACCTCTTGATTGCTATCATACACTTTGCTTCAGTTTTGTACTGCTATATCTGTGGAAGAGCGTTGAGGTTCCACTTCTTACTGCAGGTTGAAAATGAGTATGGATTCTATGAAACAGCGTATGGAGAAGGTGGGAAAGCATACGCCCAGTGGGCAGCTAAAATGGCCCTTTCTCAAAATATAGGAGTACCCTGGATAATGTGTCAGCAGTGGGATGCTCCAGAGCCAGTTGTAAGAAATTTTACTACAACCGTTTGTCTCATTGCATGTATGGGAAAGTATATGACTAGATCTAACCAACTAGCAGTGATGGTGTTCTGTATGTTCGTAACATTGACCACATCTGTTATGTTTGAGAAGAGATTTTAAGATTCTTTCTTGGTGTTGTATTTCCATTTTGCAACTGCATGCTTTGAGTATTGTTCCTCTCTGATTATATCCTTGTCATTTTCTTTGCTTCTTTTCCTGTTAGTCTCCAGAATCCAAGTTTAGCATCAATTGCGGAGTTTGGTCTCATAATTTGAATCCGTGGTCTCAGGGTCATGGTTGATATCCAATTTCGGACTAAAAATGTAAAAGTTGAATTATTACTTTATTGCAATGGAGTTCCTACCATTAGCTTAGGCATTTTGGTGACAACTGGGGTTCCCTATTTTGTCTAACTGGTTCATCTTTGCCGAAATGATTCATCTAGACTTGTCAGTTTTCAGGTACTATATCTTTATCCAAAATGAGTATCTTTCTTTGTTCATGATCTGGAATGAAAACATATGATCATTTTTGGAATGGAGGGAGTAGGACTTGTGGGCCAGCTTTACATCAGAATTATCACTGATATGTCAGTTTGTATAATCAATCTAGAGCCCTTTAAAGGGTAGTTGTGTGGGAAGGCTGCTTGACATTAGGGTTCGGGGTGGGGGAGGGTTTAATCATGCTTGTTAGAAGCTAACATAAAAGCGATAAATGAGTAACATGCACTGTAGGCATTATAACAACCCTACTTTCCTTGCAGATCTGCAAGTTCAAAAAACTTATTACAAAGAGGGTGTAAGTGTGGATAAAAAACTTGGTTAAGCATCCTTGAGAAGTTGTAAGTTTATATAATAATATCCTCCTGCAAGTAAATACTTGTGTTGGTAGACCTCTTGTCATATCTTCACTATCTCTGACTAACATCCACTTAACTCGTGAGATATTATGTGTTACACTCTTGTATGCTTAGCTTAAGCGATAGACTGTTCAATTACAGTTGAGTTGGGAGCAATGGAAAGAAACTCAGATAAACAATTCTTAAGAAATACTTCTTCATGTTGGATTTCCATTTCCACACATCTTAACACCCTTAAATGTCAGAGCATGATCTTATGTTGTTATTCATGCAGATCAATACATGTAATTCATTTTACTGTGACCAATTCACACCAAGTCATCCGAACATGCCCAAAATATGGACAGAAAATTGGCCAGGATGGTATGACTACACTTCCTCCTTTTCTTTTCTGTGGTACTTCCGACTTTTGCTTATTCCAGTACTCTAGTTAAGAAACTACACGTGATCATTCTTTCTCAAAGTGAACATCCATCTAAAGCTTGAGTTACCTCTGCTTAGGCTGGGGTATAATGTTGCTATAATGTCCTAGGGAAGATATAATGTAGCAGTAATTAATAAAATATAACTACATTCGTAATCCCCTAGTCCCTTAATGATGGTGTCATATGATACTGCGCATATCAAGAATGCTTTGAAGTAGGAAACAGTTCGCTGAGCAAATAAATTTACAATCCACCTCCCGGCAATGGTAGAAAAGAAAGAGAAACAAAAGAAAGAAACTTTCTGTAGCGATACGAACTCAATTTCTTACAATTTTCAAGTGTGTTGTAATGGATACAAGCTGGATCCCATCCTTCAAGTTCGATAAGTAAATCCTAATTAATCAAGTGTTGGATCCTATACTTCCGCATGTGCAAGGGGAGAAACATGTGGTATGGTGCAGGACACAAGGAATTGGTTTTGTGATTAGCTTGCTTTTATTCTTCCAATAGTTGAGTATCAGTGTTCTTTGCGTGGGCGGCAACCTTTTTCTTTAGGGTGTATTACACAATACACGTTGAATTGATACTTTAGGGATGATTAGAGGAAGGACTATTTGACTTTAGTGCCGATTCTTCTACTTAACTTATAAAAAGCCAGACAAATATGACAACCATCTATTAGGTAATAGCCACAATTATGAACTTAAGCTTTACTTATTTTATCAGGCTCAAAACATTTTACTTTTGCTAATTTATCAGTACTAAAACATTTAAGATTTTCTAATTTTATCAGGTTCAAAACATTTGGTGGCAGAGATCCCCATAGGCCACCTGAGGATGTTGCTTATTCAGTTGCTCGTTTTTTTCAGAAGGGAGGAAGTGTACAGAATTATTATATGGTATGAAATTATAGATGTTTTTATTTATTATTATTTTTTTTTTATCTTGCTTGGTCAGTGATTGGGTGACTTCACGTTCTATCTTGTTACCGGTAAGTACCAGATGTCACATGCTTGGCTTATTTTACTGAACTTGTTTCATTTACTTTTCCTGGGAGTTTAGTATCATGGTGGAACAAACTTTGGACGCACTTCTGGTGGACCTTTCATTACCACAAGTTATGATTATGATGCACCTATTGATGAATATGGTGAGCCCATCCCTTAACTCTTTTACTTTTTACTTGTTAGACTCATATCATCTGGACGAAGAAGAATCTTTTACGAACTGGTTTAGAAGTTCCATTCTGAAATTCATATCTTACTTGGATAACTTATAGGTTTAGCGAGGCTTCCTAAATGGGGACACCTTAAGGAGCTTCATAAAGCTATAAAGTTATGTGAGCATGCACTACTGAACAATGAACCAACCTTGGTTTCCCTTGGTTCCTTGGTAGAGGTGAGCTTTCTTCCTTTTTGACTTTTTAGCTACAGTTTGGAGAAATTTCTTTTACTATTGTCAATGTTGGATGTACATATTATATTTTTGACAATGTACTTGTGATCCTTACAAGGTTTAAAACTTCATGCAAGTTCCCATACATACATTTCTTGCTGTTTTCAAGATGTTTTAAATCATCGTAATTTCATATTTTTTATATCTTTGATGCCTTAAGAGTACCCACTCATTTAATGTTTTGGCTACATTGAATGTTTTAGATACATCATGCCTAGCAAGTTGCTCAATAAATATGAGCTTTGCTGATGTAATCCTCCAAGTAAGCAACAAATGGATTGTTTCATCATTCATCTCTTAATGCTTCCTCATGAAATCAATGAAGATTTTAGCTGATCTCGAGGAATGAACATTCAGAATATGCAAGATTCCTGGATGCTGCATAACGACAGCAGTGAAATGAACTAGCGAAAATTCAGGCCTAATTTCTTCATTAGAGGTGGATATACCAAAAAGAATATGATATATGCTATATAGAACATTGAGGTAGTACTGGATGGCGTACTTGGCTGATTCTAACATGATTTTCTAAATGTTGCCAAGATCTCTGGAGTATACTAGAGTTGACATGGAATTTCAGGTCTTCTTGTTTAATAAGAAAGAACGAACTTTTTCTTGTTTATACGATCATTCTGCAACAATTTATCTAAAATTCATAGCATATTTTTGCGCAATGATGTAGTCTTTTTGACTACTCTTCATGATTATCGTTGCACTTTTAAATTAAATGTACGAAAATGCTTGCCCCTCTAACCTCTTTTTCAGCATATTTGGGTATAATTTGTGCAGTCATCATAAGAGGCATTCATTTCCAGGCTGATATCTGGTATTCATAAATAAGTAAATAACCATTTCTTTCTAGGCTGATGTCTTTGACGACCCATCAGGAGCTTGTGCTGCCTTTATTGCTAATCTGGACGACAAAAGTGAAAAGATAGTACACTTTAGAAACATGTCATATACCCTGCCAGCATGGTCGGTTAGCATTCTCCCCGACTGCAAAAATGTTGTATTCAATACAGCCAAGGTAATTGTTATAACTTATATGTTTTCCTTAGCTCCTTTCATTAAGCATAAGCATTGCGCCTGCAGATACACATGTACGTACATCTTCTCTTTGTACGTACATATATCTTTTTGTGTGACATGTCACACTTATTATATATATATACATATGTGTGTGTTCACTCCTCCAGTTTGTCTTCTGTAAATATCGTTGTTGTATTTAACCTCTGAGCAGAGGATTGGCAAACAACTAGGATCCACTTTTTATACTAGGAGATTACGCCTGAAACTTGCAATGCTTTTAGCAACATTCACAATGTTCGTACTTTTTGCCATTGTATGAAAGTATCTTGTTACTTTGAAATTGAGCAATATTCACACCATCTCAATTTATCTTCTATGTAAAATCTGATCTTTCGGAAACAGTTCCAATGTAACAAACTTTTTGTCACATAATTCATTTTTAATTCATGAAAACAAACACAGACAGGAGTTTAGTGCCAGCAAATGACACTGGAGCGTCCGCCCCCTGCCCCCAAAGTGAACTCTACCAGGATCAAATTGTGAATCTTCTGTTTGTTTCATCTTTATATCCCTTGCAGTTAGCCACTCTATGTTAAATTCTTAGGCTTTACTAGGTTGTGGATAAAATAGTTACATAATTGGGGTTTTCAATTTTGTTTATTGTATATTCTCATTCGTGCTCACCATTGATTTTCTTGGGAGATTCTAATTAGCATTGGCAGCATATGCTAAATTTATGAACAGGTAGGGTCTCAAACTTCTGTAGTGGAGATGGTACCAGAGGAGTTGCAGCCATCGCCGGCATCACCAAATAAAGACTTGAAAGCTCTCCAATGGGGAGTATTTGTAGAGAAAGCTGGAATCTGGGGAAAAGCTGATTTTTCCACGAAGGGCTTTGTAGATCACATCAATACCACAAAAGATACTACTGATTACCTGTGGTATACAACAAGGTTGGTATGGCTAAATACTATAGCTGCATGTTTGCTTGAGTAGTAATTTAGTACTATTTCTTGAACTTCTAGTGCATTTGTATACTATCATTTTCATCTTTTATTTGTCATTTTTTGTGAAAGACTGTGGTTTGTATGGTGACTTGGCATTGGATCGCGTGGAATGGCGGAATAGGATTCATGTAGCGGACCCCAAGTGATTGGGATTAAGTCTTTGTTGTTGCTGTTGTATATATATATATATATATATATATATGTATTTTTTTTTTTTTTTTGGGTTAGTTGGTTCACATGCTTGACTGCAGATCGCAAGTACTCTATACCCCCCTCTTAGTCCACTTATACATTTTTCGTTTGAATGTTTTTCATTTTTTTGTGTAAAATTTGTGTCTTGTTGTGGACAGAAAAAGGTTTCTTTTGATGGGATCTAATTACTGAACTGGATGTCAAGGGTGGGAGTAAAAGTTTATGCATTGTATTGCTAACCTAAGACATATTCTTGATGCGAGGACACGGGGAGATGTCCTGTGTTGGTGGCATAGTTTTGGTTACTTGATCCAGGTGACCAAGAACAGAAAGTGCTAGATCCTTTTCTATCGCTTTAATAGTTCCTATGGGGATGCAGATCTAGTTGATGATTGATAGATACTATGTGTGAGAGAATTGAGAATCAAAAACATGAGTGACACTGATGTGGATTTTCCTCACTGTGCTAACCGATTGGTTCTCTTTACCTAATTGTCTTTAGTCTCCCAGAGTCAACTTAGAGCAAGCATTTCTTTCTTATCTGACTTTCTTCATCCTTAGCATACAAAATCTTGTAAATACAAAATTAGAAGTTACATGATGAGTTCAGATGAGGTGGCTTTTAAAGTTCACTTACAGACACCTTCAATTGCAGTTTGCTTGTTGACGAGAATGAAGAGTTCTTGAAGAAAGGAAATAAACCACTGCTTCTAGTTGAATCAAAAGGTCATGCTCTCCATGCCTTCGTGAATGGGATACTTCAAGGTTGTACCTGTTTATCCTGTTTTTACTCCATTACTGTATGAATTGCTTCCGATAAACATTCTTCAAGAACAATAGTTTCTTGTGCAACTGCAACCCTTGATTTGATATAATTATTCCTTCAGTTATCGTTCTTGTGCAATAGGAGTGTATTTATTAAGCATTGTTATTTGTGATTATTCAGCTAGTGCATCTGGAAATGGCACAGTATCACCCTTTAACTTTCAGAGTGCCGTTACTTTGGAGGCAGGAAGGAATGAAATTGCTATTCTAAGCATGACTGTTGGGCTTCAAGTAAGTTGCTATATATTCCAAGATAGCAGTTCCTTTGCCGCAGTTCGCTTCCAGTTGGATTTTCAGTTTTCGCTATTGTTTTTTTTTTTAAAGATTGGAGGGGATATATGCCTAACCCCAACCCTCAATATTTTTTTTATTAATTAGGTCTTACAAATCATAGGGATGGCTTAAAGCCCAAAACAAAGTGGGCTTGAAGCCCAAAGCAAGTGGAGGGAGATATCTTAACAAGATAATAGTTTCTCCCCGTTATCCTGATGGGACTTGAGCCCCTAACCTTCCGTTAGGGAAGATGAGGGGATATCGCTCGAGCTAAAGTTCTTTGGTCAGTTTTTGCTATTGTATCCTCTACAATATGAGTTCCTCTGGATCTATCAATCAAGAAAAAATGTCAAAATTCTGAAAGTGGTGTTTATGATCTGTGGAGAGAACATGAATATTGTCATGCACTCGAACATGAGATTTGGAATGGCATGTTCTGATTTGAGGAAACAAAGAGAGTGCAACTGCTTGAGAGTGAGAATTGTGCTGTCATTCTTGGGGAAACATTCTAGAAAGACCTCCCCAACAAAAGGTGAACAAAAAAATCTGACAAAGTCGTATCTGTCACGCCCCGAAAACCGCAATCGCACGATTTTCGAGGAGTGACGAACGAAAATCCCAAAATAAATCTAAACCAAACCACGAACCAAATTTTCACTTTTTAATTTCATAAACGTAGTACTCATACCATATATATATATCACGTCCCAACGAGTACATCTGAGCGTCTAAGTGCTAGACAATGACTCTAACCATAAAGCACACTTTAATATTTACAACTCTTGCACCATATACATGAACATATACAAGTAGTTATATCATTATCCAAAAATATAGCTAGTTACATCAACTACTAGCTAGTCTTCTAGCAAAAACTCGATACCACATCGATCTTCTCCTCTGTGCATTACCTGGAAGGAAAGAGGGATAGAGAAAGGGTGAGCACAAATTGCCCAATAAGAGAACTTGCCAACAAGAAGGTTGTGGCAGTGTATAGAACCCAACCCAACTAATAACAATGGCGAAACATGTGAAAGCAAACTAAGCCAAATAGTTACCCCCCCCCCTTTTGAATTATGAGTGAGGAACAAAAACAAAACAACGAATCGATACCAAAATCAAAATCCACTTGAGCCGGCCAAATGCCTCGAACCAAATGACTCAAACATCAAAGCGCCACTGCAGACGACACTCTGACCAAGAGCCTAAAAAACAAACCAACAACCGGTGTTGCATAAGTCAACTAGTGACTATCAAATAGTAGCAA
>JAOWAN010000001.1:569824-590476 GCA_028566635.1 Lobelia cardinalis
TGTCATTTTTGTCTTATTTTAGTATTTATATGCATATAATTTTAGATTATTAATTATATAAAAATATATATAAAAAATTAAATAGCGGTCATCCCGCTATCCGCTATCCCGTTATCCCACTTTCGGGATCGGCCGCTACGCGCCACTATCCGGGATTAACTACTTTGTATGCATTGCGAAGGATCCGATTTCAACATGATCAGACAAAGCATATCGAGATTGATCGACACTTTATCAAAGAGAAGATTTCTAGTGGTAACCTTTGTACTCCTTTTGTGAAGACCGGCGATCAATTAGCCAATGTCTTAACTAAAGGTCTTATTAGTAAAGTCTTTATTCTCATTATAAGCAAGTTAGGCATGATAAATATCTTCGCTCCAAGCCTCCAACTTGAGGAGGAGTGCTAGAAGTAATGGGAATAAAAGGTTAATATTGTTCGGGATTTATATTTAAGGGGCTTGGTGTAATAATAGTATACGGGTAAAAGTAGAGATGAAAGTGTAATTTTTCATTCTGTGAAAGTACACAGAAAAGTTTTCCCCCCTCTTCCTTCCGGATCTACTTTTTCTCTCTAACTTATCTCTTGGGGCAAATCTGACTAAAGGTTTTGGCTCTAGATGGAAAAGATGGATCACTGGGTGTCTTTCCTCCTCGTTCTCCCTTACTGTAAAAGGGAGCATAAGGAATGGTTTCGTGCTTCTATAGGTCTTCGTGAGGAGGATTTGATGTCTCATTTTCTTTTCACGCTAGTTGTAGATGTTTTTAGCAATTTGCTCTTGAGGAGTGTAGTATGGGGTGTTATAGAGGGTTGTTGGGTGGAAAGTGACGGCAGAAAGGTTTTTCACCTTCAATATGTCGATGATATTATGCTCTTTTTGTCCGAGGGGCGTGGTAGATTTGTAAATGTCATCACCATTCTTCAACTTTTTGAGATTGTGTTCGGCCTTGAGATTAAACTAACAAAGTATGGTTTAGCCGACATAAATGTCGAACCTTCGACCTTGAGTTCATACGCTAATCTTTTGGGTTGTTCTGTTATGAATTGTCCTTTTTCCTATATTGGGCTTCCTTTAGGTGGGAATCCCAGGGCGACTACATTCGGAGATTCGGTTATTGACAAAGTGTCGAAGAGATTAGGCGGGTGGAAGAGCGCATATTTTTCTGTAGGAGGGAGAGTTACCCTTATTGAGTCTTATCTATCTAGTATTTTCATCAACTATATGTCATTATTTATGCTACCCGCGGGAGTGGCAGCGAACAGAGGGGATCAGCCGTTACTTGTGGTGCAGAACCGGAGAGGGGAGTAAGGATCATTTGGTGGCATGGAAGATGGTGAGCAAGCCTAAGGAGGAGGGGGAGGGTTAGAACTTGGGAATTTGTTTACGAAAAATATTTCTTTGATTGGTAAGTGGTTTTGGCATTTTCCGTTGGAGCCTGAGTCTCTTTGGCACAGAGTTATTCGAAGCATGTTTGGTGTTAACCATAATGAGTGGGATGCATCTACGAGTCTTTCTATCACGTATGAGTCTTTTTATCAGGTATGCCAGATCTTGAAAGTTCATCTCTAGTTGCTTTCACTTATTTTATCCTCATGTTCTTTATGAGGTTGGGATTAGGGATGAAGTTCGATTTTGGGAGGATCATTGGATAAATAACTTTGCTCTTAAGTTCTCTTTTAGTCGGCTGTTTAAGCTTTTTAGTCTTCATAATGCTCCAATTTATGCTTTTCTTGTCATAAAGGGGGTTAGGTTACATGAAATTTCCATTTTGCGAGGAATCTCAATGATAGAGAGTCTACGTCGATTGCAGAGTTACTTCTTCAGTTGTCTTCTTTTCGACCTTCAAATATCCAATCCGGTCGTCGAAATTGGATCCCCGAACTGTCTCGGTCTTTCTCGGTCAAATCTTTCACTAAAACTCTTCGCCCGCATACACAACTTGACTTTCTTCTTTACAATTTTATTTGAAAGTCCAAGGTTCCGTTTAAATACAAAGTCTTTGCTTGGTCAGGAGCTATCGGTCGGTCGGTCGGTCGGGCATTGCTGTAATAAGGCAGCTCGGACTGAGCTGTCGGATCCTAGGGAAGCCGTAACAAATGCTTTGGCCGAGCCAAAAGCGAATTCTAGTCCACAGCGGTGGTTCGACCTATAACGTCTCTTGCCTCCTCCCTCAATCACTTGTGCGATCCTTCCTGGTCGCAGATAAGTACCCTCATATGCCTGAGACATATCATGAAAGACATGCCCCAAGCCATAGGGGGGTGTTTCATACCGAGAGAAATCTCGCGGCAAAAGAGACATCCAAAAACATATCTTCAGATATGAGCTTCATGTGTATGGGAGCTAGTGAGTCCCACGAACACTTGTTCATGCATTGACCTGCGACTAGGAATCTCTGGTGCATGGTGAAATCTACATTATGCCTTGCTCTTTGGAGGATATTTGCATGATTACTCATTTGGGTTTTGATCACTCGAGGAATACGTCTTTGTTGTGGGAACGTGCCTTTTTAGCCTGTTGTGGAATATTTGAATTGAGATAAATTTTTGGATCTTTAAAAATCGAGAAACATTGCTGTCGTTTTTGTGGGGGAAGATCAACAGGCTTCTTTTTGGGCTAAGACTTTTGGCTCTTTCCAGGGTTTGTTGTTGGGAGACTTGTCTAGAGATTGGAGAGCTGCTACACAGTAATTTGTGTGCTTTTTGGTTTTTTGTTAATTTTTTGGTGGGCTTCTTGTCCTCCTTCTTTGTATTCTCTTGCCCTATTCAATGAAATTCTTCTGTTATCTTTAAAAAAAAACATAGTCGAGTCTCCCTCTCAACCAATCTCAACCAAATCACCGTACAATTTTTACAAGTGATGAAGATTATGCTAAATTTGACCAGTTCCAAAATTCTCAGCAGTAGGCTTCCTCCCATTTTAAAGCCACTCTTGCAAAGCCAGGTAAATCAGTTGTATGTTTTTCTGGGTCGACTAAACAGTGGGTAATTCATTTGTGGGCCAGTGATCATATGACAAGAAATTCAAGCATGTTACCTCGAACCACTCTACCACTACTGATCATATGACATGAAATTTGAGTATGTTATCTCTTTATAAGTCCTCGAACCATTGCACCACTGTGACATTGGCTGATGGATCTTGTGAAGCCATGACTAAATCCTAACCAAAAGAAGAAAAATAAAAAAGAATAGAAACAAATGGAGAAAACAAAAAGCACTGTGCACTAAAAAAAAAAAAAAAAAAGGGGGATGAAAAATGTCAAAGGGAGTAGGGCGAAGAAAGAAGAGAAAGAGAACAGGAAAAAAAGGGAAAAAAAGGAAAACAGAAAAATAATAATCCATAACAGTCCAAGAGGGTTGCCAGTGCATCAATGGTGGTCGTTGGCCTTAATGCTATTGGTCTGAACTGAGTCGAGAGGGGCTGGGAGGCTCACATGAGTCTTCTTACAGAGTATGGGTTTGTGCGTGGAGGGAAATATGAGGGTGGGTGAGTCTGCGTAATTTATGTCCAAAAAGTGGTTAACAGCTGTCAACAGTGTGCCTTGTGCCTAGGCGCACCTTTCCAAGGCTCGTTCCTAAACCATCTGAGGCTCTAGGCCTGTGCCTAGCTGCGCTTGCACCTAGGTACACAATTAATAACTATGTCTTCATAGTTCATCCACCCCAATTTGGGAAATTATCTCATCCCAAAAGCTGGACCATGATCTAATGAATGGAAGGTCAATGAGACAACATGCACTGTGAGTAGCCAAAATGATTAAGGGATGTTGGTAACTTCCATCATTCCATGCCAAAAAGAGAATATATGATCACGAATGGCAAGAGTAAACAGCTCTGATAGTGGTCAGAGTCAGAAACTGAGGCCGAGCAGCTGGTACCAAGGAAATCACTAATCCTGCTTAGCCGTGGTAGGTTATGGCCAAGGGAGCCTCGATAAGGCGACATGTCTACAGACAATTCTCTTATACAATGGTAAGTTGAAGTGGAGATGCATTAGGTAGAAGTAACAAAGACTGCTCAATGGCTTTTTGGTCTGTGTATATGCAAGCTATGAAATGGTTTTGGGGAGAAGGATTCAAAGGAAGACTTCTATAATCAATAATTCTTGTGTCCTAGATTAGGTTTGATTAAACCTGGCAAAATGCTAACCCATTTAAACCCGCTTAATATGCTAAACAGCTCAACACATTTTAACCCATTTAATTACAAATTTATATATCAAAATGTGTAAAAACTATTTTTTAGTGCGAAAGAATATCCAACATTATAGTTCAAGTTTAACTTAACCCATTTATTACACAATTGAGTTGATCAGTTAATTAAATGGGTTATAATAGGTTGAACTCATTAAAATCCGTTATTTATTGTAACTCAACCCAAATTGACAGGCTTAGGTTTGATTATGCTAGCAACCCGCTGTATGAAATAATGAAAATTGATGTTTTTCTTAGCTTTGATCTCTAATGTCATCAGGTTTTCCGTTGTGCACTTGGTATTGAGTCATTGGTTGCTAATGCTATACGAACTCCTCATTGATTTATCGTTTATTTAGGAATTTCTCCGGTCGAGCCGAGCTCGAAGGCGGTACTGGGCAAGGAGTTATGCTGGATGGAGGCGTTTTAAAACCGCAGAGCCTGGCCCTGCTCACAGAGCCTTAGCATCTCTTGAGAAAGCCAGCCAAATAAGTTTGATGATCACACAAAATGTTGACAGGTAATTATATGTTTTCCAGAATTTCCGAGTCATTAAAATATGCAGTATTTATCAAAATTGAAGTGGGAGTAATTCATCATTTCCATATCCTAGGTTGCATCATCGTGCTGGTAGCAACCCACTTGAATTACATGGGACTGTGTACATAGTTGGTTGTTTAGATTGCAGTTATTCCTTCCCCCGTGATTTATTTCAAGACCAACTGAAGGCCCTTAATCCAAAGGTTAGTCTTTTGGAATATGAGTTGAGTATTTGTTGGAATAGTGACTACAAATCTCTGTCGTGATACAAATGTTAATGGCTTAGGTGAATCTAGCAGAGCTCGAGATGAGGAATGATTAGGGACCCATAATAGTGCATTCTTGTAGTGATAATGACTTGAACGTAAGGGTTCTATAGTAATTTGACTTATTTCGCATGATATTCTCATTCCTGGATTTGACATACAGGATTCCAATCTCTCTCCCTCAAGTGAGTGGTGATTGCCTTATGTCCACCCAACTTTTATATTAAAAGTGATCAAAGTGAAGAGTATATGAAACAGTTTCAGTTAGATATTTGAAATTTTGTGACTTCAAAATGTCCGGAGTTTTTCCTTGTCCTAACGGGTCTTGCAAGGATTTCATATTGATCTTCAGATGTAGGCTTTTGGTTCAGCCCTTTCCTTCAGACATGGTAAGCGGTTTTCTGTAGTTGGTTTTACTGCTAGACTATCGCCTGAGAACTAGCTTCCATCGCAACTCTGTGTTGCTTCTAGTCCCCTTATTTCGTCATCCACTATCAAGTGAGCACCTAAAAAGATCTCTTAATTCTTCGCGACAGGGATTTTGTGAAGCTAGTATATAATGCCCAGTTGGAACACGCATAGGGACCTGCATTCTGCCATCAGTATCTTTGGCACTGGATGATCCCAAAATGCTGGTCGAGTCTTGATGAGTATACGAGAGCTTCATGTCTAATAAGGAGCCTAAAGCTGATTATCCCTAGGCTCTTAAATGTGGAGACAAGCCATGATTATGTGATTTGCTGCGATCGGTCATTTGTATTCTCAACTGCGACTGTTCTATTTTGGTATTTAGGATAGCAAAGCTGATGAATGATTCTATTAAGAGAACCTGAATCAACCTAGTTTTTAGCTTAAACAAATATTTGTCACTATTTCTTCCCAATATAGTGCAGCAAACTATTACGGGTCAAAATAATCAATATGCCTAATGTTATAGGTTAGGTGCTTAAACTCGGTTTGCTAAAAGCCTAGGCATTAGAGTTGGTTGCAAATATTGAGTAAACGTGTGTGAAGTTACTTTTTGAAATCTTTTTCTTTTGTCCATCGCTTATAAAGTATTTTCTTTATGCTTGTGCAGAGTTCTGGCAGCGTAAAATTTTCCTTACCAAGATAAACATCTTAAAATAAAAAAAGAAAAAAAAAAGAGGATTGTTAGTGGTTCCCCACCTACCCCCTTCGTGACTTGAATACCTATTGAAAACAGGGAAGACGTCTTACCACTAGACCGGGCCTCGTTGTCTTACCAAGATAAATATCCAAAGTTGTAATAGTTAAAAAGAGACAAAACTAACGAGTGAGGTTAGGAACAGTAGTTTTGAATAGACTAAGATGTTATGTGAATGTATTTTAGAACTTAGAAGTACTCTAGAATTATGCATGGGAGGTCAATGAAGGAAGCGATCTATCTATTTAGAACCTAGACGAAAGATATAGAGAGGGAAAGAAGGGGTTCCATATGATTTTTTATCGACTTAAGGCACATGACTGAGTTCTGGGATAGAATTATGGGTGTTAGGGAACAAAGTGATGGAGGAGTATATTGATGTAATCCAAGATGTGGCCATATTAACAGAATAAGAGAGTTGTTAGCTCCTAGTAACTGTATGTCTACATCAAGACTCGACTGGAAGGCCTTGTCTTTTTTCCTTACTCATGGATGGATTTATGAAGAAAATTTTTCTCTGAGGTTCTACAAGATAATTTTTCTCTGAGGTTCTACAAGATGATGCAGTATAGTAAGATAGCAAGACTTCTCGTCTTTAACTGTCATCTTGTTTTGAAGAATTAATTTTGGTCTAGCATTAAGGTTCTTAATTTCTTATCCTGTAGTGATAGAAATTGTGTATTGCAGTGGGCAGAAGCTATAGAAAGCCTGGATTATGACAGCAAGTCAGATAAGAGCTTTGGGATGAAGCAAAGGCCGGATGGGGATATTGAAATAGATGAGAAATTTTGGGAAGAAGATTTCAACCTTCCTACTTGCCCAAAATGTAATGGAGTACTTAAACCTAATGTAAGCCTTTTTCATTTTATGAGATGCAGTCTTCGGTTGGTCTACTATATTGGAGGATGCATTTATTATTTTTTCTGAAAGTACATGAGTAGTTATCAGTTGGTGATCAACACTTGCTAATTTTATGAACCTGAAACTTTTATAGCTATATACAGTAATAATTTTTCTTGCGCTTGATATTAAAATGATGACAGAAATATGCTCAACGGGACCAAGAAACTTGCAACGTCTTTACTTGTAGAAATTGAATATTCAAAAAGTTTATGTTTATTTTTTTTTAAATCTCTCTCTTTTTTTGTGTAGTTTGATTAAAGAATACTAAGATAGGTAGCAGGAACTAACTAGTAGAATTCCCTAAAATGTCCATCTGATTTGAAAGACGTGATAGAATAGGAAATATATTTCCAGTTCTTTATCCATGGGGTAAATTTATTCTTCACCTGACAACTTTTCCCTTGTTTCTATGAGACCCATTATCTAAATAAAATATAATTGCCGAAAGTTGTGACTTTCAAATATTCCTTTTGCCTCCGTATTTCACTTGTATCATTAGACAAATGCATTTCACGGATGTTCTACCAAAATTTCTACTTTGCTAGCAAATTACATATTGGTGTAAACATTCCCAAATATGGTAGGCTTCCCTAAAACAAATCGAAAATTATTTTCTAGTTTGTCGCTAAATATAAGAATAGTAAATTAAACTAATGGTAGGATGCTGAAACTCCCATTTTATCTATGATTACCTTAGTATTATAACACTTGCAAGTAATCACTTTTTTATTACATAGGACAAGTCCACTACTTACACGTAACACCTTGCATGAAGCTACCCCTAGCGTGGCATATATTTTAGACTGCATAGCCTATTGTTTGCTGGCGCATTTTCCACAAACTGAACGCACAAAGTTCCAGGTAACATAGGTTCAGGGTGTCTTTTGTTATGAATGAGACCTATGGTTTTAACAAGTAATGCAGTAGTGTGCTTTGTGGAAGTCGACACTCCCCCTGCTTCTTTGTTGTTTCTCAGCAGTCTTTTATACATTCAAGAACTTGCTAATGTTCTTTAGAATAGAGAACAAATGATTATTCTCCATGTTCTGATGCATTTCATTTCAAAGGTCGTCTTTTTTGGTGATAATGTACCCAAGGATATAGCTGATAAAGCAATGGAAGCAGCAAAGACATGTGATGCTTTCCTTGTACTTGGTTCATCTGTGATGACCATGTCTGCCTTCCGGCTTGTCAGGTACAAATAGTGATCTATTCCTTCATACTGAAGTTGGAAGTGAACCAATGTGTTCATAGAAAACGAAAGATGATTTGTAAAAAAGAAGATAAGGAGACCTTCACATGTAAGATGGAACTGTATATGTTAGTGACCAGATTGTAATGGCCTCAGGGAAACATGGAGCATGTTTTGATTAGCATTATATTTCATGCCATTCATCATTTTTTGTAATTTTTGAGTGACGCGTATGAAGTTCTTTGAACAGCAAATGCTGCTGGGCCTTGCTGAAATTGATTTGGACTATTATTCATGCACTTGTTATTTGAAAAGATGAGGAAAAGAGAAATACATAAAAGGAAGAGACTGTGTTTTATAAGGAATTTATTGACTCGTGCAGAGCAGCTCATGAGGCAGGTGCTGCTACAGCTATTGTGAATTTGGGTGTGACTCGAGCTGATGATATTGTAGATCTGAAAATCAATGCTCGTCTTGGGGAGGTTTGGTTTATGGTGGCCATCTTTGCTTGAATTCTTTAAGCTGATCTTACAGCTATGTGATTATTGTGTGCATTGGTTGTCGGTGCAGATACTACCAAGAATTCTTGGCGATGGATCTCTTAGCATTCCAGCTGTTTGACATCAGGCTGAAGGTAATATTTTTGATGGATCCATTGTGTGGCGTGAAACTGGAATCGTATGTATAGTATTCATTGCTTTTTTTGCGAAGGCAGAAGTGTAGATATGTTCATGTGGCAATTATGCATTAGGAAAAAATTAAATGTATTTTCATGATATTTCCCGTCGTCCTTGGTCCATCTGCAATGATTAAAAACTCTGATCATAAATTTTATTCCCCAGAACAATTTTCCTCCCAAGAGGTTGTACATTTAAAGAGAATGGATGCAGCATTTCTTTGAGGTTGTACAAGCATTCACTCGCGAAGTTAAGGAAATTACACAATTAATAATGTCGGTAACAATAGTAAAATAAAGGGACAACTTCATAAATGGTCCCTGTACTTTTTGCCATTTAATCAATTGTCCCTCAACTTTGGATTTGATCAATTTTGGTCCAAGTTCGTAAAATTGGGACAATTTTGGTCCTTACCGTTAAATGACCGTCAATTTTGCTGTTAAATTGCACATGCTAATCATGTGACTATTTCAAAGAGGGTAAAAGTGGAAACACACTAAATAGAATCAGGGTTTTCAAAATCACCGGGATCTTACCCTTCGATTAAACCAGGGCCAGAAGTAGCATCTCCGATCAAATTTATGCTGGAGCTTCTTTCTTCACTGTTTTAACCCAGAAATGAAAATCGGCCGCCCGTTCTCCTTTCTTCTCTCTTGTTCTCCATTGCCGCACTGAATCCACACCGGCGGCCAAGCACCTTCTTCTTCTTCTTCCTCCCTCAACGACCACCGCAACCTCAAAAGAAAGAAACCCAGATCTGAGCAATTGAAGAGGCTTACCTAGATCCGCCGCCAATAGATCCTCCCATCACCGATTCTAAATTGGGTTTCATGTAGCTGCAATTCATGAACAAAACCCAGATCTGAAAATCAGTCGAGTCGAAGCTCGAGATCTGGTCACTTAATCCCCAACATTCACTACTGATAATGGGAATAAGACAGTCGAGAGATTAGATATAAGCAAACCTCTCTCTCTCTCTCTCTCTCTCTCTCTCTCTCTCTCTCTCTCTCTCTCTCTCTCTCTCTCTCTCTCTCTCTCTCTCCTATCCTCCTATCATGGGCTCTTTTCGTTAATTGGGAGGTCTTCTAATTTTTCTCTCTATTCAATTCACATCTCTTTGTTTTTATCTCTCTCCGCTGCTCCTTTCTCTGTTTCCGGAAAGGAAGAGAAATTTTTGGATTCGATTGAAGAAAGGAAGGAGAGATGGGGAAGTACACGGAGATTTTGGACGTCGGAGTGAGAATTGCCGCCAAATTTCGTTCTCACTCTCCTCAAATTGCTCGGATATACTATCATCCACCGACCGTTAACCACCAGCACCAGGACAACCACCACAACGGCCCACACGGAGGCAGCGGTCCCACCCCCACCGGCGATTGCTCCAATTGAGCGGGGTTTAGATCCGGCAAACAGTACTGATGCCATTCTTTATTCTCTTTTCTCATTGACGAGAAGAGAAAGAAAAAAGCTATACATTTATGTTTGTTTAATAGTTTTTATTGGGTATTTGGAAAAACCAAAATGGAGATTAAAATGAAAATGAAAATGAAAATGAAAAATTGAAATTTAATCTTGAAAAAAAAAATTAGAGATGAATTTTTGTGTTTTTCCACTTTTGCCCTCGTTAAAAAGGTCACGTGATAGGGGACCGTAAAGCACATCCGGCAAGGATCAAGGGCGATCTCGTTGTTGCATAGCTCGGGTCGGAGTAAGGTGCCATCGGACGGCCAACAGGCAGTCTCACGATCGGGCATGCTCTAGATGGAAGAAGATTCTCTTTGAAAAGTAATTTTGTACCATCTGCTAGAGCTTCAAAAATGCCTACTTTTACAGCTATATGAAACGCTAAAAAGAGATTTTTCAGCGAATCGATCTCAAATCTGGTAGTCATTTGTATCTTCTTTCTATCGTATAGTGAAAGACCTAAAAGAACTACTTCTATGGAATATATATATATATATAATTTGATTGGTTTTGATAATCTTAAAATGAATCTTTCTTTTGTTTTCGGGGGCGCTGAGAACAAAGAAATTGTTGGAGTTATCATTTCTCTCGATCGAACCGCACTCCTTCGTATACGTCAGGAGTCCATTGATGAGAAGGGGCTGGGGAAAGCTTGAACCCAATTCCTACAGTGATGAATATGAGCGCAATTGAAATTCCGCTGGAAAGGCCGTATTAGATCATATTGACCAGTTCGGTTTGAGTCAAGATTTTCTAAGAATCGACTTAGCAAAATCGCCTATTCCTTATCTTCTCAAAAGGAATGATCTATCGGGTTCAGGGTTGATCTCCGAGCCTTCTCCGAGGTATGACCGGTAGTTTCGTAATCACCTATATAGCTGTCAAATTGACGGTGAGTTAACGAGAGAGACCAAAATTGTTCTTACTTAATAAACTTGGACTAAAATTGACCATATTTAAAGTTGAAGAACTATTAATTAAATGACAAAAAGTATATGAACCATTTATGAAGTTATCCTAAAATAAACTTCATCTACCAATATTTAGTGTCACAACTTCATTCATAATTATAAATAACTTGTGAACTAGGAGCTTTATTTACAGCTTATTGAGATATTCTCCAAGAGCCCATATCGGAAAAATGTTTGTATAAGCTGCTGCATAACCAATTCCACCGTTGGTCGACAAAATTCCACAGTAATTTCCTTTCCGGAGGAAAGAAACAAACCATTTTCAGAATGATCAAAATGATGAACCAACCCTACATCGAATTCAATCTAATAATATCAAGAGAAATGACACAAGAAATTAACGACAAAATATATTGCCAAGTTCTATAATACAAATCCGCAACGCAGATATTGCAACGGAATTTGCAATTTTAACAAGCACAAGGCTACAGAAATCTTACAAACCTGTTGTGGAAAGTAGTCCATCTGGGAATTGATCAACATTTTCGCTGCACGATGTAGTGGTGTTGGAACTCTTTTGGCTAGTCGGCAAAAGGGAAACAAGTTCGGCGGCATTATGATGATATATAAGATGCATCGAAAAAACCCTCTCGGATAATCAAGTCGATTGTGTTGCTTGCTACATGTAGAACGTCAGGGCTGACACAACGTTATCGTAGCATCTATACGTACCTGTCCAACTTTAACAAGAACAAGCATACCCCACGCAGTGATTGTAGTATATATGGGGTTTATCCCCTTCTAAATTTGTATATACATATTTCATATAAATTTAAAAAAAAAAAAAAACAAAAGAAAAATCAAGTTTTGATAATATTGAATGTGCCGAAAACTCTTGAAGCTACGAGTTCGATGAATGGTCAATGAGGCGAAAACTTTGGGAAATTTCCTTACACTGTCTTGACATGAAAGAAAGCTTTCTTCCCAACCACCAGAATCAAGTTGTTTAGAGAGCAAGAATGCACAAGCTCTTCTGATACTAGAACTATTCCAAACAATGTTCCATACGTGTAGCAAATGCCCCAAGATCCGTACCTGAAATGAAGCGTTTTTAACACATTCGCATCATGAACAAATCCAAAGTGATCGGCCATGCTTTATGGAGTTATAAAAAAAAATGGAAAGACTTCGGATTTCAAGTAAGAAGAAGAAGAAAAAACCATGAGCCATCAAGAAGTTGTTTGCTCTCTATGAACACAAGTGCTTTTGCAATGAATCTTTCGACGTCCTTCTTCCGGTATTCAGACTAATTCAGGATATAGCTTCTTGAATGAAACTAGGTATTCAACAGTTGCAGCGGTGCATTCAACATAACTGCATCAGTACTGAACTTCTGAAGTTACTGAAAAATTTAACTGAAGTTGAAGAGTACTTCATACTTGTTTATGAATTCACTTTCCATCATCATCTTTGGATCAATGGTAAGTTACTTCATTTGAACTAGATCCTGTTACGGTTCTCTCACCTCGGTTGTGGAAGGGATTGGTGTTTGGTTTATAAGTGCAAGGGAAAGCCTCATCCTCAAGGCTAGCTTTTGGGACGAGAGAGACCTATGATGCACTAGAAGGACCAGAATTAGCACGGTAACAGATCCTAGGATTTAAACCAGCTAGAAAATGGCCTTCTCAAAAACCAAATGGATTGATCTAATAAGTGTAAAAATTGAAAGATGGAGTACTCTGAGAGAGAGTGGTTGCGCCATTTGCCTTTTGATGTTAACAGTCCACCCGATTAAGAAGAATAAACGCCTCAACTAAGAAATTTAATGGAGTTAAAGTAGGGTAACATGAATTTTCATGGACAGTCAATTTCAAAGTATCATCATCATCATCATCATCATCGGTATAGTAAATACCCTACCCAATTCGGTCGAATGTTATAGACCATTTCAAGAGAAATCATTGATGAACTAACGGCTCTTGAGATGATTAGTCTCAACCACCACGATTAAAAGATGAAGGATTGGATGATTAGCAGCACTCTGTTTGAAGCTAATTAAAGCTTGATCAAGGAGGATGTTTGGAAACTTTAAATCAAAGGAAAGGACATGATCCCAGATCAGAGACCACTTGATATTGGAATTTAGGTAATATCTCTCCTCCAACTTTTGTTGCTATCCAATTGTTTGATTCTTCCTACTAATAAATCCATTGTAGAGACTTGTTTGTTTACCCAAAATTCAGTTGCCCAAAATCCATTGTAGAGACTCATGTTTGTCTGATGGTCTCATACTGAATACAGCATTATATATATAATATGACAATTCCAAACAATTATACGATAATATTTGAGATTATATATAAAGTATTTACTTAGATGTAGTAGCGAAAAGGGTTCTGATCGATGGTTGGTGGTGGCACCGCACCGCTACCCTATCTTATTTAGGATTATTTGAGCTCCAAATTGAGGTGGGAGAGTGAAAACTGGGAAAGGGGAATGCTTATAGGATGGCGAAAGCTCAAAGGAATAGCGTTGTAGGATCAGTGCTACAACCATTTTTGCTTGAATCATTCCAAAGTTTTGTCCTATGCATATTCGGGGACCTCCTCCAAATGGAAAGAATGCAAACTTGCCATTTGTTGCATTGGAAACTCCTTCGGAAAACCTCTCTGGTTTGAACTCTGTGGCATCCTCGCCCCAGATTTCACGGTCCCGATGAACCATCATGGTTGGTATCGTAAGTTGAACCCCTGCTGGTAGAGTCATGTCTCCTAGCTTTGTCTCCTTGGAAATAGCTCGACTAAGCATTACTGCAGGTGGATATAGCCGAAGAACCTCATGGAAAATCATTGTTAGCTGCAGTCAAGAAATACATGATTCATTACTAAAGCAACTTGTGTAGGGAGGGATATATATATATATATATATATGTGTGTGTGTGTGTGTGTGTGTGTATATAGAGAGAGATGGTTACAATTTTGAGGCGGTTCAAACCATCAAAGTCGGGCTTCCTGCTTCCAAAAGTTTGTATAACCTCTTCTCTAGCTTGTGTCTGCCAATTTGGATGGATGCTTAATTGTATCATCGTCCATACTAGTAAATTCGAGGTTGTCTCCGACCCAGCCATATAGAACAGTTTGCAATTCTCTACCACATCTGTCATACTCATTCCAACTCCACTTGCCTTGATTTCATTGGAATTCGATTCCAATAAAATGCCCAATAAGTCGTCGTTAACTGATTCTATCTGCGACGTCCCTGTCTGTCGTTTGTTTATAATACCCCGTAGCACTTGTTCCAGTTCAGTCTTTATTTCGTTGTATCGCTTGACTGGTTTAATGGGTAAAAACCTACATTTTGAACAACCAAACACGTAAGATCAATTTCCGTACATTGAGTAAGAAAGCAAATTTACGTCCTACATATTAATCCAGAAATAACATATGCATAAGTTTTAATTAATTAATTATACCTCCATCCTGGGATTTGGAGAAACAGAAATAATTGCCCCAAAAGATTAACCAGTTCGCTCAGTAGTTGAAATATTCGCTTTCCTTGTGCATGATTACTGCCAAATGCTGTTCGAGAAATAACATCGCCAGATAAATCATACAGGTAAGGGAACACGTCTACTTCATACGAACCACCCGTTGGGACTAATAGCATGTCCCATTTGTTCATCATTTCGCAACAGCTTGAATACATTACTGGCAGCATATTCTACAAAATGTATGAATAAAATGTTGAAATTAAGCTGGGGAATAAAAATGTGTACCAAAATATCTGCAAATTTAACTTCCTGGTTTTGTCTTAATTAATTATTAAATATATACCTTGAGTTTTTCTTGATGAAAAGCTGAGTTGATCATCTTTCTGTGTTTGGCCCATTTCTCACCCTCCAAAACCAACAATCCACCACCAACCATTGCATCAATGATAGGTTCTGGAGTTGGCTTATGATATACATCCCACTTGGATAAAATTTCCTTTATGAGCTCTGGGTCCATGATGAGCACCCTTGGTAATGGCCCAAACCATATAAATGATCTTTTACCTGCAAATATGCAATTCAAGAATACTTCCAGTTTAATAATTTTAGAATTTTTTTTTTCTTTTTCGGGTTCTTCTAATTACGTACTTTGGATCAATCGCTTGAAGATGCAGCTAGCTGGTTCTAAGTAAAATTAAGAGCGAGAGCGAGCTTACCATACTTGCGAATCGTAGAGTAGTGGAATGGGAGAGCATAAGGAATGATATCATCAGAGAGCTGGATGTGCTTTGATTTTGATTCCATCGCCGTTCTGTAAAGATCTCTAATGTCCCCGAATAAAAACCTATATGCATTTCCATGGAAACCTTGCTCTCTCAGGCACTTCTCCAGTCTTTTAGGCCTCACCCAAATCCAGTTAAATATTCTCAACCCCCACGTTATTATTACAAATGTAACCAAAACGATGGAGATGGCTGCTGTTGTTATATTCATCTTCTCTGGTGGTGTTATATTAATTCATTTTCCTCTAATACTACAATCTTAATTTATACTGTGCATGCACGCACCACCGCCACCGCCACCGCCACCGCCATGTTCCTTGGAAATATTGGGTCCGTCTCACTACTAATTGTCATCCGCTTGTACTGTAGCGGAATCCTACGTACGTACCATCTTCTAAAAACATACACTTGCAATGTTGGTATATAATTTCAAATCTGTATTCAAATTAACTTATCCGATAGATATCACCACGACAATTTAGCATACGCTTGGAGGAAGGAATTCCAAACTCCACTGCTGAAAATGATAGCCCTGCCCCCCCTCCCTCAGTCACCCTCCCCATGCTGGTATAAGTGGGGCCCGCACTACTTATTTGGAATTTCGAGTTCATCTTCTGTAGCAGAAATTATTGTTGTTTTTATTATAGTATAAATCATGAGTCCAAATTCTCTGTCCCCTTCGGTGATCATTCTAAAATTTCATTTTAATCGTTTAAAATATGACCCTAAAATTTTAAACTCTAAATATTTTGAAAATATATGAGACAAATGATAAGACAGGAAATCTCAATTCATAAATTATAATCGGAGATTGATGATTGTCAAATATTAAAAATACACAATAATATATAGATAAATATAAAACTCAAAGGTTATGGCCTCTAAATTTAGAGTCTTTTTCCGAAAACACTCTAGATATAGTGATAAAATGAGGAAGTCTCGAAATTTAATTAGGTTTTAGTAGGGGTGAAAATCGGAACGGAATTTTCGATTTCCGTCGATTTCGATCCAAAAAATTTTCGATTTTGAAACGATTATTTCTTTCCGATTTCTAAAATTCCGATTTCCGATTTTCGATTTTTTTCGGATCGTAATCGAAATTAGATTTAAAATTATCGAAATTTCCGATTTCTGATCCGAAAAAATTCCGATTTATTTCCAAAAAAATTAATTTATTTTCGAAAATATTCCAGTTTATTTTCAAAAAATTTTCAAGTCATTTCAAATAAGAATTCATTTGGAAATGAATTATTTCTACTTTTTTCTTAAAGAATTTATTTTGAAAGATCATCTTGATTTGAAAGTATTTAATTTGTTGAAGAATGTAAAGGTGAATCGTTATAAAGGAGTAACATATATAGATTGCGTAGTAGCATGCATGTTATAGTGAACAAGGATCACTTGTTTAAAGAAAAAATATTTCAAAAAACGGAATTTTTCGAAAGTTCCAAAATTTTGGATTTATGAACTTTCCGAAAATTCCTAAATTTTGAAATTTGGTAATTTCAAAATTCCGATAGTTCCGAAATTTTCGGAAATCGGAATCAATTTTTACATTTCGAAATTTTCGGAACGGAAATCAAAAACTAATTTTGATTTCCAAAAAAATTTGAAAATTTTCCGAAAATGTTATTTTCGATCCGTTCCGTCCGATTTCCACCCGTAGGTTTTAGAGTCTAGGGCTGCAACTTTTGCTCTAAATTTAGAGATTAATTTTGAAGCACCATTAAATGAACCGCATAAATTTGGGGAAAAGATAAAAATCTTTTTTCTTTAAATACTAATTGGAGTTGATTTAACTGAGCTTGGTTGAATATTTGATTTTATTAATCTTTCTTTAAAAACTTTTATCTTGGAATTAGATTAAATTTTAGGGTAAATTGCAAAAATGGTCCTTGAACTCAAAAAATATTTGAGAAAAAGTTCTTAAATTGAAGATTGCTCAATTTTGGTCATTGTACTGAAAAATTTAAGTGCAATTGGTCCTATAATCTAATTTCAATCCAATTAAATTTGAAATAGAAATAAATATGCATGGTACTTGCTAATGACAAGGCATAAAAAATCATGTTCACCGATTTCTTTTCATTTTTTAACTTATTCTTTTTGTAGAGAATAGATAAAATAAGTCAAATTGACATAAAAAATGAGTGAATTTGATGTTTTTATTTTCGCCATTAGCAAGTGTCATGCATGCTTATTTCTTTTTAAAATTTAACTGGATCGAAATTTGAGTTAATGACCGATTGCGCTTAATTTTTTCAGTATAAGGATCGAAATTGAGTAATCTTCAGTTTAAGGACTTTTTTTCAAAGATTTTTTGAGTTCAGGGACCATTTCTATAATTTGTCCTAAATTTTATTATTTAATTATTTCATAGTATATCATTGTTATATATGATTTTTTTTCCAGACAATCACAATATTGTCTAATATAATTTGTGTTTTTTTATTAATATTAAATTAAATTTGGAAGCAATGAATGACATGATGAAAGTAGTTCGGGAGTTCTAAATTTCAACAATATAGAGGATACAGCTCTTTATTGCTCCTTCATTGCTATTAATGAGAATTCACGTATAACAAGGTTCTATAAAATAATGATTATAAAACTGAAAGCCCGGCCGGAATAAGTAAAAACTAAGGACAATTTTAATTGGTATTTTAAGCGCCTAAGTGTACTTACCATGGTACACCTGTAAGTGAATTTACTTTTTTATTCTCCTCCACTCTCACCTATTAATCTTAATCAATTTCTAAATTTTAGGGATTGATTTAAAATAAAAAATCAGATTTATATAAACTCTGTAATTCATGCATAAAATAACTCATGTCATAATTTCTAAAATTAATAAGAAATCAAATTTTAATACAAAAAATGGATAAGTAAATAAATATAAGCACCGACGAATGAACATAAGCATTGACGAAAAGAACATTAAATAATAACGAAATGAACATTTGTAACATTCAATAAAGCAGTTTATAACATATCATAATTCAAAATGAACATCATATTATGATCAAATTAATACAGACGTTGAAGTAAATGAACATACATACTGACGAAATAAACATCTTCAATTCTAAACGAATCCTCACCACCCTCCGTCAACCATAACCACCCTCATTCAAGCTCTACCGTCGAATCACCATCTAACTGCCTTCTCTACCTACTCCATCCCTCTCATCGATCTTTTTCATATAAAGGATGTCGAGGGTGGTGGATTTCGGTTGCTTGGTGGTGGGTTGTGAGTTGTGGCGATTGAGAGAGGTCGTTGATGGTGGCGATTGAGAGAGGCGGTGTGTCGTAGAAGGTGGATTTCGGCTAGTTGCACGAAGTATATGCGGTGGATGGAGATTACTGTCGGCTAAAGGAGATTAAGAGAGATGGTGGCTATAGAGTTTAATCTGAAGAGAGATGGTGGCTATGGAGGGAGTAGAGGGGAAGAGAGAGATAAGCAGAGATGGTAGAGAGAGATACGGGAGAGAAAATGACACTTATTAATTTTATTTTTGGAAAAAATTCTTAATTTAAAGGAGTGATATATTTTATCATTCACTCACTTGCTATTACCAGAGTATATTACAATTTATTTTATATTTATTCTATAATAAGTGCATCAAAATTTTTTTTTTCCTAAAATCTCAGAAATTCAACTCAAAAAAATTTATATTTTTGCAATTACTCCATCTAATGAACATGGACAATGAATTTAATGAACATAATTAATGAATATAACGAACATGAAGAATGTAAACTAATGAATATGAATAGAATAAAATAAATACAACTAATAAATATACAAAACATTTTCAATGAACAGAACATTCTATAAAATAAATATAACATTCTGATAGTCTGCTTGTAATATAATATATCACGTTTATATATACAATAAACATGAACAATGAATTTAATAAACATGAACAATGAATATAACGAACATGAAGAATTTAAGCTAATGAACATGAATAGAATAAAATAAGTACAACTAATGAATACAAAATACATTCTCAATGAACATAACATTTTATAAAATGAACAAATCATTTTGATAATCTGCTTCTAACATAACACATCACGTTTATATATTCAATGAACATATCTTAATTATAAAATGAACATAACATACTTATAAAATAAATAGAAAAATTTGAATCAGTATTAATTATTTAATAGTTAATTTTAATTCCTGATTATATGAAATTCTTTGTCATATAAAATTGCTTATTATAAAGAATATCTAATTATATAAATTTCTAAAATAACTCCCTAAATATATGGAATGATTGTTAATAAATTTGATTTTTTAATTTTAATTAATCCCTTAATTTTAGAAATTGATTAAAATTAATGGGTGAAAGTATGGAAAATGCTCCAGGAAATTGTCAAATGACTTCTCCGCCTATTCAGAAATATATGATTAATTAATGCTTGTGCAGTTGAAACAAGACTTGAAATATTGGGTGAACTTGGAGATTGTTTATTTTCTAACTTTAGAATGGAGTCTAGTACAGAATTGTTCGAGTGTATAGCATGTCTCTATCCGAGAAATCATTTTTCTAACTTCAATGTCGACAAGCTTATTCATCTTGCCAACTTCTATCCAAAAGACTTCTCAACGGTAGAGCTTCTAATGATATCTCAACAACTTCAAAGTTTTGTTGCTTCTGTAAGACATGATGCACGATTCTCCGATATTGAAGATTTGAGCACTTTATCAATGAAGATGGTTGAAACTATGAAACATAGTATGTTTCCTTTCGCTTGATTGAATTGGTTTTGCTCTTGCTTGTAGCGACTGCATCAGTTGGGCGAGTGTTTTCTGCAATGAAATATATAAAGACAGATTTGCGAAATAGAATGAGAGATAAATATTTGAACGACTGTGCATTGGTTTACATCGAGAAACCCTTGTTCGTGAAGATTTCTAATGAAAGAATCTTGAAGCGTTTTCAAGATATGGCTACTCGTAAGCGTCAGTTGTTGAACACCACAAAATCTACTCCTGTTTAAATTGTAAGAATATTGATTTATTAACTATTTCTAGTTTGTTGAATGGATA
>JAOWAN010000001.1:608468-621376 GCA_028566635.1 Lobelia cardinalis
AAGATAAAGAACAGAATCCCCCCACTCAAATCCCCTCTCAATCCCAATCCCATCCTCCAAATTCAACAATCACAAATGTGGGGTTGGAACGAATCAAACACCCCCCCACCCCCCCACAAATTTGACTGGTTCCTACTCGTTTTTCCTTTTCGGTTTTGTTCTCACTAACTGAGTACACCAAATATATTTTGCAGCGTGCTAAACATGCAACCGTGTATCTTCCGGCTGGACAATCTTGGTATGATCTTAGATCTGGAACTGTGTACAAGGGCGGTGCGGCTCACAAGCTTGAAGTATCAGACGATGCAATTCCTGCATTTCAAAGAGCTGGAACCATTATTCCAAGGAAAGAACGGGTTCGTAGAAACTCCAAACATATGGAGAATGATCCTTACACTCTGGTATGTCTATTACTCACGGCTCTTTGTTCACTAAATGCACCACCTAAAATACCCCCCATAATCATCTCTCCATTATTCTTGCCCCTGAAATACCCCCTATGTTTCATATTTTTGGAGGGCAAAAGTGTCAAAATTGATTAAAAGTATGTATCCGTAAATGTATGCAATTAATCATTTTTGTACTATCCCATCATTACTTTTCACATGCACTAGCTTTTAAATACACATATTTATTAGTATAACATTTTGCCCTCCAAAAGATGAAAATCGGGGTGGATTTTGGGAAGCAAAAAATGGCGAGAAGACTATTTGTATACCACTCGAGGTGATGTTAGATCAACTCAATATGTGTACACCCCCTCCCTATATGGCTGCCTTGACTGTAATGGATGTAGTTCTAGGTAGTGCCGGGAGCCTTTTCTTGGTTTGGTTATTTTTGATGTTCTCGAGCTCTTGATAGTTTGCTTTGGTATTAAATGATTCGAGTGTTCTTCCATTTCTTCGTTGGTTTAGGTAATTGCGTTAAATAGTTCAGGGGCAGCTGAAGGTGATCTCTATATTGATGATGGCAAAAGCTTTGAATTCAAGGAAGGAGCTTACATCCATCGTCGTTTTATACTATCTGATGGGAAGCTTATGTCTGTGAACTTGGCATCTGGTGGCAAAACCCAATATTCCTCGGATTGCATTATCGAGAGGATCATACTGCTTGGATACTCATCTCGGCCAAAGAGTGCCCTCATTGAGCCATCAAACGAGAAGGCTGAAATCGTACACGGACCACTCCAACTTCGTCCTGGGCGCAGCTCCTCTGTTGTTCTAACCATCCGCAAACCTAATGTCCGAATCGCTGATGATTGGACCATACAAATTTTTTAGGTGCTCATGGAGAACAACTTCTCAATATCTTTTTGTTTGTTGTTAAGACTTGATAGAATTGGCTATTTAATGGAGTTAGCATAGTGGAATAGATGGTTCACCATTAGTGTAAGAGATGCATTAGACTGACTTTTTATATTTGGATTCTGTAACTCAAGGTTTTACATTCTATAACTTATTAATAACATTTTTCATAACTTCCCTCAAAGCTAATTTTGTTAAAAAAAATTGGTCAAATATTCTTTATCACTTTGGTAAAAGTCAACCTTCTAAATCGAATTCAACCGATTATTTCTGAAAAAAGTTCAACCTTAACGAATTTACCTAAATATTGGAATAAAACATTTTTGTTTTTGGGATCAATTAAGTTAAATGAATTTAAACTCCTTTTACGGAACGAAACGATTTCTTAATCTTAATCTTAAAAATTTATTTTATTTTTTCTTCTTACAATATATATTTCAAAATTGAATTTTTACACATATTAATTTTTTTATATAAATGAATTATTAGAGAACTCAATTGCAACCATTGAACACCTATAAATATGAATTAATATACATAATTTTTAAATTAGACTTGGATCAGGAAGTCAATTTTTGATGAGTTGATATGAACTTTTATAATGATTAAAGTAAAAAATAATCAAAAATTAAAAATAATGATGTATCGACTTAATGATCCAAGTTTTAAACTAAAATTAATATCAATGTCATGAATTGAATTATTATAAATAAATTATTAGAGAACTCAGTTGCAATCATTACACTACATATAAACATGAATTAAATTAAATAATTTTTTATATTAATTTAAAATGAATTATCACTGTCAAGTCTATCATGAATTAAATTTCTTTAAGTATAGAGTTGGAGGGTATAGTATGCATATTATTTATTGTGTAAGGACGTAAATGTCATTTGGACAAAATATCAAACCGAACTAACCAACGGCTTCAAGACAGTCGACGTTGAACTCCAATTTGCCAGTAGTAAGTCTCCCTTCTTCCCTCTTTTTCATGTTCATCTTCTCCATTTAATTTTACGAAAATTCTTCACAACTCTAAGAAGATTTGGTCCTCAGAGTGATCATCAGTGTCATGAAATGAACAAAGTTGGAGCGGAGATTGTTGTTGGAAAATGTCGATGATGGCCAGGGTAGGATTGTCGAGATCATTGAACGGAAAATTAGGGTTAGGGTTTTGTTGGAGGAGGTGGGGGGGCAGTGGTGAGAAATGTAGCGGTGGTAAAAGGGTTGTTGTGGCGTTGTGGGGGAATGGTGATTACGGAAGGTTGGGACTTGGGAGCTTGGAATCCCAATGGAGGCCTGCTTTTTGCTCCTCTTCTTTTGATAATCAAAGTATCCGGGAGATTTCTTGTGGTGGAGCCCATACCCTCTTCTTAACAGGTTTTTTGTGCTTCCCCTTCTTCTCAATTAATTTTTGCATGTTTGATAAATGGCCTTTGCTTAGAAATTATATGGAGCGCACATGCGCTCCTAGCAAGGAGCGCCTATGTGCTCCATATTCATTCTATTACGTTGTTTTGTTCATGTTTTATTACTAAATGTTCATTTTATTGTTATTGTATTTTTAGTAACAACGATAAAAATGAACATTTAATTTTAGACAATGAACAAATAACGTAATAAAATGAATATTGTTACATAGGCGCTCCTTGCTAGGAGCGCATGTACGCTCCATATACGGACTGGCCTTTGCTTGGTTCTAGAAATAGTCTGGTTTACTACTCCGTCAGTTCAGTGAGTGTTCTGTTTTGACTTTTTCTTGGTCAACTGAATTAAATTTTTTCGAATTGACTTGTTGCGAAGTTATAAGAACTGTTATGGATAGTTATACTTAATATTTTTATAGAGATTTAAACTGTAGAATTGAAAACACAATGAAAGTATTACTATGTTAGATAATAATTTTAATACTCCCTTCATCCCTAAATGAGTTTCAGGTTTTGACTTTTTCTGGTCCATTAAACTTTGTCCAATTTTTTAGGAGAATGGACCTGATATTACGAAGTTATAAAAAAATGTTAACTATAGTTTACTGAATATTCTTACATGGATAAATTAGTTTTAAAATAATGATATTCTTTCCAAACTGGACGAACATCTAGTCATCTTGGGGCGGAGGGAATAATTTATTAGGTCGACTTTTCAAAAGGTGAATAGGATACTCAAGTGGAGATTGAGGGAGTATTATTGAATCAGTGGCTTTACTACTATTTAATCAGTGGTCTTTTCTGAGTCACTTTTGAAAATGCCTCCTTAGCTTCCAGGTAAACAGAGGCTCATCACAACCCACTTAAAGCCATCAATTACACAATTTAAGACATATATAGAATCATTTCCGTACTTGTCATAAGAATATCCTAGCCAGTTTCTCACCCTCAGACCTGATAAACATTCATGTCCCGCTACACTTCAATTAGGGCGAGGACAATTTGGCATGAATTGGCCATTTCATATAAGGAACTTTGAGCACTAAAATCTGATATAATAGATAAATAAACCTAATAGCTATCCCCCCCCCCCTTCCCCACAGGTTCTCAGCTTTTGGACGAAGAAAACAAAAGCGTGTTATCTCGATTAACTCTTCCTTGAAATCGCTCCTTCTTGGGATACATTTATGGAGGTGGTCTTGGAAAAATTTGAGTTTTGATAATGTTGCCTAAAGTACTAGTTGGGTTATGATGTGAAACTTCTCACTTGGCTGAAATCTCGGAATGCAGAAGCCTTTGAATTGAGATCTGTTCGCTTAAAGTTCAACGAGCATGAAATCTGTGATATTGTTTCTAGTAAAGAAAGAGTACGTGTCACTGGAAATTCTCTATTTATGTCTGTATATTTTGTCTTCAATAACATTCTCACTTTTAGCTTTATACATTGCCTGTAACCTAATTGAGTTTGAAGCCATTTTTGAAGAATGTCGGCTGCAATTAGTTCAGCAACCTCTGTATATCTTTAAGCAAATATTTTGTTATTCTTACATTTGTCCTACTTTTGGCGTGAGACGGAAGGCCCCTATTCCATATGAGATTGATTGGGTTTTAAAGATTATCAGCTAAATTTACTTCAACATGGCTAATAGACTAATAATCCTCTTTCGCCAGAAACTGGGCGTGTTTTTGCGACTGGACTAAATGATTATGGGCAGCTAGGCATATCAGATAATAGAAGTTATGCATCTGTACGCCATCTTATCCCTTTTCTTTTTGATGTATCACCCCTTTTTTTCCCCCCAAAAGTTCTCCCATTCTGCCATTTGTCTTAGATGGCTTAAGTTATTACTTATTCTATATGACATACTCGATAATGCTTTAACGGTTTGTCTTTTTGTGCCTTTGAAGACTTCTATTTTATTTGATGATTAGTGAACCGTGATTTGTTGTTTTGTTAAAACACCAGAAAAAGAGCGAATATTGATTGTGATTTAAGTGTCCATTGCTTAAGCAGCTGGGGAAGGATTTGATATTATGCAGAATTCGAAATTGCAAAATGGGTCCCCTTTCTGTTTACATCATTTTTGGTTGTCATGTTTTAAGACCTTTTACGTTCAGTTAGTGCAGATATGAGTAATATACGAAAGTAAATGTGTCAGAAAGGAGCAATATGTCTGCATTTCTGATTTTATACTGATTGTGTGGTTCCAATTTGGGTAAGGTTTTGGCTGGGTGGATAGAGAATCTGATTAAGCCATCTGCATAAGAGGTTACCTGATCTTGATATTAATATTGCCTCTAATATTTCTGTCCTGAGATGCAGATATATTTGATATAAAATTGCTCTTAGGTTGTTGACATGATGTATGACTGTCATTCCAGGAGCCACTAGAAGTTTCTGGACTTCCAAGAGAAATTATGAAAATTTCGGCAGGTTATTACCATTCTTCTGCAATTACAGGTCTACTATACTGTCTCCAATAGCGTGATGAATAATTTTTCTGTTCACCGGTTGTATGTTTTGCAGCAAGTAATTTGGCTTTCTCTAATTGTTCTTATGCTTGTAAAGCACTTCTTTCTCGTTTGTTTTTCCACTAAAATAATTTTCTGAAACTGGCAGTTAACGGGGAACTCTATATGTGGGGAAAGAACTCAAACGGAGAACTTGGTCTTGGAAAGAGTAAGAATTTTATCACGTGCCTTTTGTTATGTTGTTACTTCAGACTTTGATATGTCACTAGTGTCTCCTTTTGCTACTGAAACTCTTATCATTAAATATAAATCCATAACTCCTTCAAATGATACTTTGTATCGTAGTGATAGTCAACTTCCATTTTCCACTATCTGGATGATGGTAGGATGTATTATACCTACCATACATTTATGCACTAAAAGACAGTTTATGTTTATGCCTTGTGATAACTAAGGAAAATTGTTATGAGTAGGTTTACTCTTACTTTTTGTTAAAGAATAATAAGAATTGCTGATATTCTTGTATGAAAGCGTATTTTATCTTTAAACCTTTCATATCTGATACTGTCTTCTTCTAACTATTAGTAAATCATTTTTGGGGTATAAATGCTCAACCTGGTTAATCAACATTTGCAGAGGCAGCGAAAGTGGTTCCTCTCCCAAGTAAAGTTGTTTGCTTGAATGGAGTTCCTATCAAAATGGCTGCTTTGGGTAGTGAGCACTCAATTGCTGTTACAGGTTAAATATGTGACCATGGTTCTTGTCTTCTGGGGTGTGCGTTTGTGTATAGGTTCTGGTGTCATTATCTTTAATGCTCAATTTTGAGGAATTTATGTTTCTCATTGAAGTTTATATTCTTGTTCCAGAAAATGGCGAGGCCCTAAGTTGGGGAGGAGGAAGATCTGGGAGACTTGGTCATGGACACAAATCAAGCTTGTTGGGACTCATAAGAAACACCAGGTTCGTTTTACTAGTTTAGAATCATCTTCGAAGTTGCTGGTTCACACTTTTGTTGGTCAAATTGAAATTAAGTTCTGTGTGCAAATTGAATAATTTAACTTGTACTAGCATATTCTGGAATAAAATTATTCTATTCCGAAAAGGGGAGTGATAGGGTCCATGCTTTCGAATTGCCCTGTAACAATGGAAGAGAAGGCGAAGCAAGTTACAATTTACTCTGCATAATCCCCCCCCCCCACCCCTATTTTTGTGCCATCAAACAACATCTTAAGAAAAATTTTATCGGCCACTTTTCTTTTCTTGTAAAACCCATTAACCAACTGTAAGAGAAAAGGGTAGGTCGAGGTATTCATTTCCTCATTCAAATTCATTTCAAAACTGCTGGTTCAAAAAAAAGCATTAACAAGGCAACACTGTAACTCTTTCCTAATCCAGATGAATTTCATGATGCATTTTGGGCAGGCAGATTATTTCAGTGTCGTGTGACTCGTAGGGGTAAGCTCGAAAAGTAAGTATTTCAGGGGCTCCTTACGGCCTCCAAATTGTACAAGTATGATGCAATATGCTCGCAAGGCCTCCTTATGCTGTAATAAAGTATCTCGTCGAGTTCCCTTGAAAGTAATAGTGAACATTACTTTTACCGAGCATTCATGTATATATTCGGTATTCATTTTTGGTAGGCGCAGGCAGTCGCAGATTCGAGAATGTGACATCAATAATCTCAATCTTGATGACCTGAAGTTCAAATTTAAGTGCAATTCAGTGATACACCTCTCATATATCAGTTTTCAGTTTTCTCCAGAGATTCCATTGTTCTCTTCCTTCTATCATGTCATAATAAGCAAAAGGATGGCCCAGTCCACAAGCCCGTGCCCCCCAACCGCCTGAAGGGTGTAATTGCACTAAAATGCATTTCTGTACTTTCATGTTCTTTGTCTCATTTCTTTTTTCTCCTACTCATCCTTAAAGAACGGCTTGAGTTGAAGTTTACTAGAAACCTGCAAAAGACTAAGATCCTGATCTTTTGGTTTAAGACGGTCAAATCAAATGACCTATATAGTTTTCCGTTCAAATAATCTGAATGAGAAAATGAGCTGTACATGTATCTTCATAGTGTTTGTTGTACCTCTTTCTTTTTAAAAAAGTTTTTAATATTTATATTCACATCAATTAAGAGTTGACAAGCACTTCACTTGGAACAGGACATCAAGTTTAAACCTGCTTGTAGTAACTGGAATTTATATGCATAACATCTTCATTTACTTCATATGCAGTGAATATACACCACGGTTGATTAAGAGACTTGAAGGAGTCAAGGTGCTTTCCTTCTTGTCAATTAAGTTGCTTTTTAATGGTATTGCCATCTTAAATTGTAGTCAGTTAGTTTTAAGAGAAGGCTCATCTCTTGTTGCTCCCTTGTTTGCACCATTTTGTGAACATAGATCAAAAGTGTTGCTGCTGGGATGTTACATTCTGCATGCGTTGACGGTACAAAATGTTACCCTTCCTCTTTGCACTTTATGGAAATGACATTTGTTATGTTCAGAGTCTCATGTGATACTGTAACTTTCTGAATTTCAGATAATGGCTCAGTGTATATATTTGGTGAAAAAGCAGTGGAGAAACTGGTAAATTCCTGAAACCAATGTGATGAGTCCTAAAAAGTTACTATAATATGAATGAAACTAGCTAATGCTAATATTAAAAATGAAATGTAGGGCTTTGGGGATCCAAATCCTGCTTCAATACCATCTATGATCAGCCAACTTCCATTTTCTGAAGAAATTGCATGTGGTGCTTATCACTCCTGTGTCATTACAAGTACTTTCTGCATGCCATTACTCTTCCACAGCATAATTTTTTTCTTTACATTTGGTCAGTATATAATTGAATTGTGAAAGGTCTGGGTGCATTGTAGAGAGATATTTTTGTAGTTTAAACCAGTAGTGTCTTGATCATGAATGAGCAACCTTACTTTTGTGCCGAAGGCATGCCAGTAAATGTTCAAATTGTAGAAATATGATTTGATAATAACTTGTCTGTGCAAAGCCATATTTCAATTGATTTACCCTTGATCATGGGTGATAAAGTGGGTTAGTATAACTATAGTCACCATTAATCACTTGCTCTAGTGGTATCCCCTTCTCTTTTCTAATGGAGATTACAGTGGTTAGGGCTCAAGTCGTGTCACGAACAATAGTGAGGAGAAACTATTATCTTGTTGAAGATATCACTGGCTTTAAGCCCTCTTTGAAACACCTGGCAGACGGTATTTTTTGTCGGAGGCCCAATTTGTGACATTTGGTATCCCCAAAGAATATGTACTGCTCCACCTTACCGGGATGGAAGATTTTTTTAATACAGATTACATATCTTTATAATGTGAGTAGTGCTTAGTTTATGGCAGGATTGGATCATTCATATTTCAATTGATTAACCCTTGATAATGGGTGATAAAGTGGGTTAGTATTACTATAGTCACCATCAATCACTTGCTCTAGTGGTATCCCCTTCTCTTTTCTAATGGAGATTACAGTGGTTAGGGTTCAAGTCGCGTCAGGAACAATAGTGAGGAGAAACTATTATCTTGTTGAAGATATCACTGGCTTTAAGCCCTCTTTGTTATTTTTGGTGATGATTAATGGGGAACTATGTAAGTGGTTCAAAGTTTTGAGAGGGATTCGCCAGGGTGATCTGCTTAGAAGAAGCGAAGAGAGGGGGGGTGTCTTAGAGGGTTGTTTGATGGGTAATAATGGAATGAGGTTCTCACCTCCAATATTCAGATGATACCGCTATGTTCTTGTTCGAGGGGTTGGAGAGATTTAAGAATGTTCTCACCATTCTTCAAGTTTTTGAGGCTGTGTGGGGGTTGAAAATCAATTTGTCTGAAAAAAGAAAATCAATTTGTCTAAATGTTGTTTGACTGGGATTAACATGGAGAGTGAAGTAGTGAATTCATATTATTCTCTTGTGAGTTGTAGTGTTAGCAATTTCCGTTCACCTATTTTGGTCTTTCTTTGGGAGGGAATCCTTTGGCGTCTAGTTTCTAGGACCTTGTAGTATCTAGGGCTTCTAATGGATGGATCACAAGTTTAATATTACAATATATGGTAATATTGTAAAAATGGTCAAATGTGATCACGAATCTAATATTCCAACTTTTATCATCTAATATTACATTTCAATATTACCCACTTTCCATTTACTATCCCTATGCCTATAAACTCCAAAAATCAATTCAAACCTTTCACATCACATTGTCTCTTATCTCTCCTCTCTCCTCTTTCCTCAATTCTCTCCTCACATTCAAACTTTTCACATCACATTTAAATATTATAAATTACATTCAACCTTTCACATCCAAGGGAAAAATAGTCATATTAATATATATCTCATATTTACTCATCTAACTCCATCTCATATCATGAACAGTGTCATATTTCACCATATTACAATTTACACCTTATCGGACTCGTGATCCGTCCATAAGAGATTAGATGGGTGGAAGCAAGCTTATTTCTCCATAGGAGGTAGAGTGACCTTGATTCAGTCTTGTTTGTCCAGCATTCCGATAAATTATTTGCCTCTTTTAAGATACCGTCGGAGTTGCCGAGAGATTAGAAAGGATCATGGATCAATTTTTATGGAGTTGGGCGGGAGAAGAGTGTAGGGATCATTTGGTTGCCTGGGGGGTAGTGAGTTGGCCGAGGAGGGGGTTTAGGGCTTGAGAAATTGGTGATCGTGTTCAGTATCTCATAGGAGGTCACATGGCATTTCCCTTTTTTTCATTTGCATTCGTGTCTACTAATTTTTAAAATACTAATGTGATTGGAGAATGAATGCCCTGTCACTCTAACATGCAAATTCTTCTTGTGGTTTCATCATGTAGGTGGTGGAGAACTATATACATGGGGCTCTAATGAGAATGGTTGTCTTGGTATCGGGTACATGTCTTGTTAATTTATTGCAGATGGATATATAGATACATTAGATAAGTGACGCGAGTTGATGTCATATAAATTTATATGTTTTCGCATATCAGCTGTACGGATGTTGCTCATGTACCTGAAAGAGTTCAAGGTCCATTCACCAGGCATTCTGTCAGCAAGGTCTGTGGATTTCATTATTTATTTATTTGTGGAGAACTATAGATGAATTAGGATCAATAAATGTTTGGATATCTTCTCTTTCTTCACATTATATAACTATTTTTGTTGACAGATATCTTGTGGTTGGAAGCATACAGCAGCAATTTCTGGTGAGGATGGAAAACCTAGCTTGATTCCATCTTTCTATAACTGGCATATGATCATAATTTCTCGTTGAAATTAAACATGTGAGAGAATTTTATCAAATGACGGGAAGGCCCTCTCATCTCTGAAAACCTCAGCCCAGCATGCAGTTGGGTTGATTTTTTAAATTTTTAAAAAAAAACTCTTTTTCCTTTTATGGATTGGCGCAGTGGTCATTACCCATATTTTGTTCAACCCAAAAAAAGAAGATATTTCTTCTATTAATTGGGGGACAGTGTGATTTTCTATTTCATGTTTTTTTGCTGAAACAAGTGGCATGTTTGCCACATTTCTCTTTGCTGGTATTTTTAGAGAAGTATGTACACTAATTTACATCCAGGGGGCAATGTTTACACTTGGGGATGGGGAGGTTCACATGGAACATTTTCTGAAGATGGACATTCTTCTGGTGGACAACTGGTATTTTTTCACCTCTTCCTGATCCGCCGCCCCCCTCCCTTTTTACCTTATTTGTGTAGTTTGACTTGTGAAGTCAATACATAGTTTTTACGAATTGAAAGTAAAACAATATACTCTATGGAACTGGTAATCTCAACCTGCACTTTTACAATTTCCTAGTGCTGCTGTTTCTGTATCATCATACTGTAGTGTAATGTAGCGAGTAGATGACTTCTTTTAGAGCAACATACTCCAAAATTGAGATTATTGATCTTGTATTTCCAAGGAGAAGTTATAGCATGATTGTGTTAGGAAGAAATGTATGTGTGATGATGCAATTGTAGAATCGGTGCTTGATGTTTCAGTGATATGTACAACTTGCTATCCGCTTCTTTCTATGTTTTCCTCTTTTACTCTAAATCAGTGCCTAGTTCTTCATTGAGCTGCTCTTTTTCTTGAAGGGGCTTGGAAGTGATGTTGACTACATTGAACCGACGAAAGTTGACTTTGGCATCAGGATAAAAGCCTTGCAAGTCTCATGTGGTTTCAACCATACAGGTGCAGTACTAGAATACGACTGATTGCAGAGAGTTCTGACAAGACAGCCTTGCACATTCTTTAATCAAGTTTACATCAGCTTCATGCTCATATAGATGATACATCATACACTAGCTTGAAACTTGAACACCATAAAAAGTTGGAAAACCACCCTAGAGTAGGGTTAGAGATTTCCGTGTAAAGCCCACTGTGAAACAAATAAAGGTTATGTAAATGTGATAAAAGTACCAAATATGATATAGAAGCCCAAACCCAGTACATTCTCAAAAAAGTTGGGTAAAGATACCCCTTATACTGTTTGAACATACTGGTCTTTGTTGAGTGTAACAAAATGTTGAAAGATGTTTGTCGAGTTTTGAGGCATTTTTCTGTAATGCATATTGACCAATTGAGTAATGTGTCAAAAGTTGATTGGAATCTGTTAGCCAGCATTGGGGGCGAGAATTGTGTTGCAGATGAATTACCTAGTGAGAACGCTAGTTAACGAATAGTATTACGTGAAAATATGTTTTACCAACTCTTTAAAGTGATTCTACACCTTGAATGGTTTATATGGCCTTGAAAGTGATGTAGCGAAAAAATTGATTGATTTGCTGATATTATTGTACTGAGAGTTGCAAGTGAAGCTCATTGTTATAAACTGTTGGAGCTTATTGCCCAGTGCATTTTTTTAAAAATCTTTCTCGAGTGTATAATTGGGTTTTCAGGTAAGAAAGTCCACCCAAATTGCGGTGGGAAAACTCTGGAAATCGAGTTGCCCTCTGAAAATATGAACGCTTCTTATATGGTTTGTGTCTTGTGGTGCTTTGCCAAATGAAGATGGCCATCTGAAAAGCAAGTGATATCTACAGAAGGAAGCCGGCAAGGCTGAATTTGACCTTTACTGAATTTGCTGGATTTCAATATAGTTATAGTCTGAACTTAAAATAGGGGGAACTTAAAATTCAGGGGGTGCCAAGCCCGTTTTCAGCTATAACTGGATTTGTTGGGTTAATCCCTACACTTGTTGGTACATGGCATTACATAGAGGAAATGGTATAAATCTGCATCAGCTCACTCAAGCCTCTTTATGGAATATTCAAATAGCTGGACCTTGTATGATAGGATCATGCTCTTTAAGAGCGGCGGCAACGTCGCTCGCACGGAGCCCCGATGCGCGGCCTCTTGATTGATTGAGAGGACGACGATCAGGTCACGGACATCCCTTGAAAACTCGGGAAATGATACATGGTTGACAGGGGCAGACCTACCTTAGGGCAGGGGGGCCCCAACCAAAAAATCATTTACTCCCCCCCCCCCCTCCAGCAAAACACAATCAGCGCACCTCATGACCAGACTAGTTACAGCAGGCAGCAACCCAATTTGTATTACCTAAGTTTGTTTGAATGTATATAAATTACTATGTATTACACATTTTTATTTTCCATGTGCTTCGTACTATTATAGTACCAAAAAAAAAAAAAATGGAGACGCTGCCCCAAACCACCGAATGC
>JAOWAN010000001.1:621520-632976 GCA_028566635.1 Lobelia cardinalis
TTTCTTTTTGTGTGTGCTGTCTGTCAGACAAGTGTTACCTGAAGTGTTCCTAACATTCGAGGTAACATTAAAGTGTTTCTAACATTTGAGGTAACATTCTCTTTCTGTTTTCTCAAGCCATTGACAATTTCAAGGTTAATCCTCACGAAAAATATCATATGGAGGTCTTTCCCAAAAACCGAATAGTACAGGGGGGTTTTCCCTACTTAACCCTAAATTTAAAAGATCTTATGGTGTGTGTGTGAACCTATGAAAGGCTCCTAGAATGGTACGGAGTATAAACTAGTAGTAGAATGAATGTGTATTACGTACGTGGTGTATGAGAGGGTCCTTGGAGTTGAATGTTTAGCTAGAGCCTCTAATTTGGTGACAATAAAAACCTCGAAGCCCAAAACTTGGTATTAATGTTGCATGTGTGATGAGTAAATACCCATGATTTTGTTTTGAACAGGAAAAGGATTGGAAGCCCCTATCCGCGTGCTATCTTCTCTTCCATTCAGACAGTGACACGAGGCATAACGGTCTAAGGGCATCTTTAATAAAGGGAGGAGTCTCATTTTTCTATCCGCCCTATCAACTTTTATATTATTTTACATTACCTCTCCACTACCGGTCCGTATATGGAGCGCACATGCGCTCCTAGCAAAGAGCGCATATGTGACAATATTCATTTTATTACGTTATTTGTTTATTGTCTGAAACTAAATGTTTATTTTTATCATTGTTACTGAAAATCAACAATAACATTAAGAAAAATAAAATGAACATTTAGTTATAAAATATGAACAAAATAACGTAATAGAATGAATATGGAGCACATATGCGCTCCTTGCTAGGAGCGCATGTGCGCTCCATATAATTTCTACTCCACTACCTCACCTCCAAACTCATATTCCATCTCCAATAAATGTACTACTACTTTTGGTTTCACTTTATAATTTTATTATTACATCCTTTTTATTCTAAATTTATTAAATTTATTTATAATTATTTAGACAACAATAATTATTTAATGTAAAAAAAATTAATGTATCCATTATTATAAAATATTAAAATTAAAAAAATATGAATAAATTATTGAGTTAAATTAAAAATAGTTGAAAAACAATTATTACATTAATAATTTAAAAAACTAAACAATACATTAGTAATAAAATAAAATTAATACACACGTTTGCATAGATAATTCGAGACATAAAATTCAAATGTAAACAAAACTATTCACTATTGTTGAAATGTCAAACATGCTCAATCAAATTCGCTTGTAGTTATCGATGAATTGATTTGTTACGAAGTGCAATCGAATTTTGAGTATAATTTTCCACATAATTGGCATACTCAGGCAAAATTGAGGAATTTTGTTGGAACCATGGATTGAAACCATATTGGTTAGGATCCATTAAACAAAGAAGAAGAAAAATATGAAGAAGTGAGGTGTGATTTAACAAAAGGAAGTGTGACCTATTTATACTAAAAATTTAAGAGTATAGATAATAATCCAAGGGTTTAAATCAGAGGAAATCAAATAAATCGCATCCGACAATTGATATCTAGATAAGAAATCTAAAATTAATAATATTATCCAAAATTAATTTCATTCCCATTTTCTATTTTTAAATTGATATTATGCCATTATAACGTTAAAAAATTAAATTAATATAATTTTTATTTCAAACTAACTATTAAAAAAGGATAAAATATTAACTATAATCAAAATATGTATACATATTATTGGTGTATAACTAAAATTATTTATCATATATAAATAAATTATATAAGTTAAAAAAAATTAAATAATAAAAAACATAAATAATATTAGATAAGAAATAAAATAAAAATTGGGATAAAGAGAGTCCACTTGGCACATTTTTATTGACCAAGCCTTACCTCTCCCTCACATTTCCGAAGGCCTACTACTTCTCCCATTAATTTTTGGAATGTGTCCCCCTCCTCTACTCATCCTCCACCTCTCCATTTATTGCATGTACCAGACCCCATCCCCTTCCACTACTTCTCCACTTATTAGAGATGGCCTAAAACCTTCAGCAATGGCAGACTTGTGCAGCAAGTTTGAATTTAAGATATGAAATTAATTTCCTTCGCCAGAAAGGAATTCCTCTTCGATTAAATACAATATCGTTACAAAAGTTATTATACAAATTTTTGTAGATTCTGATCGACTGCAAATTTGCAATTGCCCTCAAGCCTTGGTCTATAAACCCTAAAAACCACAACCTCTAATCAGGGGTGGATCCAGGCCGATCCCACCGAGGCGAAAAATCCTTTAAGGGATGTAATATCGCCGAAAAAGATAGAGGTTTTCGACTCCCCCCCCCCCTCCCATTCGTCTCCAGCGGAAGCAACGTTAAACCAGAAATCCAAATCATTTTTTTTTTTTGAAAATTTAAAGACAAAATGACGTCGTTTTGTTAAATGAAATTTTATTTCAAAACGACGTCGTTTCATTTTGATTTTTCATAACATTTTACACAACAAAGCTAGAATTGAATATGAATTTTTTTTTACATCAAAAACAGAGTTTAGCTTATGTTGTTGAGAGATGCAGTGCATTAAATAAAAAGGCATATCTTATTCGGGTGACTGCATCTCTTGATGTTATCCGTCATTTCTTGGGGGAAGATAATTCTTTTAGGGGACATGACGAGTCTCCAACTTCCTTAAGATCGGGTAATTTTTTATCGATGTTGCGATGGTATAGTGAAAGGAAAGAGGAGGTTGGTAATGTTATTTTTCTAAATGCTCCGGAAAATCATTAAATGACTTCTCCAACTATTAAAAAAGATTTGATTAATGCTTGTGCAGTTGAAACAAAACTTGAAATATTGGGTGAACTTAGAGATGGATTATTTTCTATCATAGTTGATGAATCCCGAGATTGCTCAATAAAGGAGCAAATGACGATTGTCATTAGATATGTGAACAAGAAGGAGGAGGTAATAGAAAGATTCTTGTATTTGGTTCATGTTAAGGAGACTACCTCGATACGTTTGATGAGCAATTCTCCAATATTGAAGATTTGAGTTGTTTATCAAAGAAGTTGGTTGAAACCAAGAAAGATAAAATGTTTGCATTAGTAAGTCTTGCTCTTACCTGTAGCGTCTGCATCTGTCGAAAAGGCGTTTTCTGCAATGAAATACGTCAAGACGTCAAGACGGAGTTGTGAAATAGAATAAGAGATAAATACTTGAATGACTGTGTATTGATATACATTGAGAAACAACTGTTCAAGAATATTTCTAATGAAAGAATCTTGAAGCGTTTTCAAAATATGAATACTCGTAAGGACCAATTATTGGGCACCACGAGATGTGTAGTGTTGTTTAAATTATAATATTTTAAATCGATTATTTTGTGTATGAATTATTATAGTATTCTCCCTTATTTTTTAAATTTTTGTAGATCCGTTCCATTTATTTACTTACACGACCCGAAAACAGTACAATCTCGCCCCACTGCGAGAAAATACTGTCTCCGCCCCTGCCTCCAATATCCCTCTCTCCACCAATCCTCCAATGGAGCCGTCGCAGGAAGTCAGGAACCCATCCAACAACCACCATCAGAAGAACAAAGCAAGAAGGCTTCCAAAAAGGAAGCCGCGAAAGCCGAGAAGCTCCACCGCTGCCAAGAAGCAGCCGCCGCCGCCGCATCCGGCGCCTCCGGAATCCCAATCGACCTCCTCGCAGCCAACTACGGTGACATACCGCTAGAGGACCTCCAGTCGAAGTGCGTCACCGGCAGAAACTGGGCAAGGTCGAAGAGCTAAACAATGAGAAGAAGGACCAGACGGTCTTAATAAGAGGGAGAGCGCAGGTCGTCCGGCCCGTGGGGAAGAACAGAGCGTTTATTGTGGTGAGAAAGAGGGGGTTTACCGTACAGTGTGTGCTGAATGTTGCAGAGGGAATAGTTAGTCAGCAGATGGTGAAGTTTGCTAAATCACTGAGCAGAGAGAGTATTGTTGATGTTGAGGGTATTGTTTCGGTTCCGGATTTCGCCATTACAGGCGCTACTCAGCAGGTTGAAATTCATGTGAGGAAACTGTACTGTGTCAGCAAGGCCATGCCCGCACTTCCTATAAATATTGACGATGCTGCCAGAAGTGAAGTTGAAATTGAAAAGGCATTGGAGGCTGGGGAACAACTTGTTGGTGTCAATCAGGATACACGTTTGAATTTCAGAATTCTGGATTTGCGTACGCCCGCCAAACAAGGGATTTTTCGCATTCAGCACCAAGTTGAAAAGATATTTCGGCAATTTTTGGAGAGTGAGGGTTTTGTTGGAATCCATACACCTAAAACGATAGCAGCAGGATCTAGCAGTGAAGGTGGCTCAGCAGTTTTAAAACTGGATTACCTGGGACAAGCTGCTTGTCTGGCTCAATCCCCTCAACTTCACAAGCAGATGTCAATGTGTGGTGATTTAGAGCGTGTTTTTGAGATTGGCCCTGTTTTTAGGGCAGAGGACTCCAATACACACAGACATTTGTGCGAATTTACAGGTCTTGATGTGGAAATGGAGATCAATGAGCACTATTCGGAGGTGATGGACATTGTAGACCGCTTGTTTGTTGAAATGTTTGATGGTTTGAATAGATGCCACAGAGAGCTTGAAGCAATTGGAAAACAGTTCCCATTTGAGCCTTTGAAGTACTTGCGGAAGACCTTGCGCCTTACTTTCCAAGAAGGGGTTCAAATGCTCAAGGATGAAGGTGTTGAAGTTGATCCACTTGGTGACCTTAATACAGAAACTGAGAGGAAGTTGGGCAAGCTTGTGTTGGACTAGGACTGAATTCTACATACTTCATCGTTATACAATGCCTTGCCATGACGACCAGGCTTACAGTAATTCATTCGATGTCTTCATCCGAGGGGAAGAGATAATATCTGGAGCACAGCGTATCCACATTCCTCAACTTTTGGCCGCTCGTGCAGAAGCATGTGGAATTGATGTCAAGAACATATCAATGTCAACATATATTGATTCCTTTAGGTATGGTGCACCGCCCCACGGTGGATTTGGAGTGGGGTTAGAGCGTGTTTTTATGCTCTTCCTTGGTCTTAAAAACATCCGTTCAGCATCACTTGACCCTGGTGACCCTCAGAGGATTGCTCCATGAGATAAGGGTGTTAATTACTTTTCCTTTACTTCAAGTACATTAATTACTATGATAAGGGTATCTATCTTACACCATTGATGCACTGTAGAAATTTATTATAGTTTTACTCGTTAATTCTAGCAGTCGTTAAAATGTAGCGAATGGAGTGTAAAGTTTAATGCTCTTTTGGAACGAAGGAATTTAGAGTTGGTATACCGAGAATGTCTCCATTATAAGATGAACATATGATCTTGAATTAGGAACATGATTAATCAAAAGTGAACATATGATCATGAACGAGTGCACATTGAGCTAGTGTAGACGTCTCATGAACGAGTGCATATTAATTATAAGTAGTTGACAATATCACAATCACTTTGTTGATTCCTCTCCTAGGGTAAATGCCAATTGAGCTAAGGCATATTAATTATATGCAGGTGACAATATCTCAGCACTTCATCGGGTTCGCTCCTAGTGTAAATGTCCCATGAACGAGTTAGTTGGTCGAATTTTTTATTATCAAATCTAGCTGGCTATTTGGTTTTGTGCTTACTATATAGATCAAGACATTCATTTTTTAACGAGCTTGACATAATATAAATGACCCATTTGAGCATAGAATTTGGGTTGGCTTACCAAATTATGACATATAGCAAGCCAAATGTGACAATGGTTGGAGATGCTTTTATCATATGCATTATTTCACATTGGCAGCCAGACACAAATGAAAGAGATCCAGCAAGCAAAAAAGCAGTTCTGATGAGTAAAATTTCTTTCAAACATCAAGTGTATTTTCTTATATCCAAAAACTCTGGCCCAACAAATCACTAAAACCATCTACATCCTGATTTCATGTCACCTAAGGAATTCATTGCCTGGTGGAGTCAAGCACAAAACTACACGCCCACAAATCTCGTACCACATCGCTACACCTACTACGTCAAATCGTTAACTCTCTCTATCACATTTTCCCAGTGGGAATGTGCGTATACCTGTGTGAATTGGGGGGTTTACAATATAGACTGCTCATCAGAGGACAAAAAAATGAGCATAAAGCTAGGGAAAAACAAATCGAAAAAGAAATCAGGTGTGGTCCCAAAGTGAAGGTGTGAATAAATAAGGACAGGCAATGTGAGGGCTTCCGGCCATTTCAAGGGTCTGGGAAGGAGAAGGCTGTTTCTGCAATTTGAACTGGACCTCCAGTCCACAACCAATCTTCTGGTGAGATGTGAGAAATGAGCAACAGATGGAGTTTGGAAATGGAGAAAGCTGGAGGCCAATCTTCTGGTGAAATAATTTCATGGAAAAGCAAAAGTAAGAATATAGGGATCATGAAAGCTGGAGAGCAATCTCCTGGAGTAGTAATTTCTTCTGAGAAGCACTGATGACGCCTTTACACTCTGCATCCACCAGAACCTCCGTCATAATAGCAGCTGCATGACCTCTTGGCTCCTCAGAAGCTGAAGCTCTTCGCAACATAAACACCTGTTCACCACCAAACCAATCAAGAGCACAAGTCATTTTAGCAAACACGAGTTAAATATCTGCATGCAACTTTTATGTCCATCTGACGAGGAGATCATGCTCCCCATTGCGGTTTAAGGAAGATCATGAGAGAGAGAGAGAGAGAGAGAGAAAGAGAGAGAGAGAGAGAGAGAGAGAGAGAGAGAGATTTATATTTTCGAACTAAAATCGTTGTTGTATCATCAATGATTGGCATGCGTATAACACATAGTAGTCAACCTCAGGTGAAAGTAAATCATAATCATATCTTGATTGGCATGCGTATAACACAACAAAGCAAGGGCCTAACAAATACCTGTCCATGATGTGTTATCTCTAGACACCCTGGTTGCTGGATAAACGGCTCCCCATCTATTTGAACAGGAAAAGGATTGGAAGCATGTATTCTTATGGTCTTCCCTTGCGCTAGCCTCCGTGCTTGTGAAAGTCCAATCTGTAGAGCATAACCAAAGTCATAAATCAATACTTCAACAGATAAACATGAAGCGCACACCACTTTTGTTGGTGCAATGAAAATTACATGAAAAAAAAAAAAAAGAGTTAAATTTCATCAGTGTGATACTTTCCACTCTAAAGAAGGTCACTTCAAAACTGATTTACCAGAAAACCCTATTTCCTCTGCAATGTATGTTTCTATACCAACCTCCAGAAATATGGTACACCTCCGTTGCAGACAAAAACGTCACCGATCAAAATAGTTCCCCAAGCTACGTCCTTAATAACACACAGCTTATCATATAAAAAAGGGATATAGAATGCCTGAGCTTCACCATTTTGGCATCTAAAATAAAGCCACACAGCCTCAAGTGTATTACACTAAATACAATAGAATGTGTCATTTCATTTATATATGTGTAGAGTGGCGCTAAAAATCTTGAACTTACATTAACCATTCATTAGTGAAAGGTTAACTTCTGGTTCAGAAAATGACAAGGATAAAATAAACTATAAAAGTGCACTTCACAAATAATCAAATATCTTATCCCTACTTCTACAAGAATAACAAAATAGCTTCCTCGAGCTCCAACGTCACACTGAAGAAAGAACAGAAAAGGGAATGTGCAAGACGAAAAAGGATTTATAAAGGTAAGGAAATATAAATATCAAACGAAGAGGCGTTCAAATTAATTTCTCATTTTTCAAATATATCAGTTTTTTTTTTGTCAGACCTGGTTTATCTATCTCAAGTTTGAGCAGATGAGTTAACTGTAAGATTAATAGTCAGCAGAGAAGGAAATGTAGATACACAAGCAAACAGAATGACTTGGAGGTAACTTCACATGTTTATATCCCATCAGAAAAAGGCAAAAGAACAGATGTAGGAAAGTAACAGAGATATCAAACCTGAAGCTTGCCAAGGTGCCAGGCTCCAGAAACACATACAACCTCGAGTGTTTTGTCATGCATGGACTGAAGATTAAAATTATCATCGTGATCATACTCATTCTGCCAAAGATCTACTCCACCCATATAGCTACCAATATTGAGCACAATTAAACCCTCAGCATCCTGTAAAGAGAAGAGTTTAGTAACACCAACTTATGAACTGTCATTAGAATGTGCCCAACAATCCTATCTTATGGTATACCTTTGGGATCTCTATGTCCTTTCCATCGACTTCAAGCCACACATGCCAGGGTAAGTCAGCACAGGTTCTGTCCAATATATCTCTGGCGCCTTCTTTCGCATACCGTAATTTATTGACAAACTGTTCAGAGCTTTTAGTTAGTAACAGCATGTGCAGAGAATAACGAAATGGATAAGTAAACCTATCGACAAAGCAGTGAAATAATTGCTAAATACTAAAAATGATATGCCACAACAACTTGAGAAATCTATAGCCAAACTAGCTTGCATGAAAAAGGATAAACTATCTTCAATGGAATAAAATTGTAATGTAATTTCATGATCAATATGTGAAGCAAAGGCAGCAAAAAGAGAGTGAATCATAAACAAGGTTTAGCTAAATGATGAAATTCATCATGTAACCTCAATACCTGCATTAAACTTCAGATGTACTCTATAATAAGTTAATGTTTGAAAATACGTTTATTGGAAAATGGCAGTAGTGGATGCAGAATAAGAGTGATGCCTACATGGCCTCGATCATTATTATGAGAAGTATAATGCTACAGGCCTACAAGTTAATACAGTTACCTGACTACAAAATTTATCAGGGTTCTCTTCACGAGTCGTGTGAAATTCATATGCAACTTTTGCATCACATCCAATTCCTATAAACAAATATAAATCAATTAATTAGTAAACAAAATGTTGTGTGATATAGCAAAAAGCACCTACTATGAAAGTGCCCCAGAACACCAGTTTAGAATCTGAGTTCAGAAATGTACTGTATTGGGATTAGGCAACCATGCATGAGTGACATTTCTCAACACCAAACATTTCTGGATGCAGAATCCTGGGTCACTTTGTTAGCATTTCATGAAAAATGTACCATTGCATATGAATTTCACACGACTATTTAGGAAAGAAAGTCAAGTACCTAAATAGTTCATCATGAACCTGGATTTCATGTTACTTGAACCAGTGTCGGATTTTTCTTCTACAATGTCAACCTTCCATCGATCTACCATTGTCACAGCAGCATGGTCGATGTCATGTAAAACACTGCTTAAGCCACCTTGGCCCTCCACCGTAGAGAATCCTCCTCCCCATCTCAAAACCCGTGACAAGTCATTTCCTGTTCCTAAAGGCAGAATAGCAACAGGTGGTGGAGATGCGAAGTTAAGCCTTTCAATTGCATCAAGGACCCAGGCTACAGTACCATCTCCACCGCAAACCAAAACCCTAAAATGAACATCACTGAACAGCTTTAAACCAGCCTCGGGTCCTTGTGAGGAACTGAGTTCAAAAACCTGCGACATTGATAATCTTAGTGTACCAAAATATAAAAAACCTATGCAAGGACAAAGCCGTAATATGCGGTACCTAAATAAATATAAAGTTTCTTGGAAGATATAGGAATATAATAATGTAAACTACAATGGGAAAAACACCTCTCAAGTACTAAATCATTCTATAGTTCACCAAAAAAGAAAAAGAAAAAATAATCAAACGTGTAGAATTGACATATTTTCTTCCTTTAATCCTAAGCTTATAAATTATTTGAAGAAACTGGCTCCCCTGATGTTCGAACACGCCAGCTACCAGTTGTCAGCCAAAGCTTTTTACACCAAACATGATAGATCTTTCTTGTAACAATTTCCTCATTGCAAGATAATGGTCACCACTTTCAAAGCATAATATTACGAAGCTCCTTCCTTTCCTAAGTTGACTACATTAATAAGATAAGTACCTACAAATATTATCACAATTCTAGTTATATGGGGTTCTTTTACCTTGGTAGCTTTTGGCTTGGTTTTGTAATGATTAACCATTAACGTGAGAATAGAGAGATATGACACACAAACACACAGAGAACAAACAAAAAAGCCAATCCAAAGAACAGCTTGGCATATGGATCCATGATGATTTGGATCGGAGGAAAAACAGAACAATTGTAATTGTACTTATGGAATGTAGAAATTCATGGAAACACTTGAGGTAGGGCAGGGAAAGACGCACTGATTATGATTTTGTGCATGTGCACTCCAGGGAGGGGGGGGGGAGAGAAAGAGAGAACCTATGAATAGTCTACCATCTTTGTCTGAACAAAGTGATTAGTGATTGGTCAAGTAGGATTTTGATTACCAATAACGTGAGGAAAACCTATTCTACATTTGGACTTTGTTTGCTCGGCATTCTACATTTGAACTTGACTGTGAGCTTCTGGAGAAACGCAGGCGCTATAAAAAACAGTAGGGATTGGAGGCGTGAAGGGGATAGCAAAGTCACTCTTAGCAATCGGATTAGCCATAAAAAATATGGGATGGTATTCAAATAATTATTGAGTAATGCACATCAGTGGCTGCCCTCATGTAATCAGACGACTAGGACAGTGAAGGGCCACGTGGAACCACCACTAGAACTATCAGCTGGAAAAAGGGACAAGCCCAAGGAAGATATTATTAAGGGATGCTCAACATAATACAGAAGTGGCATTGAAGTAAGACATACAACACATGGACTCAACGACCAAACCTCTGGGATGTTAAGCCTAGGAATGACCAACCTATAGTATCTCACATCATTTAATCTTCTTGGTGGTCCTAACTGAGTGCAACTCCGTACGTGCTCGAAAAAAATTAAGCAAAAACCAAACATGCCTGCTTGCTCCAACACCAAAATGTCATTGCACATCTTATCAATCATCAGCGTGAATTATGCAGCGGCATAAGAAAAAGTTTAAAGAAAATAGTATAGATAAATAAAGAGGTAAAATCTTAATTTGATTTAATTCACGATCAGAATTTTCCTGTTAGTCTTTTCTTATACTTGACAAACACATGTTGATTTCTCAGAACTATAACTGGAGAATCCTTAACTGCATGGGAACATTTGCAATTGATTATTCTACGGATTGAATGTAGTTTACAGCTTGATTTTTAATGGCAAATGGTGGGGATAAATCTCTACTCTTTCTTCTTTCTTTTTTTATGAGAGCAATTTTAGATGTGGTGGGGATAAATCTCACACGAAAATTTTCTTCATTTGTATGAAGGGGCAACAACAATTGTTAGAGTTAATGGAGGGGTAACGAGAGAGTTCCCTATTACGGTAGGCCTCCACCAAGGATCGGCACTGAGTCCATACCTCTTTGCTTTGGTGATGGATGAGCTTACTAAGGATATTCAAGACGAAGTCCCATGGGCTATGCTATTTGCGGATGATGTGGTGTTAATTGACGAAACCCAGAGAG
>JAOWAN010000001.1:638058-651756 GCA_028566635.1 Lobelia cardinalis
TTCCGCAATGCATGTGTTGTGTCATCACCGCGTCACTCCCCGGGAAACGTGACGTCACGGGACTCGGGGCGCGACAGTTGGGCTTTGAGCATATGAAAGAATTGTATAAGAGCGACCATGAGTTTGGCGAGGTTTGGGCCAAAGCAAGGATCGGTCGACCAGTTTTTCAGGTAGGATGGTTTTCTCTTCCATAGTCAGTAGCTGTGCATTCCCTCATGTTCCATTAGAGATTTGATCTTGATAGAAGCCCATAGTGGAGGATTAATGGGAAATTTTGGTGTTGATAAAACTTTGAGTATCTAAAAAGAACATTTCTTCTGGTCGCACATGAGGCGCGATGTGGAAAGGTTATGTGGTCGATGCATTGTGTGTAAGAAGGCAAAGTCGCATTCCAACCCCCATGGTTTGTACTTACCTTTACCTATTCCTGACCACCCGTGAACCGACATCACCATGGATTTTGTTATGGGATTACCAAGGAGCAAGAGATCGAGGTCGAGATTATGTGTTTATAGTAGTCGAAAGATTTTCAAAGATGGCACACTTTATTGCTTGTCATAAAACTGATGACACAACTCATGTTGCAGACTTGTTCTTTGAGAATATTATTCGATTACATGGTATTCCAAGGAGCATCGTTAGCGATCGAGATGTGAAGTTCCTGAGTTATTTTTGTAAGGTGTTATGGGGATAGCTAGGAACCAAGCTAATGTTCTCCACGACTTGTCATCTGCAAACAGATGGGCAGACCGAGGTGGTGAACAGGGTGTTGGGGCAGCTTCTGCGAGCTATAGTGGGCAGAAATCTGAAGTCTTGGGAGGATTGTTTACTGTTTGTAGAGTTCGCCTATAATCGAGCAACGCACAGCTCGACAGGTTTTTCGCCATTTGAGATTGTATACGGTTACAATCCAACCACCCCTTTGGATTTGTCACCGTTACCAGTCAAGGAAAGAGCTAGTTTGGATGGATGTGCCAAAGCCGAGGTAGTTAAAAAGTGGCATGAAAAAGCCAAGGCTGCATTAGAGAAGACCAGCGAAAAGAATAGATTGGTCGCCAATAGAGGGAGACGACCGATGATTTTCAAACCAGGCGACTTTATGTGGGTGCATTTCAGAAAAGAGAGGTTCCCCGAGCAACGAAAATCCAAGCTGCAATCGCGAGGTGATGGATCATTCCAAGTTCTTGAGAAGGTTAAAGATAATGTGTACAAGGTCGACTTACCAAGCGAGTATAATGTTAGTGCGACCTTTAATGTTGCCGATCTCTCTCCATACGACATGTTTGATTTGAGGGCAAATCCTTTTCAAGAGGGGGAGGATGATGAGAGATCGCCAGGGTCGACTCAAGAGGCGACCAAGTTGCAAAGACCTGTGACGCGAGCTCGAGCCAAGAAACTGCTAAATGGTTTCTCGCAACTGATTGCGAGCTATCAATGGGACAATTTAGGCGAGGAAGGTTCAGGAAAGTTAAGCTCGCTATGTTTGATCGACGGAAGGGCAAGCACAAACTTGCTCGACAGCAGCAGCAAGCCTTTTCCTTTTCTGATTTGGTTTCCATCGCTGGATAAAGTTTTTGTTAATTTCTTAATTTGTTTCCTAGTTAATTGTTTCCTAGTTTGAATTGTAATTCTTTTCTTATTAGGATTTCCTAATTAGTAGTTTTCTTATTCCAAGATAGTTTAGGATTTCAATTATGTAGCCTATATAAAGGCCTCTATTGTATTCATTAAAATTCAGTTTTTGAGTTTGAGATTAATTAAAAGCTTTTGCTTTGTTCCGAAAATTCTCTTTGAGAGATTTTCTTTTATTCCGAATTCTTTGTTCTTGAGCAATTTATTCCCCTATTGAGTTTTTAGGTTAATTACGACCTAGGAGTTTAATAGCATTCATATTTTTATCTTCTCAGTTTTTCAATCAATTGCAATTGTTGGGTTGATTAGTCATCAATTTTACCTTACCAATTAATGTTCCTAGGGTTTTCGCACTTGAAAAGAGTTTTGATCTTCCTTTGATCAATGTTCCTCTCATTACCTACCTTCAAACATCTGAAGCCAATACAAAAGTTCATCATCCAAACCATGTTTTAGGAGCTTCAAAGTGCCCATCACATCTAGTTCATCTCATAGCTCTTTGGAGTAGGTAATTTATCTCCTATATAGTTATTTATTTTCTAATTTGCTAGTGTAAATTTACATCTACATCTTTCTCTACTTTTGTAAATATGTATGTTATCATGTACCCCCCTCCCCCATGAATATAATGAATGCAATAGGATTTCTTGATCTCTACCATGATGTTAGCATTTTCTTTGCTTAAAGATCTATTAATATATGTTGATATACATGCTACCTTGCTTTCTTTCATTTCTCTTTCATAAATATGCTTACTAGATGTTAGATCTAGATGTGAATGGAAACAACGAGGCCTTAAACTTTTTTTTCAAAATTTTATTGTTTTTTCATTAGTATTCTTATGCTTTCATGTTTAGGAACAAACTATGAATTTCAAAAGGACCTTGAAATGTCAATGTGCTTGTGTTCTTAAAACCCTTCATGATTTGTAAAAGCCTATTTTCCTAAGTGAGAATTTCTTGGCATGAATATACAAAAATCATGCTCTATCTTGGGATTGGATATCATCTAAATATTAACTTGCTAGTATTATTAGACTTTGTAGTTTAATTATTTTTTATGAATGTTCTAATTCACTGCATCAAAAATCCTCAAATGGTAAATATTGTTTTCTAGTCCCATTAATGAATGTAAAAATGCATTTTGAAGGATGAGATGGGTTGCTAACCCTCAAAATCTGTTTTCATACCCCTTAGTTGTCACCTTTGCTATTCATAAATGCTAGTTTGTTCATAGGTTCTTGCCTTAGCTTTGATATGCTTAAGGTGACAATATGCATGTTTACATGTTGTTTATGCTCCTTAGCTTAAATCCTACGAGACTCATGCTCACCTTTGTGTAATCTTGCACTTTGACCAACCCAAATTAATCATTGACCAACCTTTAGCAGCCATGCATTTGTAGCTAAGAGGATTGTAAGTGATTTCCACTTATCCCATCATGACTCGAACTCATAACCAACCCAAATTAACTATTGACCAACGTTTAGGAGACATGTATGCTAGACATTTTAGAAATCAATTTAGGACGAATTGGATGATTCGGTTCTTCCCGATTCGTAACTAAGAGAATTGTAAGTGATTTCTCACTTATCCCATCGTGACTCGAACCCGTAACATATCGAGGACAAGAAATCACGTTTCAATGTACCGTTGCAGCCTCTCCTGCGCCATTAACCAAATGCCCTAGGCGTCTTCCCACTGAACCGCACTTTATTGTCCAAACAATTATTTCAATATCTCGTATTTACGTAATGTGCATGCAAATATATTGACAATGAAAAATAAAAATATGGGTTGTGTATTTGACAATTTGAAACAAACCAAATTATCGATTTGACTTAACTCGGCTCAACATATAGGGTTCGTACTTCAGAAAAATTTAAATAAAAGAGTATCTTTCTACCTTTCTTTTTCCGGTTAGAAAACTTATATAATTTGGTTTAACAAAATCAGAAGATTTGGAAGCTACATCAAAAACAAAATAAGTTATGTGTTTAACATTTTTTTAAAATACAGGTAAAACCTAATCAAATATTCCTCGAAAAGTGAATTCAAGACACAAAATTAACACTCATTTTGGAACGGATGGGAGTAAAATTTTAAGTTCACTTCACATATTTCTAACCAAGTTGACTACAAGAAGAATTCACCACTGTATTAATATTACACTTCAGAATTACAGTGTAGTTGCAGCATATATGATTGTTAAATGGCTCCATGTTGTGATTATATGCTATGTTGAGATAAAGTAAATTGGCTCTACTGTTGCAGCGTAGACTGAAAATTGAAGAGAATGGAAATAGAATGCATCAATTTCACTACTAAAACAGATTGAGCATTTTATTCCACCCAATTTATATCCAAATCTTTAAGTTTCAAGAGCCACTTCTCTGTATCTTGTGAAACATAAGGTTTAGATGGTGTCGTCTTCCCCACACCACCACCATTTACACCGCTAGATAATGCTACATGGTCGAATTTCCCGTCTTTGCTAAGGTTTGGCTGTCTATTAGGGTGCCTTACCTTAAGTGAAAGAAGGCGCGAAACTTCATGCAGACCACCCCATTTCTCCAATGCACGCGCTATGTCATAACGACCTACAACAAAAAGCTCCCAAAGATTAAAAATGCTGGTGTAATAAAACCGAGCCAACGCCTCAAGTGATTACTAGAAACTAAGCTATTTCATGATGATGGTAGCAGCACACTGCTGTTCCAAAAGATCCATGATATTTTAAAGCTTTCGTTACTTGTTTAGAACTCATCAGATCATAACATAGTCGGAATATGTAATTTCTAGTAACAGACTATTTTTGAAACCTCGTCTTAAACAGGCTTGATGTTCCCCATTTAGAACCTGGTCTGCGTACTAGGTTGCATACTTGCACATGTCCTTACCCAGCAGAGGGTAACAGAAACTAGATCTTCTTCACTCTCTTTCTTTTATTTTATCCTCTCTTTTCTTTTTGTCGAGGGAAGGGGGGGGGGGAGGGGTTGAGGGGGGAGAATATCCATGAATTAGTCAGTGACGCTCAATAGTAAGGCAAAAGGAAATGTAGATATCACAAGCAGGGGAGTGTAATGCTAGTTTCTGTACCTGCACGCTCAAATGATTTTCTACTGGGCATAAAAGATGGATCCATTCCCCAACTCCTCTGGAATCGGCTTATCTGTAGATAACAAGTAATATCACCAATAAAAGACAAAAGTAAGAATCATAAAAAAGTAAATTTACGATTATAATGAAGCATGATTTCCTTCCATAGTAGAAAAACTGCCTCCTAAATAATTTTCTTTTGCACTTTGCTGAACCGCAAATTTACAGGATGAAATCGATTGGAACTAGAGAATGTGCTAAAGTAAGTGAATAATCATTATAATGATATAGACCATATAGAACCAAAAGTTGACAACATCTCACCTCATCTTCCAAATTATCAAGGTTATCCCAATAGCCTTTTGGTTTCCGGTGCTTGTAAGCAAGGGCAAGATTCATCAATGAAGCAATTCTCCTAAATCCTCCCATTCGCGTGATGGCCTTTTCAATATCCACCCTTCCATGCTTCCTTAGCTGCTTTCTCATGGGCATAAATCCTTCCTGCCCGTGTTTCAATATGAAGTTCAGGAGCTCAGCTTTAAGCACTTCAATATCTCTCTGTAAGCCAGGAACTCGTGGTCTTTGTTTAGATGGAGATTCACCATCATGATCAGAGATCTTCTCAGCCACTGTACAATGATTAGCACACTTAATGCTGGCTGATTGTTGTTTGTCCTCTGTAGATAATTCATTATTAGATGCTTCTAGAGAGCTTTCTGCTTCTTTTTTCTCGATATAATCTCGAATTGCGCTCAAGTTAGATGGGAGGTCTTCGTATATGACCTGAATTTGTCACAACTCACAAGTTACCTATCTGTAAAAGCGAATAAAGACAACACAACTGAAATGGTTAACAGACATTCTTAATAAATGAAGCATTGTCTTATACAAGTTGCAATCTGTGTAATTTGGAAGTGAGGTTGTACTGTATGTCAATGCAGGATCAATCTTAAACCTATCATAGAATCTTAGAAACACTCAAAGCCAGACCTGCTAGAATAGAAAACGTTTGCAAACCTCTTCCATTATAGCTTCAGAAAGCAAAGAATTCTGATGCATCTTTGATTCCACACTATATTTCAACAGTGTATGATGATTCCCAAGTTGCTCCAGTAGCCATCTTCCCTTGAACGAGTCGAAGTCCCCTTCAACCTGTTCAAATGTTATCTCCTGCTCAAGATGTTCACACAAATCTAGGACCGCACGGGCATGAAGTACCATGTACAGTAAACCTTTACATCCTTCCTGGAAATTCATAACAATGCATAAAAGAAGATTATGCATTTGTTGTTAGAAATAGAAAATATTGGGCACTGAAACTTTTGTATGAATTGAATTAAATTGCTTTAAATACAAGATGCCTGAATGGAGCAAAAAATTATATTTTAGCAAGAGGACAGTAAACAATGGAAAAGAGACCATCAAACCTATGTACAGTTAATACGAGTATTCAAAGAGCAACATATCATATTTTAAATGTTTTATTGCCTGAGGAAAGTACCCTAAACCAATGGATAATGCCGAGAAATCTAAAACTCTGTAGAGTTTACAAAATGAAAATTATGGTTGCACCTGAAGAATGCGAACTCTGTTGTTTTCTCGTGCTAAGATCTTACTAATGGCTAAATTTGGAACAATTCTGCAAAAGAAAAGTTCAACAAAACAACTATGATTAGGAAGCTACCTTTAACATTTGCCCAAGTATTCAATGATCAATTAAGCATGTAATTACTATTGAGACAGTGATCTGCACACCATAGTAATCCAATCTTTTAACACACAGAAATGATGTACTTGGGGTGTATAGGACACCAATAATGCAGAATCGTACATTATATAAATGAAAAAATATGAACTAATTTTTCACTCCCTACCTCTTTCTCTTAGGCTCATGCTCTTTTTTATACCTTTTCTTTTACAAAATTCCAACATCATCGAGATCTTCTAGCATGGATGCATGCGTTTAGGCAGTGGTATGTCTAAAGTAAAGCTACATCAATCCTCCCTCCATCCTTCCATCCAGGTAGCAATTAGTATAGAACGAGTCAGGAGTTGAAAAAACTACAAAGATACAGCTAAGGTTTCCTCTGAAAGGACAAGATGGAGAAATTGAGCTGAAAGCTAGTCCAGCTCTAATAGTCACAGTTCTAAGAAACTTAAAAGATAGCATATGGTGCTTACTCAGGAAGGCTTTCATATGATGTCAAAACATTCCATACTTCACGAACAGGAGCTTTCACCGTTATACTTGCAACAACACAGCGATGAACACCTCCATTTTCCTTCAGCACAAAACGGTTTTATGAGATAGAGACTGATTATTGAAGTGCTTTTCTCTGGAAAAGAAGGCATCGTTAGCATAGTATAGAGAAAATCAGTTACCAATAGGCCATCAAATCTACGAAGATGAACTTCATCCACCATGCAAGGCCTGTCAAGTTTGCAAGCTTTGCCAAACACTCCCCAGTTACTATTTACTTCAGCACTAGGTTGAGCCAACTGGCCAAAAGGTGAGCTAGTTTGACTCTCCTTGGAATCTCCCGGAGAGTGTTTATTTTTCTCTACTCTGCTATCTACGCCTATGGTCGCAGAAGTAAGGGAATCCAAAAATGATTTACCCAAAGGAAAATTTATCCTCAGTAGACTCCGGCTCCCTCTAAAATTTTTCTCAGCTCTACATGCTAAAGCTTGAAGATTCACAGGAAGATCTGTTCGGATGATCCTCTCCAAGAATATGGCAGGGAAGTTGAACCTTGGAATCACATTAACTTCATATGACAAAATAGTTATTGATGACCTGTAAAAGACAGCAAGGGAGGAGAATTGGGATTTCATGAAAAACCTCAAACAATGATATGCAAAGGTTATGGATCTGGTTAAAGGAATTAATAAATGTTCTGCAAGCGTACCTCAATACAAATTAAGAGTTATAATACTTTGCTGACTGTTGATTTTTTTATGTTTTCCCTACATATTCTTGTTAACATTTTCTTATTAATATGAGAAATCTATTTGATGGGTTATGTTTGAACTCACAAAAGTTCGTATTACTTACAGAGTAGACACCCTAAAGAAAAATGTGAAAGTGAAATGGAAAGGATATTATCACCATTAGAGATGCAGCAGGATCCAGGATTATCGAGCAACGTATGAATCATGACAATCCATTTAGGGCTTTTCAGGAGTCTCACGCTTTATAAATCATATCAACAACAGATGTTATGCTGCCTTAATAAAGCTATATTCACGTTTTTTTTAGCCTGTGTCTAGCACCTATCTATTACATAGTCATTGTTAAACCCTACATAAGGTGGTTTCACAGGCACCTGATAACCTTATAAGAAAAGTCTACACCTGGATGGTATGAAATTATGAACCAACCCTTTTGGCCGCTTAATGAAAAAGAATGATCACCATTTACCGCAATGCTGGGAGCAGATTCAATATGCATGATTTCAGAACTCTAAACACCTGATACCAGGTGAATCTACCATAGAAAAGAGCAAAACTTTTCACAAGCACTGCGAGTTTCCTCAGGAGCCAATCAAACCAATGAACGCGGAAAACTAGCTCCTCAAGAACCAACAAATAAGTGAAGATGATTTCAGATTCCCAGTATATAGTTATCCGGTAATTCTGTTATATCCAAAGCTTAACTTTCATTTTAAAACTCCGGTAAGCCATTGAGGCATAATCCTAAAAGTCGTTCACTTTTAAAACTGTTAAAAGGGAAGCTGTATTAAGGTAAAGCTTAGAATACCAGAAACTGAAGGAACTGCATTTTGCTCAACTACAGTTAAATTTGACACAAGTTTGAGTTACTGTAAAAGAGCGTGGCATTCTCGAGAACTTTCACATGTTTTGACCACTTCACACAATGAGTAATGCAAGCGCATTAAGAACGCTCTATGAGTAATTAATTAACACTAGCATTTAGTTTACAAGTGTTTAGTACAATCTCTTTACTGGGGTTTTATGCAATTTACGTAAAGTTTCTTCGCAGTTAAGCGTAATGATGCCTATGTAAGGGCAAATATTCTGACAGAATAACAGGCAGGATTTATAAAATTGTACATTCTCCTTTGGTTGAATTCCATCTTGTGCATGGTCGGTCCCTCTTGCCATCCAACTTTGATGGTTTGAACTTAAAGTAGTTGCATATCACTGACAATACCAGATTAGCAGTGGTTCTGTGCATTCCTGCCTTTAGATTAGAATGAAGCTTATACATTGTAGAGATAGTTAACTTTATTTTGGAACAATCAGCAGCGGGCAAGCCATGGACCCTGGACAAAATCAACATCTACTATTTGCTATGGAGTTAGAATCACATATTTGAAGAAGTGTCTCGTGTTGAGAAGCATTTATATGACCCAAAAACAAAGGAATGAAATTTATGTCCAAAGTGCCAATGGATTCTACCACCTAATCTTAAACATCTGAACAGTGAGAAATGCAGTCTACAGATGATGGGAGATGATATCTTCAACATCAATATTAAGTATATAGTATCCTTAGGATATGGCTCTACCTTTTTCCTGACATTACAGACCATTTGCCTTCAAACTTCTTAAAATCTCCATCAACCATAGAAAAGTGGAGTTCACGACCATTAGCCTGAGCTACGATCAACTTTTTGTGTTAGAAACTAGATGAAGACAGCAATGTGTACTTGATAACATGAAATCAGTCAGTTAATAACATCACATATTAGTATCAGGTGTTAAATACACTTACGAAGCAATCATTTAATCAAAGATAGCTACTCTCAGTTGAATATCCACATACACATGACTAACAATAAAACAAAGTGAGCACATAAGTCCTTACTCAAATTTGGATTGAAATCAACTATAAGATCGCTTATCAGCAGCTTCTGTTTGTAAAGACATAAAATTTAAACTCAGATTATGGACCCTGAATAGAAGAAAGTGATGACACTATCATGGGCTAAGAAGTAGTGTTGGTGTAACAGAAGCAAAACAGGAAACTAGTGAACTAACGTGTTGATTGGGACTTTCTTTGCTTGTTGATCAGTAACCGAGTAGAGAGATCTGAAACCTTAGAAGTGGATTGGCTGTTGGATATTATGTAATTCGACATTGATTAAAGTGGTTATGATTGTACTTTAGTTGATTGAGGGCTGTAGTAAACTCATAAGCTGTCTACATAGTTAAGTCCAAATGGGGTTATAGGAGATTTCTATATTTTTGGCTGTAGCAAAGGTTAAAATATTATTAGAATTAGATATATTATCCCTTCCTCCGTCTCAAATATATACTAGCCAGATGACAAAATCTCACGGTTTAAGGATTCTAAATATATGCATTCAATTTCAATCTCCTTTCCACTTATAACCTTCTTAAGTATCAACTCGACTTTTTAAAAACTTACCTATAAGACATTGCATAATTAGAAGTATAATGAGAAAGTAGTTAATTAATGTTCATTCAAATTTGATGCGGCCAATTTTTTTGAGAAGACAAATAAGTAAGCTGGTCAATAATAATGAGACTGAGGGAGCAGCATTCATCATTATACGGACATAGTAGCGGATATATTGCAACTGCCTATCCAACTCGCAAACTATGCTGTCTATCAAATTAATGTAAGCATTGTGATTCATATATGCATCTTTCTGAATTGTAATTTGGGATTCATAAATAAAACTATTATTGCTCAAATTACTACAATATAATTTATGTATAAATATGTTGAACAAAAGGGTAGCATTATAGTATGTTTTGAGGTTAAAGAAATGTGTAAATAAGTAACTAAATTAATATATTTATATATATAAAAAAAAAAATATATATATATATATATATAGAGAGAGAGAGAGCGAGCAATACTTGCATACTGTGGAATTGGGAGAAAGTAACAGAAAAAAAAAAAGAAGATAAAAGAAACCTGGTTTTTACTCGATTAGTGCTTTCTACAGTTCAAATATAAGCTCCTAGTCATCAGAAAAGTTTTTAATATCATATACTCCCTCCGTCCCAAAATGAGTGTCAATTTTGGGTCAGTTGAATTCATTTCCAGATGAATATTTGATATATATCTATACATATCACCATAAAACAGGGATAAAATATGTACAGAAAATCTTTTAATACAATGGCCTAAAATTGTATGATAATGTTACACACCTTCAGGTTTCACCCATAGTTTCAAAAATTATCGATCAAACAAATTATAAAATTTTTAAGTGTAGTTTTCAAATATTATAATTTTATTGAACCAAATTACTAGGAAAAGGTTGATTTTTGGAAAAGGGACTCACTTTGGGACAAAAAAATTGAAACTCATTTTGGGACGGAGGGAGTAAAAGACATATAGCAGCCATTATTTTATGCGTAAATCGATGAATATGCAAGTGTATGTCGATCTAAGGAATTGGTAATCTGATGGATTCTAAGCACAGGAAAAAATCATGCATCTTTGAAGTGCTAGGCCTGAACTAGTATTGCCCCAAAAATGTCAAATATAACGAGCATTACATAATCAATGCAATAAACCTTTTTATATATGAATCATATTTGTAGTAAATTGAGCTAAATAGATCATTAAATTAAAGTGCCTCCCCTCCCCCCACCTCCACCCCCACCAAGCAAGGAAATAACCTCCAAGGTAAAAGAAAAAAAAAATGAGAAAGCCTAATATGAACAACAAGCATGCGGTTTGCACAGTGAATTTCGACAACTTGTGGGACAACTGGACTATGTATATGCAGATATATGAGAATTGAGATCGTACTCTGTTGGGACCTGAGATTTAGGCCTATGAGTTGATTTCAGGAAGCTATACTAAATACATGCCAAGATCGAGATTTGTGGTAGCATCTGAAACTACAACACATTCGCAGACAAGGGAACTACTATTGATTCACTTCTAAGTCAAAAAGTAATAATAGAGATTCATAGAAAAATAAGAACGACCCTTACTGAGTTTGGAAATTCCTGGAGATCTAGGACAACACGAGCTTCTATATGCCAATAGAGTGACTGCTGCAACCCTCTCTGTTCCAACCAAATTCGTCCAGGATGTGGACAGGGGATTCTCCGACTAACATTAAGCAACATAGACTCCAATCAGATAAATTCAAGAGTAAAACTGAATAATAAAATACATGAACTCAAAATTGAATAATAACATCTTGATAAAAGGCTGCAATACTAAATGAAGCAAAACACAGTTGAAATGGAAAATATCTAACAAACAGAAGTAGTGAGATTTACACTTACCGTACCGAATATCCATAGTCACTTTATTCTGAAAACTGTATGCAAGATGTACCATAGGTGGTCCTTCTTAACTGCTCAATGTGTGCCTCGGAGGGGTATTAATCTTGGATAGAGGGAGTATTAAATGAAATAAAAGCTCAAAAAAGAACTTGTAAAATTAGCAACTCTTATCGCAGTCTCAGTGAGGCGTGGCTTTGATATGTTAATGTAGGATGCCTGTGATACGAGTTCGTGATCAGATTGGCTAATACACACTAATGTTACCCAGACTGGTATGAGTACCGGAAAAAGACTTGGGTATGAGTTTTGGTCGTGGTCAAAGTCTATGATCGATAAGGTCCATTCAATGACATGGAGCAGGGCAAGATTTTTTTTTTTTCGAAAAGTCAGTTTCAAAAATTACTTGTCTGAAGTGAAAACTCGTCCTCCCAAAGAATAAACAAAATATAAGTAACACCCCACATTCCCATTTCGTCCTCCCAAAGAATAAATAAAATATAAGTAACACCCACATTCCCACTTCGAAAAGATAGGAAAATTTTGTACGGTTTATTAGAGGCCCTCTACTAGCTTCTAGCATCAAATTATCCATGGACTTTTGTATGGGCCGTTGATGCAAGATGGTTGCTAGTGGGCGGTGTAATGGACCGAGTTTTTGGACTCGAGTCGTTACGAACTCGGTGCACTACCCGTGCAGGCTATAGTAGTTTAAGAACGATTGTATATATGAACCACTAATATTGCTTACATGTCAGCTTTATTAATATCCAAGAAAAGCTCTTGGGCTCCATTTGTTTCACGAAAAATGAATTCTATTAAATGTTTTTCACATTTTTCAAATTGTTTGGTACGTTTGAGGTGAATCCCAAAAATTCAACTAAGTCGATGGAAAATAGTTAACATTTTAATGAAAATGACCTGCAAAGGATCACCTCCATACGTCATTTTCTGGGAATAAGGAGTGAAGTACCAGAAATTGATTCACATAAATATTGGGAAAATAAGGGTGCGTTTGGATGGGTAGTTTTTGATTTGGTTTTTGAGTTTTTGTAATGATTAAAGTAAAAAGTAAGAGAGAGATAGATAGAAAACTTGTGGGACCAATGAGAGAGAAAACTCAAAAACTTGGGTAAAAAAATATCCAAGTGAACACACCCTAAATCGCTAAAGGAAAATGTGCGGTGAAAAACTTTAAGGAACCATCTGTCACCAATCATGGTTATTATGAACTAGTATATCCCATTATTTCCACAATTTTCAATCTCATTCTGATAATCTGAGTGACACGTCATTCCTTACAATTTTTTCCCCACAAATTCCCCCCCCCCCCTTGCATCATTCGTCTAAATTATTTTCCACACATACTTCTAAATCAATTTAATGGGTTAACGGGGCAGAACCCCCCTATGGTTTACGGGTTCGAGGCTTGAGCCCCTTGTACTTTATTGGTGAGGGATAGCCTCCCTGACCAAAAATCCGTTAGTTTCCATCCGGTTTATATAACGATAAATTGTAAAAAGACATAGTTACCCTTATCAAACAGGGACCAAAGTGACAATAATAAGCTTGCTAGAACATTGCACCCTGATCTTCTTCCTCCTTCAGTCCCTCCATCTTCATCTCTTTTACAATATTGTTCATAATCAGAAAAAAAATCAAATCCAAATACAAGAATAACGAAATCAAATCAAACTCAAATCTAGAAATAAAAATATATAAATTAA
>JAOWAN010000001.1:651856-687601 GCA_028566635.1 Lobelia cardinalis
TGTCAAACATATGGTTCAAGTAGTTGAAGTGATGAGTTTCATATGGTTTTTGAACCATCTGATGTAGAAATAAGCTTCTATTTGTTAATAATAAAATTTTACTAATGACAGTTGTTTATTTATATCAATTTTCTGATCAATGAACACAACATGTTTAATTAATGAACACAACACGTTTAGTCAATGAACAAAATAAGCTATATCAATGAATACAACAAGTTTGATCAATAAACATAATAAGTTTAATCAATGAACACATGGAGCTTTTTCAATATACACAACAAGTTTAAACAAGAACATCACAAACGTAAACAATGAACTTCACTGTGTTGATCAGTGAATACAAGCAGCTTAATCAATGAACAAAACAAGATTTATCAATGAATACAACAAGTTTGATCAATGAACATAATAAGTTTTATCAATGAACACATAAAGTTTTTTCAATGTACACAACAAGATTAAACAATGCACATCACAAACGTAAATAACGAACTTCACTATCTTGATCAATGAACACAAGAAGCTTAATCAATGAACAATGGTGATTGTAAATTTATTAATTTCGAAATTCAGTAAAAACAGTGAATATTAAGCACGATTTTTAATTTTTGAATTTAAACAAATTTGAAATCTCTTCAATTATTTTGAAAAGATTTGATTTTAAAATTTAAGTAGATTTGGAATCTCTTTAATTATTTTGAAAAGATTTGTTTTTATCAGTTATAGAAAATATAGTATTTTCCTAAAATTCAGGGATTTGATGAGTCATAAAAGATATTAATTTTTCTCATTCTCACTAATCACTGCCTTAAACTAGAGAGTGATATGCAGGCTCTAAATGTTGTATAGTTGTTTATACAACAGGCCGCATATAATATTTTTCAATTTTTTTGGGGGGCTTTAATGGAGCATGAAAAGAGATCGAACTTGAGACTTTACATATTGTAAAGTTCAGCTCTACCACTGAGCCACCCCTTGATTCCCCCGAATGATTGATATCACTGGATGTGAGTGGTAGGAATGAAAAAATAGAGAGTATAATAAATTTTAAAATGATATGTTGGTATTATAAAATTTTCTACGAAATAAAATTATCTTAATACTACACATTTTAACAACTTAACATAAGTTTTAAATGTGAGCGAGAATACGTGGATTCAAGTCCTAACCAAATGTGAAAGAGGAAATATAGTAAACAAACTGAATACTAAACGATTTTAAATGATCAGATTAAGTAACTTTTTAAATATCGATTCAGTGCAGACAAATATCCTCTAAATGCTACTTATATACCATCTCAAAAATAAAATGAATGCTTTGTATATATTGTTTAAATTAACAGTTTTTTTAATTATTTAATTTAAAAGAAAATAGTAAGAATTTTAATATTTATTTATCATATATTAAAATTGTAATTCACAATACAATTTCAAGTAATTTTCACTGTTAATGACATAATGTTTTAAACGATTAAAATATCTTATCAAAACATCATTTTAATTTCAATCATTTATTTTAAATATTAATTTTTTATTTTGATTTTTTATTCCCTTTTTTAAATTTATTATAAATATAATTAACTTGTATACTTAAATGTTTTATAAATTAATTATAATATTTTTATTTTTATAATATTAAAATTTTAAGTTAATTTTTTTATTTTTCAAAATATTATACTTCGAACACAAACATATACTAATATTTTAATATTTGTAACATTGCTTACGAAATAAATAGTAAATAAGCAAAAATTAAACACTTGATAACGCGCCGGTGCGTGGGGCAGCGCCACCACCTGTACCGTTAAATACACGCAAAAATAAAAAAAAATAAATAAAAAATGTAAGTGTGTGCCTCCACGCTACACGTTGGGAGCATTCTATGGTTAGTTACTACTAGTATATTTGCCTACGCTCATAAATTTATTTGAAATCCGTATCTACCAATTCCACCACCTTCCCTCCCCCTCTCCCACATTACCAGAGAGAGGGTGAGAGTTAGGGCCATCCCCACCACTACCACCGTAAAAGGCCTAACGCCGTTCCCCTCTCTCTCGAGCCTAGGGTTTCCAATCTCTCCATCTCGAAGAAATCGATTTCCAAAAATGAGCGGTCAAGTAGCTCCTCCTCCAGCTCCGAGAAGGAACAGTTCGGCTTTACAGAGGCGGAATCCATCTGGGGTTAAGAAATCGACGCATCTGTCCGAAAACGGCAATGGAAACGCCGGAAACGGGAATCTGTCGTCGAAGCCGTCGTCGCCGGTTAACGGAGAGAGGACGGTGAAGAAGCTTAGATTGTCCAAGGCGCTTACCATTCCGGAAGGCACCACCGTTTCTGATGCTTGTCGACGAATGGCTGCACGCCGTGTGGACGCTGTTTTATTGACTGATTCTAACGCCTTGCTCTCCGGTATAGTCACCGACAAGGTCGAATTTCTATCCCGAAACTAAACTTATTGTGCGCATATTTACTCCCTTTGTTTGAGTCCTAATAAAGAGCCCAAGTTCGTGCTTTTACTGCTAGATAGGAGTACTCCTTTGAAATTGCAAAGAAAGTTAAAAACTACTGGAGAGAAATGTTTTTCAAAAATGTGATACTCCCTCCTGTTCCTAGCAAGTGTCATGTTTCCTTGGAGAAAAGTTAATATAATACATCATTACAATTATTATTTAACATGTATTTTTTTAGGCTTTAGATTCTGAAATTTCAAATTTGTTAGAATATTAAGTAAACTATGTGCAACAAGTGGTCAATGTTCAGGAAAATTTGGTTTGAAGTTTAATTAAGTTCACCGAAAAAAGTGAAAGCAGACGGTCTGGGAGTACGGATGGAGTATTGTTTGAGCGAAATAAAATTAAAAGTGAACTTCCATTTAGGAAGGTTGGAATGTACTATAGTTTTGACTGATGTCTTACTCAGTTGTATTTATTAATGGTGTTAAATTATAGGATATAGCAACTAGAGTTATTGCGGAAGAACTGCGGCCGGAGCAGACTATAGTTTCAAAAGTCATGACTAGAAATCCTATTTTCGTCACGTCTGATTCATTGGCGATTGAGGCTCTCCAGAAGATGGTTCAAGGTTAGCTTCGTACTATATGCTTTTGTTTTATTTCTTCGCGCATAAATGGAAATGCTGATTTATTAATAATGAGGACGTGCAAGTATGGAAATGCTCGTGTTCATTAAAAGACTATTATACTATGTCAATAGCTTAGCTAATAGAATCAATCTGTCCATTTTTGTACTTTTTCAATCTGAACCTGGTTTCGGAAAATATTGAGCTTATACTATCAAATACATTGCGACTAGAGAATAATGAGCAAAGAAGAACCCTTTCACTTGTGAGCAACCATGTTCCAAGGGTAACTACTTTCTACTGATATATTGTGAAAGTGATCTCTAAATCTTCAAGGGCTACGGCTTACTGAATGAAATTAGAAATTTATTGATTTAGATACTCGATTATGTTTTTCTAGTATCTTCTTATGTTCACTTTTAGTCCACTTCAAATATTTTTCGTCCTTTGTGAATCGTGCATTACTATGGTAATTTAGAAAATTTGGCATTAAGATTTTCTAAATCTTTCACAAGTCACAACACAGTTGATCTTCTTTAGAGTTAAAATCTTGGAAAGATCACTTTGGTTGATGGACAAGGTAGTAATATTTTTGGCACATGATTGACTTTTCCATGTGGGCTCTCTCTTTTGTGAGGGATCCTTATTAGACCATTTTATTCGTATCTAGTTAAGTAAAGAAGTTCTACTTCACTGGAATACCTAACTATTTTGAAAAGGTATGGCTACAGGCATTCGTGTTGTAAGAGAGCTCAGTGTTTGCTTTTGCATTTTGGTATGTATTTTGCTCATTGTTTTTTGTATATTTGTTATTTGTCTTATAAATTTTATTCTTTAATAAAAAAGAAGGCAGAGCTGAGGATATTACGTGTATCAATTCAAGGGTAGGGTGACTGGTATTGGGTTCACCGTATCACTTATGTCGGTTTGTGTAGTGGTAGGGAGGATTCATATTTGGAATGCAAAGGTTCCCCAATTTGTTTTCTCAAGTTTGTATCCTGGCAGTGAAATAAAGTTTGAAAGAGCTCTTTTAGAGCCATTGCATGCTTTCTTATAAACTTGGGTTACAATATACTCCGTACTTTATTTAGTGCTGCAATATAGAAACATTCATTGGAGCATTTAAGTATATTCATGGCTAAATACCTTTCTCTGATATTGAAATCCTGTTCTCAAGCAGGCCGGCCACCGCTTTTATAATGTTTCCGACTATGTCCCAATTGAAGAACCTTTTACTTAATTAAAAACTGAGAAAAGGAATGAATTACTATTAATTCCCATTGCGAACCCTCTTTGTGTGGCCCATAGTTGTTAAAAGCGCGCCTAAGCCACGAGCCTTTGCGCCTCACCTTGCTTGAGGCATGCCCCTTGAAAATACCTTATTGCTCATCAAGAAAGGTTTGTTTGTAGTGTACATAGTTTTCAAGCAATATTCGATAATTGGTCGGTGAAATATGTCCTAATTTGAAAATGACCCTTAAATGATGTCCAAATGTCCTAATTTGTGACTGAATGTCAATTGCTTTAAACTGTGTGCCTCAGTTGCGTGAAGCCTGCGCCTTGTCTTGCTTCGCACGCCTAAGGCTCCCCTGGGGGGGGGGGTTGCTTGATACATTTTTTCGTCTTGGTTTTGATTTTTCAGTTTTTCTCTCTCATTGGTCCCACCATTTTCTATCTATCTATCTCTTCTACGTTTTATTTTAATCATTACAAAAAATCGAAAACTAAACCAAAAAACTAACCATCCAAACACACCGCAGAAGTTATTTGTGCTTCAGTACGCCATTCACCTTTAATAATTAAGGCATGGCCTTGATCTAAGAGTGCTTTAAATGATTTGACATGGAACTTCTACAGCTGAAGGGATATATAAGCCATAAGGGTAAACATTCCCTTATTTGGAAGATATACCTTTTGAATTAAAGAAAACAAGCATTCAATTGTGGAGGGAATAATTTTGAAATATTTATCTGATTGTTGTATCTGTAGTTGCCATAACCAAGTTCTTGCATTACCAGAAGTATATTTTAAATTATCAAAAGCATAAATCCATTATAACGAACACCAAGGAGAAGTAAAAGGTACTCCCGTCGATCCTAAATAAGATTTCAGTATTCCTTTTTGGGTGAGTTGAAAAAACTGTCCAATTTTAAAAATCTCTCTTTAGAAAATGGAAAGGTGGACTCGTGACCACAATTTTCTTATGCACCCATGGATAAGTTGCTTATGTCCACTACCTTTTTGTTTTATGGAGTAAAAAGGGGCTCTGTCTGTTACATGTTTTTTTTTTTTTTTTTTTTCCAGTTTTATCCTTTTGGAGTATCACTCCATTTCGTTCTTAGTAGGAAGTGTTTACATTTATTTTGATACAGTGCTGAGTCTCTTTGGTGGTAATTATTTATGTTAGATAAGTCCTAGCGTATGTTTCTATTTCTTTGGAAGTATTTTATAAGATTGCATTTTCTTGAAGCTTTCCTGACTGTCCTCCTTTTCATCCGCTTTCTGAAATAGGGAAATTTAGGCACCTCCCTGTTGTTGAAAATGGTGAAGTTATTGCATTGTTGGATATCACGAAATGCCTCTATGATGCTATATCTAGAATGGAGAAGGCTGCTGAGCAGGGTAGTGCTATTGCAGCTGCTGTTGAAGGAGTCGAACGACAATGGGGAAATAATTTTTCAGGTTAGTTTATACTTTATTTTATCAATATCTTGTAATAAATGCTAAAAGTGTGGAGGACTTTCAGGTAATCATCTTGCTTATGATTTATACTTGTATGCTACATCAAGTTTTCATATTCCCCATTTCACTTGCTGCTTTGGCATGGAATTCAACTTTCACAGTTTGTTCACTGCACTTCACATCTAACCAACGGATACTTTTTTTTAAAGGGGATTGTTAGTGGTTCCCCACTTACCCCCATTGTGACTCGAACCCGTGACCTATTGAAAACAGGGAGACGTCTTACCACCGGACCTCATTGTCTAACCATAGGATACTTAGAGTTGACCTCAAGACATTCTTTGATTACAAGTGGCGTGATAGAAGCATTTCAGGACAGACTTCTGTGGAATTATTTGTGAATAGAAGCATACAACTCAAAAAGCAGTCTTAGCAGAACTAAATTCATACAAGCTGTATATGATGAACGATTGTGCATCAAAACATGAAACTTAAGTCATCTAAGCATCTGTATGGATTACCAATAGCGCATTATATATTATCATTTGGTCGACCAAGGGATGCTTCTTTGTTGTGGGATTGTGTCGTATTCGGTTTGTTTGTTGTGGAATATCTCGATTGAGAGGAACTCTTGGATTTTAAAAAATTGGGAGTTATCGCATTCATTGTTGTGGGAGAAGAATACCGATCTCTCTGGTCCTGGAGTTTTGGCGCTTTTTAGGTTTTGTCTCCGGGAGATTTGGCTAGAGATTGGAAAGCTGCAATGGAGTAATTTGTGTGTATTTGTTTTTTTTTTGATGATTTTGATGGATTGTTGTCTGCTTTTGTTTGTATATTCCTTTTCTATCAATGATATTCTTCTTTTATAAAATAAAATAAAATAAAAATAAATATCAGCATTTTATGTCATAGCATACAACCGAAGAGTGAAGATTAGATCAAGAACCTGATAGTTTGAGAACAATGAGAAGTTAGTACCGTGATCACCTTATATGGGATTTGTCAGTTTAAGGCTCCATCTCATGCTGGAGAGAACTTGAGTTGGACAGAGGCAATAGATTCAATACTAGGAAATGATGAATTCTTTGAAAATTAAGATAAGCAATAATTGTTTATTTATTCTTATTTACATCTTCAAAGTCAAAGCGAGATGTGTATATTGTTTTCAGAATGCATTTAAAAAACTCTGTATGCTGTTGATTAGTGCCTCATTGCGTGCTTTTTGTTTTTGTGATTTTACTCAACTGCGAATCTGCAAGTGTTTGTAACAGTGCCACTTATACTAGGATTTCATTTCTCTATGGCAGCTCCATCAGCTTTTATAGAGACACTCAGGGATCGAATGTTCAAACCTTCTTTGTCAACCATCATTGCGGATAATACCAAGTAACCCTTTCACTTTATTGGGGAATGTAATTCACTTCATCTTTGCGCTGCTAAATTTTGTAGCTTTATATTGTCTTCAGGGTTGCCATAGTTTCACCGTCCGATCCAGTTCATGTTGCTGCTAAAAGGATGCGGGATTTGCGAGTTAATTCAGTTATTATTATGACGGGAAACAAAATCCAAGGAATATTAACGTACTATTCTTGTTTTATCAATGGTTTTGTTCGGGGTCCTTGAAATGTGATTTTTATTTGTATTGGTTTTCTGAAGCTGCCATCTAACATGAGTGGTTTCTTATTGTTGTTTTTCACTGCTTCTGCAGTTCAAAGGATATACTTATGCGAGTTGTGGCCCAAAACCTATCACCTGAGTTGACTCTCGTAGAGAAGGTGCTACCCCTATGATTCCTTGTTTAGTGAAAGATGCAGGATATGGTTTCATCATTTTCTGTCACCGTGATATCTTACTTCTATAGGGAATGCTAGAACATCTCCTAGAGTTTGACTCTCTCCTAAAGCTTCTATTTTGGCACACGCATCTTACTTTTGAATATCCTGATTATTATGCCATGCAAAGTGCTTCCTATTCTTCCTTAAGATTTTGTTGCTCCTTTACTAGTAGTTAGTAATGATCTGGGGTTTCATTGTTTATACTCTCGATATATTCACCCCATCAACTAGGGAAAACTATTGCTGAAGGCAGAGTCTTTATTCTTGCTGTATTTCGGAACTCTAAAGGGTTGAACTGTCTATACATCCATATTCGAGTGGTAGCTTCGTCATTCAAGTTCAGTTCTCATCAGTGTAGGGTTTTGTAAGCTGTTTTAGCTCTAGCACCCAAAAACTGTTTCTCTCTGGACTCTTATCATAAGCTTTATCTAAACTAGTAAAAAGAATGTGCTAGTCGTTCTTTTCCCCTCCACACAGCTCCACTAAAGTCTTCTGTAAGTAGATGCATTCTGCTGTTGTGGATTAACATGACTGCTCGTCTGTTGTTTGTATTGTGAGTCTTCCTGATCAGTATTACCTTGATGATGTAGTAGTCCCAATCCTGCAGTTACCATGTTTTTGAACATATTTCGACTTTCCAAGCTTTCATATTCTGTTAAAAGGAAAAGAAAAAAAATTCCATCTGTGCTTAGATGACCGGTAAGTGGCGTGGTGTGTCCGAATTCATATTACTAGAGATCTAGGTGTCCATGTTAAAATTGCACGTCTGACTTTGGTTCCTGATTAGAAGCATATTAGACTCGATACTATAAACCACATCAAATGGAGATCTCAAGTCTCAACTTTGTCAAAGCATACGTTGGTGTATTTATTTTTCAATGCAGGATTTTTTTTTATGAATAGCTGAAGATCTGACATTAGATTTTCCCATTGAAGCACTCCCTTCCATTGTGTTCCCTGGGGACCCCTAAGTTATATAACCAGCTTGATTGTAGTCAAGTATCTTATCAATTCTCACCAGTGTTAAATGCAGTCAAATATCTTCTTAGATTTAAACCAGTTTACAATTACTCATATGCGGTGATAATAAAGAGTTGGGTTACGAACTATGAATCCAAAACAGGTGCGTTGTAGTTGTGTAATAAAAATAGAGTCTGATTCATACATATTGTTCCGTCAAGCGGGAAAAAATTTTAGGGAAGGGAATACGAAAAATATGGGGGGGGGTGGGTGTTTGGACGATCGGTTGTTTGTGTATGGTTTTGGATTTTTTTGGTTTTGAAAATTTTTGGGGTTTTTTTGGAACTGTTCATCAATTTTGGGTTGCCTAAAATACCCTTATGTGATTGTGGCATACCCATAATACCCCTCCAACTTTTTCTGCTAAACCCTGGTGCCTACCCCTTCCTACACCTAACCTATAGCCAACTGTACACTCACAACTGTCCCCTCTCCTCTTCTTCTTCCCTCCTTCCCCGAAAACACACTCACAATGTCAGAAATGCGAAGTACAGCAGCAATGCCGTCGATTTCCCTCTTCTCATCCTTCCTCCCTTCCTACTCCAAACACTCCTCAACATTCCTCCTTCTAGAACCTTCCTCAAGCCTCCTAATTCAATCTCCCTAACCCGGATCACCACCATTCGCTCCGAAGTTACTACCCTCCCAATCCTCTCATTTGACAGTGAAAGAATCAGTGAAACCACCCTCGACATCAAATCTGCCCACCCTGACACCGTCGCACACCGAGGCATCATCACTGATCTCCGCAACAAGCGTCGCGGCACCGTGAAGAGAAAGAAGAGAGTGAGAGGAGAGTTAATCTGGGAGAGAGAAAAAGGAGGAGGGGAATAAAATAATGAGTAAAAAAGGGTGATATTTTGAATAAAGATGTGTAGGTATTAGGTTTGGGGGTACAGGAGTAGTGATAAAATAGTAGGGTGTGAGAGAAGTGTAAATTTTTGTTTTAGGAAACCAACCTAGTGAGCACGAAAGTGATTTTTCTTTCTTTCAAGAAAGTGGAAAAACCAAGCCAGCGAACACCCACAGACAGGAAGAGCAACCCATAATCTCCTTTGGGTTCTACACTTTTTGATGGTTCAATATAACACTAGAGCACACCATGGGGATACATAAAATGAGATGATGTTTCCTGTGTTAAAGATTGTGTTGGAAAACTCTATGAAACATAATTCAAAGGTATTATGGAATAGTGTTGTCAAAATCCATTAGTACATCAGTGCTTTTGTTTTGAGTATGGACACAGATAGATGTTGATCTGAAAAGAAGCAACAATGTGATATTGTCTTTTACCAGCCACTTTAAACTGAATAGGTGAAGTACAGCTTCTTACAAACTGAAAGACAATTAAGATTGTAGAGCAAATATGTTAATTTGTCATGATTCACACATTCTCAAGCCAGTTGACGATGCCATTCGTTCTCTTTGGAAATCAGTCTTGAGAAATTTGGAGATATGACTCGTGTTATTTAACTAAATGAATTATTGGAAGTAAGAATAAAGGGTAAAGAGAGGATAAAGTGTGTTTGATTATATTTCAACATATAGACCCTTGTACAGTTGTACCTCTGTTTCCCTATTCTGATGTTCCTACGTGAATACCATGCTTCCAAATTATTGATGTTACACTCTGCTGTATGGCTTTATTCTGCATAACTATGTCACTTAGCAAGATCTTTTGTTCCTGTTTCCTTGTTAAGGTGATGACGCCAAGCCCAGAATATGCAACGGTTGACACAACCATTCTTGAGGCATTGCATATAATGCACGATGGGAAGTTCTTACATCTTCCTGTTGTAGACAAAGGTGAGGTTTACTTTTCTAATCTGTAAAACACAAAGTTCAGGATCAAATTATTATTCCCCATCTTTGCAGATGGACAAGTTGCAGCATGTGTGGATGTTCTGCAGATAACTCATGCTGCCATTTCCATGGTAATGTAGTTATTGCCATAATTATAATCTTTGTTGCATATGATATATGAGAATGACACCTTTTCTCCTGAGAGTTTCTATTATGATGTTTTCTGTTCTGTTGACGTTGGAGATGGCATGGTTTGGCTTCCGAGCGAGCTAAGCCCAACTCCGCCCTCTTCTAGGCTCATCCAACCCGATTCCAGACCACTCTGCGAGGCAAAAAATTGCAAAACCCTTAGAATTTCTTTTTATATGGAAAACACATTATCATTTTTCTCCTTTTCCTTTTATTGTTGTGTGTTTAATTCTTCTTTCTTCATTTAACATTCAGTAGGCCACATTACCATTTTCTGATCCTTTTCCCGTATACAACCGTAGATATCTATGCATAATTTCTCAAAGAGCAAAAATCCTTTCCTGCCTGGGTTTAGAAAGTGCCCACTGCATCCGGGCTAATTAGGTACAAATCTTCGCGGGTTCAGTAAAATTTCCACCATAGCTAGAAACTGAATTTAATATTGTAAATGATGTTCATTAGAGCATCTAGTACTAGATAAGCTACCACTGCAATCTAAGATGAAATATAAGGATACAAATACTGTACATCGATATAAGCATTCACCGAACAGGTCGAAAATTTCGGATTCCTGTACCCAAGTGGGGAAAAAGCTGAGTAACCTCAAAAATTCAAGTAGATACACTGTTGAAGTGAATAATTTAGTATGTACATGTATATATGTATGTATCACAATCATTGTTGAATATGATACAAACATAAATAGATAGATTGATATGCAAAAGATTTTCTATTTGTCTGACTCCATAAGTTTGTCTGAACCCATTGCAAATTTAAATGCACACACACATGTATATGTGTTCATCGGTGGTATGTAAATTACACTCGGTTAGCTACTTGCTTTACAACTGGGGCAGTGTGTGGTAGCTTCTTTCTTATATTGCTTCAATCCATGTGGCATCCTCTTCGCTCCATGTACTATTGCATAGTATCTCACCACTCAACATCCGCTCTTTCTAGATTTAGGGGGTCAAGGTTATTAATTTACCTCATTTCCACTTCATCCTAAAAGAATGCTAAAGCTGCTGCATATTTGTGGGGACAGTACCTTCAAATCATAGCATGCATATTTCTTTGTAAGATTTTGAAGGAGAATTAAGCATAGTGTATTTCTTTTTCAAGGCTGAAAGTAGCTCCGGTGCTGTAAATGATGTTGCAAACACAGTGATGCAAAAGTTTTGGGATTCAGCACTCAATCTAGAGCCCCCAGATGACTATGACACTCAAAGGTATCAACCGTGATCTCTAAAGTATATTTCTTTTCATTGTGCTTGCATCAGCAAGTAAGGCTGCGTGTTGTTTTGTACAGTGAAATGTCTATGTCAGCAGTAATGACTTCAGAACATACGGAACAAGGGAAGTCTGCATATCCATCTCTTGGTCTGGGGAATTCGTTTGCCTTCAAATTTGAGGATTTGAAGGGACGTGTACACAGATTAAATTTTGGTGAGTTTTATATCCTCTCACCACAAATATAATTCCATCTATATTACTCTTGTGTAAAATGATGAAACTTACTCTCATGCATGTTGGATCTGGAGTCAGAGAGTTCACTAATTACTTTCACTATTAATACTGGGGGCACATTTGGGATGCCCCAAATTTTGATAGCCTAAGATTTATGTGGATGGAAATTTGATGGTTCCAACAAGTCTCTGGATTTGACCTGGTCATCTCCACACCTTATTTTTCAGAATTTACACCTTAGCCTTGCTACTTTCAGGAGGTTTTCCATTTTATTTTTTTTTTCACTCTCAAAAACTGTTGGAGTGAGAGATTGTTTTTTTTATGTTTTTTCCCTTTCTTTTGGGTGGGTGGGGGATGAAAGCTGGGGAAATGTGCTCTATTCATAGTGGCTTGTGAGTGTTATAATGGTGATATGAAAAGCTTGGACACAGATTGCTTACAAGGCATACAAAGTTCACATCAGATTCAGAAAATGTGACATGGAATGTAAATGAGTATGTTTTGTATAGGAGTAAACTTCACATGTATAATGTAGAGTTTCCACTCTCATATGGAAATCCAAAGTCAAAGAGTGGCTTTTTTTTTTTTTTTGCGTGGGAAGCAGCACAGGAGGCAATATTAACAGGAGAAAATCTTAGAAAACATCATGTAATTTATGTGAATCGGTGTTATATGTGTTTGCAAGGAGAAGAGAATGTTAACCATCTGTTATTGCACTACCCGGTAGCTAGCCAACTTTGGAATTTTGTTCCGACTTTATTTGGAGTGCTATGGGTTATATGTGCTTGCAAGGAGAAGAGAATGTTAACCATCGGTGAAAGATCTTTTGTTATGCTGGTCCCTTTACAAAGAGGAGGAGTAATAGTAGTTGGCATACAGCAGCTTTGTGTATTTTATGGACAATCTGGAGGGAGAGAAACCGTAGAGCATTTGAGAATGAAGCTCTTTTTGTAGACTTAAGGCATCTACACTTCATACATTGTTTTTGTGGATTAAGGAGTCAATGCGTAGTTCTTTTGAAACTTTTGAGGATTGTGTGTACAGTTTCTCTATTGGATAGGTCTTTTTTGGGTGTTAATCTTTGTATATCGCCTGTGTACAGGGGTTATGCCCCCGTTTGGCATTTTTATTGAAATCATCTTGTTTATCAAGAAAAAAAGTTTCCAGCTTCTGATTTAGAGTGATCGGTGACCATCCATTTTATACAGGTACTAACGGGAAATGCTTGTACTTCTTTTTCTTTTCCTTTAGACGGGGTCCGGGTTATATCTCAACCTTTGATTTGATTTCTTTCAACAAGTATAACCTGTTTGCCGATGAAAGCAAGTTATGTCAGACATCCAAAGGCTTGCTGCCCTGGTGGATCTGAGAAAAGTTCCGACTTATCTGAAGTTACGTGTTATCTTCATTCTTCCCTTTTCCTTCCTTCCCTCACTTTAAACTTTGGTTTCGAAGAACTACATGAGGCGTGGTCATTGGAGCGCTTTAAGTTAAACAGGCATAGTGCCTGTGTTGAAGTGGAAATCTTTTTTCTTCCTTTTTTTGCTTCTTTCATCAGGCTACTTTCAGATGGGAACCCTCTCATCAGAAATTCTTTTCCACATTCGTGCATTTGCTCTCATTGAAAAGAGCGAGGTGTGCAATTGTGATGTCAATATGTAAATGAGCTATGGTAGGTTGACCGCCTCTTTCAATTATAAATCTTACAATTATAAATCTTACAGAAGGCACTGTGGACTTGTACTTCTACACTAACGTACAAGTCCTTACAGTATAGGATGAGTTTCTGTTGAAAAAGGCGGGCAACCTATAATTTTTGTATATAAATAGTCCTGTCAATCTTAAGTGTCCATTGTTTCTACTTGGGATGATCTCCCTTGATTATTTCTGATTTCATTGCTTCATCTAGCTCCCATTTCTTACTTCTATGTAAGGAGTTATCCTCCTTCGTGGAATTTCCATTTCTTTCGAAATCTTCAAGATAGGGAAATCGATGAAGTTGAGCTGATAACGTGTTGTCTCACGCACATTTGACTGCTGCTCCTGATTATAGGGCATGGACTTTAGAGGGGTCAGGGTTATTTTGATGTCGTTCTTTTCTATCTCACATAAATTTAAAACCCTTTATCGGTTCCTTTTTCGCTTAAATCTTTGATATGGAAAGCTCATGTTCCATTTTAAGAGCCTTCTTCTGGACAAACAAATCTCTCGAGATTTGTGTGTGTTGTGTAAGGTGATGTTTGTTTATTTTAACTGCTGAATGGTGAAGTCTAGAAATAAGTCTGAATGTGTCCGAAGAATTGAGAAGCAACATCTGAAAGCTGAATCAGTAAACCTGTCTAATTAAATGAATTGCCTGAATGTTGTGTTTGTTTTACCCATTTTAACCCCCTAATAGAAATCTTTTGATGTTTATAATTTCTGAATAGCAATATAAACATTGTCTCATTTTGAATAGAATGCTTATATGGTAAATAAAAATTATTATATATTTATTATGTATATTAAATTTATTTCATTATTTCATTATTTACTTAATTATTTTTATATAGCTACTTAATTATATATTACCTTCATCCTTAATTTTATTCTAATTTGTTATTGAGATTATTATTTGATATATATTTACTATATTTTAGATTCTAAAAATTATTTCTTCGTATGATATTTATCAAATAAATTATCCATCGTATTTTAAATGAGGCATATTGTTACATTTATTTTTTTGAAACATTTCGAATTCCTATCTAATTTAAAAAAAAAGAATATTATAAGAATAAAGTTCTAGAATAAAAATAAAATTATAAGAATAAAATTTAGAATAAAAAATTATTAGAATAAAAAAAATTGTTAGAATAAAGTAGTAAAATAAAAAAAAACAGTTTTACCTGATGCATATAAAACACAAATATAATCTCATATTATATTTTAATTATATATATAAACACAAACTAATTTAATTTAATATATAAAATTAATGTTTAATTGAAAATATCGCTTTAAAAATTCAAAACTTTTAATAAATTAATTTTAAAATTTAAAATGAATAAACTTAAAAATTCTTTTAAATTTAAAATGCTTAAATTTGTTTTATTTTTATTAAATTAAATGTACAATGAAAAAGAAAGAAAAATAAAAAAAGGGGAAAAATAATAAAAAGTAATAAATTTAAATGCATATGAAAGGGATAAAATTGTCCAAAAGGAGTTTCAAATGTTGGTCTTAACCATTAAACTTTAGTTTTAAATCTGATTTGATAAGACAATTTAAGTTGCTTTCAGATCTGAAAAAGAAAAATTACCAAACGATCTAATTTATAAATTATCTGATTGAATCAGACGAAACCCCTTTCAGATATTCATTCAGCACAAACACCACCTAAGAGTGTTTCTGAACGCATGGTCATTTGTTCTTGCACTGTAAGACAGCTCGATTTATTTGGAATTATCTTTTTGGTGTGGTGGGAGAGGCCTGGGTTGGTCCCTTGACTATTTTGGTCTTTCTCCAAACTCGTGTGTGGGTTTGGTAAGAATAAAGATGCATCTGTTCTGTTGAAGTGTGGAATTTTGTTATGTTATGGGGCATTTGGAGCGAGAGGAATTCCAGAAAATTCAGAGATCAAGAGTTTTCTTTACATCTGCTTAGGGAAATTGGGACAGAGTAGTAAATATGCCTTCTCTTTGGGCTTCAGCTAAGGGTCTTTCCGCGGAATCTCTATATGTGATTTGCTGCGTGACTGCATTGTGGCACTGATTCCTGATTATCTTCTTTGAGTGTATTTGGCATAGATTTTAGCTTTCATCTTCTTCTACTGGTATTTTTTTCTGTTTTTCTGTTTTTCTGTTTTTCTGTTTTTCTATTTTTCTATTTTCTTCTTTTATTTTATTTATTTCTATGGATGCCTCGTCCATTGCATTGTAATGCTTTCTCTTTTAAATCTATAAATTTCTTTTTTCTATCAAAAAAGTAAAAATAAAACAGAACTTTTTTTTTATGGAAGTAAAGGAAAATTTATCTCCACATGTTTAACTTATGGAACCAAAATTTTTCACCACTCTGTCCCTTCCTAAAACAGTGTGCCAATTGAAAGGGGATACTGATTCTTATCCGAGAGAGTTAGAAAGTATGAAAACTGCATTCCTAGTTGATGTGTGGCTTTATGTGCCGTGAGCCGATGTTGCAGCATTGAGTAGCCTATGGTATTGAAGATGCATTGAATCCTTGGTATCAGGGTACATGCAGAAGAGAGAGACTCACAGGGAAAAAAGCATTTTCTGTAGATTTTTCCTGAATTTGATCGCAGGGAAAAGAGCCATCTGGACTTTGCAGGTTCAGGTCTATACTCATGTCCTTCTTTCATTCTCACCCAGTCACCTGATTCAGTCTCCATCATCAGCTTTCCTGGTTGCTTCACTCATGGAAAGCATAAGTACCCATTGAATTGTAGCCTTTGCTAAGCTCAACACTGATGACATCTTGCAGATGGCACAAGCCATATGAGAGAAACCTCCAGAACGGTGTGATGTGTTACCGTCCGGATCTCATGGTCACTTGAATCTCCATTGTGAGGCACCTGATTCCTCAGATGTTGTTTGGGGTGGTCAGGAAAGATTGCGTTTATCCAGCTCACATGTCTGGTTTATTCAGATTTGCTTTCAAGAATTTTGGAAAGAGAAGAGATTGCAGTTTGCTCTGGCAGTGTGAGGTGTTTGCAGTATTGTGATTTGTGATGTTTGTGGACAGAAAGAGAGTGTTCATTTTCAATATTCCCGTTTGGTTGGGGGAAAGTGAGGGAATGGAATGAATTCCCTTCTAAGTTTGTTGTGTTTGGTTCACTTTTTTTTAATGGACCTTTAAACTGAGGAATTTATCATTCCTTCCAATGGGGAGGAATGTCCAATTGAATTCAATAATGTTATGACCAAATTAATCCTTTCAATAATAACAATAATAAATTTAAAAATAATTATATAAATAATAATAGTTCATAATTAGTATAATAAATATTTATAATAAATAATTATATTATTACAAATAATTATATTATATTATAATAAATAATTATTCGAATATTTATATAATAATAAATAAGTATATTATAATAAATAATTACAGTATATTATTTAATTATATTATGATGTATAATTATATTATAATAAATAGATCATTATATTAAATAATTATACTATAATATAATATTATAATAAATAATTATATGATGATAAATAATTATAATTATTATAATTACAACTATTGATGGTTCATCTTAGCCGACCCCAACTAGTTTGAGATAAAGGCTTTGTTGTTGTTGTTGTATAATTACAAACATATTAAATTAAAATAAATATATTATTATAAATAATTATATATTAATAATTTATAATATTAGTATGATATTTATAATATTTGTAATATTATAAATATTAAATTAGTATAAATATTATAATACTTATAATTATAATATAATTATTTATTATAGTTATATATAATAATATATTTATTTTAAATACTATAATATTTTAATATTATAATTGTAAATTATAATTGTTTATAACAATATTTATATATTTTTTGTTATTTATATTGATACACATAAAGCGAAGAAAGGGTGATTTAGACATTGTACTATTTTTTCATTCCATTCCTATGAATGTATTCTCAAACGAAACATCCATTTCATTCCTTCCAAACCAAACACAAGAGTTAATCAATTTCAATTCCATTCCAATTCCTTAGGGAATGAATTCCATTTCATTCCTTTTGACCATTCCATTCTTTCGCGAAATTTCCAACGAACCAAATGGCACCTCATTCTTCCTCGTCTCTTCTTTAGGAGATTTGATTTTTTGGGTTACTTCTGCGCTTCTGCATGGAGGGGCTTTCACTGAAGTTTATTAGGAATGGAGCTCTCTACTGTCTTAACTTTCTGCTTCTCTTTGGTTTTGTAATTTAGATGGATTTCTCATCCATCTTTTGTATCTTCTGATGGTTTATTGCATTTTTAAAAAAATATTATTACAAAAGTAACAAAACTTTATCAAAAACAAATACATAGTGGTGAAGTTATCTTACTTGCACATCAATTTGAAGTTCTAGTTTAAGTTGAAATTTGGTTCCTACATCGTTTACAGTGGACCCTCCGGGGATCCTGTATAGGCATGATGTCCATTTTAGATCATCCGCCTCTTCCTTCCCTTTCAGCGAGTTTATCTAAATATCGAGGAGATTCTATGCGAAAACTGATACGTATTTCATTTGAATCTTATTCAGGCTCAGAGAATTTAGGTGAGCTTATTTCTGCTGTTACTCAAAGAATAGGTGCTGATAATGATCAAAATGTGCCAAAGCTTCTGGTAAGTCCCTCGACATTTTCTGATTACGGAGAACTAGGATGGTTGCTGTTTGTTGCAAACTGTCCTGATCTTTTTCCACCCTTCTTTTGGGTAGTATGAAGACGATGAAGGTGATAAAGTTTTACTTATTGTGGATGGTGATCTGGTTAGTGCTGTTAACCATGCCAGATCTGCTGGGCAAAAGGTAATGATCTAAACTTGAATATTTATGATGTCAAAATCTCTGATGGTTTTTCTATAATTTGGTTTTTAAAGAGTTTTACAATCAATGTAAAGTTTTTCAGATGCAGTGGTTCTGGATGAAATTGTTATTTTGGTGTACCACAAAGTATGGACTGTAGCTGACGATTAGTGATAGGGTTGGGGGCAGGCCCAATTGCATGCAACAGCACCATGGTCAATTAGAAAAGATACTTACGGAAAGAAAAGAGAAGAAAACTTACTAATCCTCAGAAAGATCTGTTAGAATGGACCAAGGGCTCTAAAACCTTAAACTCCTAGCGAAGGCGCTACAATTTATATCTCATGCATTTATGATGCCACCTCACTTGTAGCCCTGATCATGTATGGAGGGATAAACTGAGGCGTGTTATTATTCAGTCACCATGAGGAATGCAAATGGGATCCTTGAACAGAAGTCCTTTAAGCTCCAGTATTCTATGTAAAGGGATTGTTGGAGAAGGAGAAGGATAGAGGCACTTCTTCCATATTCTAGTCCATCTCCCTCTCCGTCTCACTCGTTGTTCTTCCGTTTGGCCCCTTCATTTTGTTTTGACCTTTAATATTATTATTATTATTATTATTATTATTATTATTATTATTATTATTTTCTTTTTCAGTCTGGTCACTTGTTTGGGTGAGCTTCCAGTTCCACCTTTACATTCATGAGCTGGTTAAGTATTTGGGTTGAACCCTCCTTGTAGGTGCACTGGTGACCAGATGATTCTTGGTTAAGTTGTTACTTTGGTTTGGCGCCTTTTGACATTATATAAAGAAAGGGAGCTAATATAGGTGTGAAAGAGTTCTTAAGGGGATCATGCATCGATTTCGGTGTAATGTGAAGCTGGGGAGGGTAATAAGAATCATTTGGTGGCTTAGGAGGAGGTGCATAGACCTAAGGAGGAAGGGGCTTTGGGGCTTGTATATCTGGTTTGCAAAAACATTTCAAACTCTGGTGGCTTTAGGTTTTCCATCGAAGTCTAATTCTCTTTGGCGTAGGGTTATTTGGAGTAAGTTCAGCGTGCATCAGAACGGTTGGATGCTTCAATAGATCTTTCCTTCACCTATGGTAGTCCCAGGAAGTTCGTACAGAGTTGATCTCTTTTTTTTTTCCATCATCATATTCATCATGAAGTTGGCTTCGGGGACCGGGCTTAGTTTTGGGAGGGTCCGTGAATAGGGGAATTTCCCTTGTTTGTTTCGACAAACCTAGGGTCCATAATGCTCCTCTCTCTCTTCCTTTTTGGTTTAGGAGAGTGGTGGCTTCTCTTGAGATTTTCATTTTGCGAGGATCTTAATGAGAGAGAATTCACTCTAGTTGCAAATTCGCTCAATCAATTGTCATCATTCAGCCTTCGAATCCTGATCCCGATCGGAGGGTTTGGATGTTAAGTTATTCACAAAGGTTCTTTTTCTTTTAAGTCAGTCACAATCTTCGTCTTCTACCACTCATACAGATTGAGTTTCCTCTTTATAATTTCATTTGGAAGTCCAAGGTTCCCGTTTTAAGTATTAAGTCTTTGATACGGTGGTTCTTTACCGGTCGAATACCGATTATAGGCGGCAACTGCAACGGCAACTCGATACAGGCATCTCTCTGGATGTGTGTGTTGTGTGTATGGGTGCAAGTGAGTCCCTTGAATTGCTTTTGCTCTGTCTTATAACTTGGGGGCCTTTAGTGTATGTTCTTCGCTCTGCTTGGGGAGGTTTGCATTATGCCCTGTAGTGAGCAGGAGGTATGTTTGATTAGCTATTTGGGTAGCGGCCGGAAGAGGTATGCTTCATTGGTGTCGCTGCTGTGTGTTTAGCCTGCTGTGGAGCATTTTGAACAGAACTCCCCGACTTTTCAGATGTTGTGAATTATGTCTCTCGCTTTTGTGGAGAGGATTTCCGTTCCATCCTCCCTTCAGGCCTGAAGCCATAGAACTTTTCATATCCTGTCTTTAGCTGAGTGGCCTAGGGCTTGGAGAGCTGCTTTGCATTAGTTTCAAGAGCACTTCTATGTATTTTTTTTACTTTTTATTTCTAGGGCGTGTTTTGACTTTTATCAAATCTCTTGTCTGCCTTCCTTGTACAACCTATTTCCTTTCGAATGGAATTCTCTTTTATCCAAAGAAGAAAGAAAGTAGGAATGAGGTTTGTATATAGCTTTCACTTTGTCTTATCCTCCTCACCTCTTTCTAGTGCCACTGAATGCAAACATATAAATAATGTCGGTACGAGGGCACTGGTCAAGAGGTGCCATGTCTTGTGATTTTGAAGTTGAAAATGATGTTTTAATAGCACAGCTCTAAGTGAAATGTGGCTGATACAGGTGTGACTTAGGATTGTAGAGTTTGGAATAATTATTGTTAATATTTTTTACCCAGGTATCGTAATAGTTTGATTAAGGTTTACAAACTAACGTTGGCGCCACTTGATCCCTTTTTTTCCTTTCTTTTAAAGAGTTGCACTTGAGCCATTTAAGAAGTAGACCGAAAGTCTATTAAAAAGCATAGGTGGTATCTTCTAATAGGTCAAACATAATGTTTACACCAATCAAACTACACTAACGAGGGCTGTGGTTATGTTGTTGTACTTCCTTGGGTGGGTCTAGAATTACAGTTTTTTAATGCTGTTACATTGTTACCATTGTGGATTAAATTGCTAACAAAGTCGGTGCATATGTGGATGTGTACCAGAACATTTGCATAGGGACCAAGATAAATTTAAAAACAGTTGCAAAATGGAAGCAGTGCTCATTATTTCTGTATTTAGTATTACAGTGTCTTGTCTAACTACTACTGTATCCTTGACAGGTTTTACGATTGCATTTGGACTACTCTGATTGTGCCCAACAAAGAACTGAACCACAGTCGACTACCGCCACGAAGGAGATGATGGAAGAGAAGCCAAGGTACACATCTTTTGGAACAGGCATCTTTGCCGGTGCAGTTTTGTTCACAGGGATTGGTGTATTGGTGTACTTGAAGCGGGCCAAACAATGATCAGCTGACCATTGTCAGAACCTTAAAACCCGTAAATATTGAAGTTGAAGACATTGCAATCGGCATCCAAAGATGCGCGGGGACAGCCATGTGGCAAGAATTCTAACAGTGAGCATGAGCTTCAGGTTTTTGGTGAGCTCTGGAGGTGGCTGTATTTTGTAGTTATGAATGATAGCCAAAGGTACACCTGTTATTTAAATGTAACAGTAAGGGCCAGTAATGTTATTCCAGCTGGCTGATATCTATGTACTTTTTGTTGTGCTTCCACTGCAATCTTTGCTGAATATAGTACAGCACAACTTTTTGTGGATGGAGAAATAAGAAGATATTGAATTAAACTGAACTTCTTGTGTCTGGTGGTCATGCAGTTTTCTTATACTTGGCCTGATGGTGAGCCGAAAACCTTGATGTAGTGAGATAAGCCCAGAGGGTCATGAAAAGGAAAGTTTTACTTATTTCTTTGCTATCATGTTATGAAGCAACACTGATGCACCATTCTAAAAAGCATGGGCTGGGCTGCAACTTTCTTGCCGTTGAAGACTACCTACATGTGACCCAACTGCGGACCACACCAACCTGAAAGAGCAGCAGCAGCAGCTGCCCCTACTGAAATATCTGTGAGAGCAACAGCCACTTCCAAGGACCATAAATATGTTGCTACATTCACACAACCCTGGCTCTCCCCAGTCATTACAAACTGGTGGTTTTTGGTTGACGAGTGCAATTCGGGAGAGTTGAATCTAAGACCTGCCTCCACTGAGGTATGAGCCCAAATGGTGAAGCGCAATGCTGCAGTAGCTCAAAGCCTGGTGGCAATGGTCAAACGGTTCTGCAACAAATTTGTTGCACAGGGAGAAGGTTGCAAAGAATGCAACAAATTTCACAGGGAGAAGGTTGATTCCAAGGAAAAGTCAAGTGTCAGAATATTAGTGGCCCTAACAATTCAAACTCGTATTTGGGAGTTCGTTCGAAACATGAACAACTCGAGTAGAACTTGTTTTCGACGAGTTCACTCGTGAACAGCTCGATAATCTTTAAAGAAAAACTAAAACAATTATTTTTTTACTTATATTTATTATAGTTTAGTGTGTAAAAAAATGTATAAAGAAAAAAAAAAATAGAAATCTCAGTTTGAAATCAAACTCAACTTGAGTTCGACTATTTGTGAAGAATTCGTGATCATGCTCAAACCGAATTCGCGCAGCCACAAATGTTCAAACTCGTATATACTCAAGATGTTCGATCCAATTCTACCCATTTAACAGTCCTACACACACAAAAATGCATCCACTCTTGCTTAGTACTTTAGCATATACTCCTTTCGTCTCACAATAGATGATCTTTTAGAAAAAAAAAAAATTGCAAAATAGTTTACCTTCTAGGATTTTAGGCTTCTTTTAACCCTATTTTTCTAATTTACCTCTTATTCTCCCAACTACCCATAACCATTAATTACTTTTACTTCTTTTATTATCAATAAAAATACATTGTTTAATAATGGTGAACTCGTCAATACATATTACTCCTTAATAAGTATGCACAGATCTAAAAATTCGTCTGGTGTGAATATAATTTAGTAAATTCAAGCAGTATTTGTCTTTAACTTTCCAAAGTTTGTATTTTAAGAAACCTACCAATATTTTAGCCCCAAAGGGTTACAATTTCGTATTATTTAATATATTTAATACCTTGGTGAAAGTTTTGAGCCTAAGTAATCGATAGTATTTGAGTTATATTACCAACTATGTAGTGGAGGGAAGCATAATATCTTTATCTCTATGTTCTAATCCTTTACATATTAATTAGTAGTAAATATTACTCTAAAATAAGTTTCACACTTCGAATACAAAATTATTCAAGACAGTTCGTTATCTACCTTCCCACTTTTGAAAAGGAGAGCTAAATATTGAATTAATGTGCAAAAGAAAAATATGTCAAAATACATAGAATAGATGGAGTATTGTGCTAGAAACATTAAAAGAGGGGTCTGAAGTGACATATACCCTTTCTACAAGGGTAAGGTATAGTGAGCGCACATCTCTTACATATGATTGCACTACGTCTATTAACTATAAGAAAATGAATGATACTCTAACCCTTATTTTGCAAAAGCCTTGTCTTTTTTACATGGGAATTTCATTAACTAGTAAAATTTTTCATATTCCCGTTTTGAAAAATTATTTGATGAGAATGATGATGAAATAGTGAGTAATTTGAAAATGTTACTTTAAAGCACCTCAAGTTTCAAGTACATTTTATTCAGCCGAATTATTTTGATATGATGCTCTATGATCCCACAAATTTGGGGTGGTGAGAAGCGAAGCACCAGGAATTATTTATTACTATATTTTTCAAAACTCATTACTGTCGAAATTATTTGATGCATGAGGGAAAGAAAAAAAAAAAAAAAACAAACTTGAGGAGCTTATTGATGATGCATTTGTCAGAAAATGCCATTGTGTAGTTCGGATTAAAAATTAATAGCGTTGTTATGGTGTATTTAGACGGCTGATTTTTTTGGTTTGGTTTTGAAAATTTTTTGTTTTGAAAAAGTTGTTGATTTTTGTTAACGTTTAAATATTTTGGAATACCTAAAATACTCTTGTGAGAGAGAGAAAAATTATATTGAGAAGAGAAAAAAAGAAAGAAAAAGAAGAGAGAGAACTGTTGTATGGAGAAGTGAAAAGGGAGGAAAGAAAAAAGTTGTATTGTGAAAAGAAAAAGGAGAAAAATAAATAAAATAATATAAATGTTGATTTTTGGTGTTGAATACCTAAATATATATAGTGTCAATATGCTTTATATGACTATGTTAGACAAAGTGTCAATGAATGAAAATATAACCCATGATCACTCAATTTTCTCAATCGAGCACATACTCTAATTAAATACTCTAACAAATTTGCTTAATCATTGCCAATTCCACCATAAATTTCTTTCGGAATTTATTTTTTTTAAAAAATTCTTGAATAGGATGTCCTATGGGACCAATAAATTTAGAATGTTTTCTGTATAAAATTTAAAGCGGACATTAAAATGGTAGATTATTTTTCGATTATTATTATTATTATTATTATTTTTTAATGTATTGGTGTTTTGAATGATACGATGGGGTTTGATAACAAACCCTTGATTATCTTTTGCCTATTGTACTAACGCTTTTTTTTAGTCCAAAGCTAGCTAGCTTTAATCTAAAGCTTTAGGTTAATAGTTTTAATTAGTTCAAGTTAATTTGATTAAGGAGAATCTTTTCAATAAAATTTATAACAAGTTTTGAATTCTCAATTAATTAGGTCTCAATTAGGGTGAATTAGACACTGCAAGAATCCCATCATTCCAATTAATTTCTATTTTCAAGGTCTCCACTCTCCAGTTATACTATTCCATTAATTAATCACTACATAATCATAAATCTCATAACTATATATTCATCTAAATATTCATGAAATCACCTACTACTCTAGCTAGTTTGTCACAGTACTTGGGCATCATCAGGCTAATTACACAAAACAAAAAAGTTTCATCTGAATTTATCCCTCATTTTCCCCCCCAGTGTACTAACTCTCCGTTAATTTGCGTATTAACTTGTGTAATAGAAATAATATTATTTTTTTGAAGGAGGGATAAAATAGGAATATAAATATTTTAAAATTAACAAAATATTTATAAAAAAATATATTATATATTTAACACTTATGTATTTAAAAAATACTACTTACACCTAACAAAAAACATAAAAAAAAAAAAGAAAAGGGAGAAAGCCGCCTAAACTGCAAAAAAATCGTCATTTTCACTGAATTGGTAAAAGAGAGCAAAGGGCATACATACTTGTCAACACAACTCAACAAGGCCTTACTTTACATCATGTGATCTGTGAGACTAAGCTGAAAAATATTTAGATCAATTATTATTATTATAATTCTGTCCAATCTATCACCCATTATTGACATTTAGCAATCATATGTTGATTTTAAAAAGGAGTTTCATTTATTTCTATCACCCATTATTCCATATTATTATGACTTATGAGGCCCCCTATGCCTATTAATTTATTTATTTTTTAATTATTTTTCCATTTAATTCATAATTTTTTCTAACTTTATCAAAAAATTCAGATTTAAAAATTAAAAATAGAAGAAAAAACATAACTAAATTGGGTCGAAATATTTCATTCACGAGTCGTTCTAAGTATTCAACAAATTTAAATAGAAAAATATATAGACTTGATGTGAAATAAAATTTATGCAAGTAATTGTGTATCTATTTATTTATTTATTTATTTTTGGTTGCTCACCGATATCAAAGACTATGTCCTTATTAATTCAGTCCGACCCGGGCCGCGCACCTAGCATTGATGGGTGAGTCTCCCGGCGGGAATTTTCTGCGTATGGTGAGACTCAAACTTGAAACCTCCCATAAGCGAATCCAAGTCGCTTACCACTTGAACCCCGTCGGTATGTATCTATTTATTACATCAATGCTTCCTAGACATGTTCCAAACTTTTTTAGTATTACCCCCTCTCCTCTATCTCTATCTCTCCCTCTCAAATGTTTCTAAAATAGCATAGAATTTAAAAGGGACATGAAAGTTCTTTGTCTACCATACAAGTTTAGTTTTTTTTCAAACTTGATGGTGTTTCAAGCAAACTCCCAACAACAGTTGTGTAAGCCTGTCTGAAAAGGATTGGAATTCCCCACCTTTGCTGTTTCTTTTAAACTTTAACCCTTTTTGGAGGGGTTCTTCAAAAGGTTGCCCCTTTTCTTTTGTTGGGTTGGGTTGGGTTGGATTGGTTGAGACACAGTGAGTGAATTCTAAGCAAAGCCTCAAATACCACCACACTCTTCTTCCCCCCCATAACTTTCTTTATTCTTTTTCTTCTTTTCGTTTTCCCCACTGAATTGAGTTCTGGGTTGGATGGGGATCAATGGATTATTGGGTTTAATGGGTAATTGAGATATAGATGATTGGTTGACATTGTTTTTGGCGGAGAGGGAAAATGGACAGGAGGAGTTGGCTGTGGAGAAGGAAGTCGTCGGAGAGGAGTCCCGGCGCGGCGGCGGGGGAAACTGAAAGCTCAGGTTCTTTGTCTTCTCATTCTGAGAGATTCTCTGATGAACAGGTTAGTTGGTCGGTTTGATTGGTTTGGTGCCTCATTTCATTTCACACTTTATTCTTCCTTGATTAGCGCTGAATTCTTGACTTTTTGATACCCTTGTTTTTTGGGCTTTGTCCACCTATTAGATTAGATTATATTATATCATATTTGTTTCTAATATTCCAATATTCATTTTTTTATTTCCTTTACAAAACATTTCTGGGTGTCATGTGTGGGGAATGTATGAACTTCTAGTAACCAGTTTCTTGTCAGAAGTACACCCACATGTAAGATTTTTATTTACTCCTCCCTCCCAAAATGACTGCCTTTTTGTTTTCAACTATCAGTCAATCATGTCTCATTAAGCATGTGAAATGCTACAAGGTGGACATGACATGTTCATGTATATCTGCTACTAAAATAACTTAAGAAGTCAACTTCCTTAAAAAAATTTAAATCAAAACGGAAACACCATTTTGGGAGGGAAAGATGGTTTTATCTTTATGTAATGTGAATTTTAGAGTCTTTAGACTTCAGAGTAATGTAAAAGAGAGAAATGCCATTTAGTTCCTTTCTCTCTCTCTCTCTCTCTCTCTCTCTCTCTCTCTCTCTCTCTCTCTCTCTCTCTCTCTCTCTCTCACACACACACACACACACACACACAATGGAATATCATAACAATTGGCGTCAAGCTAAATCCTTTTCTGAAAAAGTTGTAAAAGATTTCTCTTTTGATGTTGTTGTGGACGATGAAATGAAACAGACTTTTATCATGTGACTAGGATTGTGCACCATAACCATTAAATCACCAGAAAGCCTCCACTGTGTGGATAGCCATTGCAGCTGGACCACAATTGACAGATTTTTTTTGTTGATAAGCATTTGTCAAGGAATCATTCAAATTTTTGTTTTGTTCTGCTTTACCAGCAAGGACTATCTTACTAACATGCAGCCTCAATGAAGGGATGAACTTTTAGCGTTTTGTCAATGCAACTTATTAGTTATTTCACCACCAATGAAATTTGTTTTGGTTGTAATGACCATAACTAATTTATAATCTTTATGTATATATTATGTACACAATTTATATTCTTTATGTGCATTATGGGCACTCCTTGCTAGGAGTGCCTACGCACTCGATATAATTTGCCGTAATGACCTTGTATCACCATTCTTTTACTCTGTCAAAGAGAAGGGAAAGCTTCATTCTGCCTTTTGGTCTCTTTCGCCATTTCTCATGTTATTCTGTTTTTCTAGTCTTGAATTTTTTTTCTTTTATATATTTTTAATAACCATGCGACGCACACTTTAGCATTCAAAAGTGTCTTAAAATTTAGAACTGCGACTGCCCATGTGTACAAGGGTATAGACCATAAGCCCCCAACTGTACACAGCTTTATGCACGTTAAAATGGGTTTATCAGAAAAAGACAGTTCAATCTTCACTCTAAGCAGAAGAAAAACCTTCTGAAAAAATCTGAAAGATGCTCCACTGAGTTTTGCTTGTCCCCCTTTATCAGCATAAAACAACAAATGAATTAATGAATCTTCCATCTTCTCTGTACAAGTCTCTACATTGTTAAAGGTTCTTCTAATTCTCTCGCACCAAATGATCCAAGAATGCTCAATTGTACTAAAGCTTTTTTCTGTTTTTACTGAACCATATATTACAATGTTCTCCAATTGTGGCAATTAACTGGTTTTGTGGGCCTACTTGCAATTGTTATAACCTAATTACCAGAAACATAACCTAAAACACATTTATTAATAGATTAAATTGATATTGGATGCTGAAACTCAGTTTGTAATTTGTATGCGCTCAAATAAAATCGAAAATCCTGTAGAACAATTTAGATATTCCAAGGAAGGCACTTGTACTTTTCAATATCAAGATATATCTGCATGTTTAAACCATGCATTGTTGTACCCCAGCTGTATACTGGGAGTATCAGCAATACTGGTCCTATAGCTTTGGATCCTCAGCATTAGCTGTTGGTAGGATACTTTCCATATTAATTTTTTACTTTTCGGGTGCTAAAATTATGTTATGGCAACTGGCGAACCAAAGAAGTGCTCAAGAGTTGAACCTTTAATGGCAAAATAGTACCCCCGAAGTTTCCATTTGCCATAAGATGATGCTTACTTAAGCTCAAAAGTTGGGACTTCATTAAATCGTAACTCTTGAGAAATTGCATGTGAAATGATCTCATATCAAACAAATTTCCATTTTGTTATGTTTCAGTTGTACGAGGTCCCTGGACTATCAGTTACATGTACTGTTATGTTACATGTGAACTACTCCTTAAAAAAATGGTTTGCTGATATTTGAAAGTTTCTTTGTTTACTACTTTATTCTCGCTTCTTTAAGTTGGTTGAAACTGCTTTCCTGTACCACGTTGTCTTCTCTCCTTGACTCATCATTTAATGAACTCTGATGGTATATGATTTTGATGCTAAAGGCATACATGAATCATAATTCTCAATCACCAGAAGTCACTTCGAAGGAACCACTTCTTGATGAAGGACTTGATGATAGTGTGAAGACTCTAACAGGCAAGCTATCCGCGGCACTTTTCAACATTAGAGCCAAGGAAGATTTGGTGAAGCAACACGCTAAAGTTGCAGAGGAAGCTGTCTCCGGTAATAGTTTTTCTTTGATATTAAAGTTTAGTTCAACACAGGCTGCAGCTTGATTGCTATTTCTTGCAGTAAAATATATATAGTCAGGCCTGAAAGGAAATTCAGACTGATTCATTGCTTGTTTTCGCCAATTGAAGAGTCTGAATTGGCTAAAACTTGATCGGTTGTTAGAAAAACTGGGGTATGGGCACCAAGTGTTGTCTAATTTGAAAATAGTCATTTACTAAACTGATTGAAACTGCTAGGTACGATGGTTGCTTCATGACCATCATGAACTAAAATTGTGGAATCGGCCTCTATGCATGCAGAACTAAGACAGTACACATAAGACCCTTCTCACAAAAGGGATAAAATCATAAAAGATGGTGGGGAAGGGATAATGTTCAGAACCAAATATTAGGTTAGCAGGATTTAATCTCTTTCAAAAGATCATTTTTCTGGAAATTAGTTCTTCCAACTAGGTTTGAGGTCCTCCTACTTTTTAAAAGTGAACAATTAGGTTTCTCACTATTTTTGTACTGTTTACGTGTCTATATACATCATCCGTCCATGCTTATTTCCTAGTCTAGTGACTTTTTGTCCGCTTTGCTTTCACAAGTGATGGGATATCTCTTTGAATGACTATTCTGATCGGCCGTTAATACTTAGACATCATGAAAATCAAATGAGATGTTTTTCTACTTTATCTGTTGTTGTTTACGCTTGACACATGTTTAAGTGATCTTGTAATGAAACAGCCGAACTGATGTTTTCAGATGTTGCTTCTTATGGGATTTGTGTTAACTGTTAACCATTGTTTGATTTGGTGTTCTGCTAGGATGGGAGAAGGCTGAAAATGAAGTTTTATCTTTAAAGCAACAAAATGAGGGTCTAACTATAAGAAACTCTGCCCTTGAAAATCGAGTTGACCATCTTGATGGAGCTCTTAAGGAGTGTCTGAGACAGCTTCGTCAAGCAAGAGAAGAGAGAGAGCAGACGATGCGTGAAGCTATTGACCAGAAAATTGGCGAATGGCAATCTACAAAGTCTCAACTTGAGAACCAACTTTGTGAGCTCCAGTCCCAACTTCAGGCTGCTAAAACTGAAGCTTCCATTCCTAATGATATGGAGCTTCATCCTAGGCTTGAGACTGCAGAGAAACAAAATTCGGCCCTAAAGCTTGAGCTATGTTCCATGGCTGAGGACTTGGAGCTTAGAACTATTGAAAGGGACTTGAGTGCCCAAGCTGCTGAAGCAGCTAGCAAGCAACATCTGGAAAGCATAAAAAAGGTGGCTAAGTTAGAAGCTGAGTGCCGAAGGCTGAAAGTGGCTGTCCGAAAGTCATTAACTACTAATGATCATAGGTCTGTTACTTCCTCCTCGGTTTATGTTGAATCTTTCACAGACAGCCAATCAGACGCTGGAGAACGGTTTTTGTCAGTGGAGAGTGACACTCAAAAGATGAATCTTTTGCTGCCAAATGAGTGCGAGCCAAGCCGATCTGAGGCTTGTGCTTCTGCTTCAGTGGTAACGCTAGATCATGTTAAACATGACAAAGCCTTTGGAAGAAACCTAATGGCCCATTCAGTTGAGATTAATCTTATGGATGATTTCCTTGAGATGGAAAGGCTTGTAGGACTACCTGAGAGTGGAACTGAAAGCAACCCCTGTTTGGGAGTCTACGCTGATCAAGCACGTGATATAGACACCCATTTGAAAGCTGAGCTTGAAGCTGCTGTCAATCGAATATCTGAACTGGAAGATATGTTAGAGAAGAAGGAGATTGAGAAAGTTGAGTTGGAGATTAATTTGACTAAGCACCAAGGTGAGCTTACCACATCTTGGAATCGTCTAAGGGATGCGGAAGCAAAGCTGATAAAGCTGGAAACTCAGCTTTCTAATGCTAACGAAGCAAGCGAAGGGGCAGAGATTAAACTAGTGTCATCAAAGGAAATGCTTGAGACATTAAAGGACAGGGTAGAGAAAGCAGAGAGGAACTTGATTGATGTGCAAGCACAGTTAAATATGGCGTATGAAGCAAGGAGATCGACTGAGGCAGAACTTGAGGCTACCCATGTAAAGAAAGAAACGGCAGAATCGCAATATTTGGTTGTAGAAGCGGAGTTGAAAACGTTGCTTTCAAGGCTTGAGTCTTTAGAAGAAGAGCTTCAAAAGGAACGGATCTCATCTGGGAAAATGGTTGACAAGTGTCAGAAAATGGAAGATGAGATTCTAAGAAAGCAATCCGAAACAGAGCACCGGAGAGCAGCAATCTTGAATGGAGAGCTAAAAGTCAAGCAGGTCAGCTCATTAAATGCATTTTGGTTCAATTTCCAACTATTGGAATGAAGTTATATGTAGTTAAAGGTCATAACAAGTAATCAAAATCTTCTGTTGTTCTGTTATTCTCTTCGATTTATGTGTCACACTGTAAAGCTGTCTTACATGGACTACTTACTGTGAAGTCACGTGTCTTATCCTCCATGTATTAGATCTTCATTAAGCTGGAAACTTAGGTGAGTCTAAGTGTAGAAGTTATACTGATGAACTCAAAGTTCTGCCTTATGATCAGAGCCTGACAAACATGGAATTAGGCTCTAGAATTTAACATATTATTGGTGTTTAAACCCTTGTCTCGTAGTCCAGATGGCTTATATTATTTCCCTTAGGGGGAGAAGACACTCACTTGTTGAAATTTCCAACTCATTAGTTTCTTATATGGGGAGCGAGCACATATTTACAATGCAAGTTGTCTTAACTGGAGTGGTAGCAATGGACTGCATAGAAGAGGATGGATATGGGTATACCAATAGACAGTCTTAGTTTTGTCTCCTCGATGAATATTTAGACTATATCCATACATTTTGTTTTCACCTAGGTTTCTTACACTACTGAGCTATGTTTGAAGTTTAGTTTTACCCCTGACTAGTATGAAACAGTTTGCACTACTATTTGACAAGTCAATTTTTTTATATTGTACTGCAACTTATTTATATTTTCTTCAAAATGCACTAAATATATGTTACAGTTAGAAATTTGACAATTTTTATGGGACAAGCATCAAGGAAAGTGGGCTGGGACTGTTGGAATACCATTTTCCGCACAAGAATATATGTAAACATTCAGGATTTCTGTACTGTTAAAATTAAATAGTACTAGGTAGGCACTTTGTTCAAGTTCTTGGACATGCGAAGTAAAAAGATGTACTGAGCCTTTCTGTCTGCCTGTTTTTGTCATGGACAGACAACTTTCATAAGCATCCATGTCTTTCGTGGTCCTTATTGCAGAATTCAGTCTGCTCTTGTTGCAGAGTCACTACTGATGTTTCTTATGAGTAAACAGCACTCTGTAAACTCATTTGACTAAAAGTAAGGGGAACTCCATCACTAAAGTGAATGCCTGAACTGCCTCCATTCTCATTTCAAACTAGGAAATATTTGCTACATGTCATTGGCCATTGCTCAGTCAATGTCTCTGTACCACCTCAATCAAAAGAGTAGTCACTCTTTCATTCAAGTCCCAGAAGAGAGGGTCCATTTCCAGCTAGAGTAAAATGTGTAATACTCGAGTTAAATAGTCATTGAACAACTCTCGCTTACATTAAGTTAACCTACTTTTCCTGTTGAAGTGTGCATAGCATCACCTTGAGAATTACTGCACCTAGGGGGAAATATGATAATTGAATAGAGATGCTTTTTTGTCTTATACCGAGCTTTGAGGGTGTAGGTTTCCTCTCTTCTTCTTTCCTCCTTGTTCTTATGTCTATTCCTTCTGCCATCATTATGTCAAATCAACTTTTGATGAACTGCTCTCTTTGCTAACATATGTGTGATGCTGATTGTTATTCCAGGAAATGGAGATGGCACTGGCTGAAAGTAAATTTGCAGAGTGCCAGAAGACAATTGCATCTCTTGGTCGGCAGTTAAAATCTCTTGCAACACTGGATGACTTCTTAATCGACCCTGAGAATCCTTCGGAAGTTTCTACCACTGGAACCTAGTTTTTTCTGAAGACGGTATATCAGTATGTGGAAATAGACATTGCTATGTGAATACTATTTCTGGTCATATGCGATGCGCTTATCTTGGACAGTAAACTTGAAAAGAGCTTAGGACGGGTCGCTAGCTTTTTCTGGGTGAGGTATGTGTCACAATAAAACTCATGAAAGTGAGGACAATAGCATTCAACTTTTGGAGAAAGAAAGAGAAGACGGAATATAAAACAATGGAAGGAAAGTGTAGCATGATGTTATAAGCAAAGAGTAAGTAGATGAATTTGTCATTGTATTTACATGCATTGGGCCTTTTTGAGGATGCACATTGAAGAGAGAATTACATGAATTATATATATTCATATAGAAACTTAAATTTCAATATATATGTTTATAATTCTGTACTAGGAAAGAATATTAACGTACAATGCAAGATTCTGTGAAACAAAAACAAGTGATTGATGTAGGAAGGAATCATCTGGCACGAAAGGCGAGTGGTACAAGCTCAGCAAGAGGCGTAGCAATAGGCGTGGGACCCGCCGATGGGGCTGGGGAGTATCGACAGATTGGACACGTGGCGCTCATCCGAAGCCATTCGTCTATGCAGTCAGCATGGAAGCAGTGGTTGCAGTCTGGGATGTACCGAACAGCATCCTTGGCAGTGTACTCAGACAAGCATATTGAACAAGCTGGGCCAGTGTTAGGCCTGGGGAGTCTACGGCTTTCGCCCAGAACTATCTTTGGGTAAGACTCTATAACGGGCTTATCGAGGCCCATTATGATATTTATGGGCCTAGAAGAGACGTTAGCAGCAGCGGCGGCGGATGAGCCTCGCCCTGAACCCAGGCTCGGGCCCTCGCCGTCCTCGCTGCTGCGTGATTTGGACCAAATGCAGGCGTAGGAAGCGAGCATAATGGTTGAGATTAGAATGAGACTGCCGACAGCGATGGCAATGCCGTAGCCGAGGCCGACCCCAACTTCGATGCCGGCGGCAGACTCCGGTGGGTTTGCAGAGGACATGGGAGGGAGTCAGGGAGATCCAGTCCAAGGAACAATTTCTAGTGTCTATTGTTTGGAACTGCAGCTTAGAAATGAGAAGTGTGAAGTGTATTTGTTATTTAAAGCACAAGGGGCCAGATTGGCAGCCGCACCAGCGGGGAATAATTAATAACCCCTTTGGCCTTGGCCCTGGATCATGAGATTGACCCATATTATTTTATTCACGAGTAGATGAAATTTGATCTAAAACGATATCACATTTCATATTTTACTTTTTTAAAATTTTACTTTAATGGTTTAAAAAATATCCTAAATTTATAAACTTTAAATTTTAGTTAATTTAAAATATTTGTAATTTTAAAAAATTATATAACAAGAGATGTAACATCATTTGGAATAGAAAATCTGAACTTATAATGAGTGTCTAAATTTGAGATGCCGTGATATTTCGACGATCCACGTATTGCTCGGGAGTTCGGCTCTCTTTTAATGGTAATATGCTGCTCCCAAATAATCTGCATAGGACAAGGAAAGACACCTTCAAGTGAGGAGCAAAGTTTAAACCTCGCCCAGACGCTCCGATGTGAGAATGAGTATTCCGGTGGAATAGGCACGAGGAATCAGATCAGTCCGAAGGTGGACGTGAGGGCGATTGCTCTCGTGAGAGATGTGAGAATGTATGTGTGTATTTTGGCAGCAATTCCCTAAGTACAGAAGTAGGTTACCTTTAGGAAGGTGATTGAGGAAAGTATATGTAACAGCCATGGCGAAGCAGGTGGCAGTCGGCTTCGACCATCATGAGAAGGAGTGGTCTCTTTGGGAGGTTGGTGTAGCTCTGACTCACTCTTCCCCACGTAGGCTGGTTGTGAGCGAGGGGCAAGGCCCAAGGAGAGGGGAGTGGTTGGAACCACCCTATCCTGCTGGAGTGCGAGGAGGGTTATCGGATGCCCATGTCGTCCTTTGGGGGCACGCCTGCCGAGCTGGGCCGGATACAGTCAGACCACAGGTCCTCTTCGAGGCCCAATTCGCTTTCTTCCTTAGCCGGTTCTGCCCGTTGGGCCTTTCCTTTCTAGCCCGTTGGGCCCTAAGGCGAACTGGGGCTCATCAGTTGTCCCCCAGTCTTTTGAGGGGAGGCACGAGCTCGAAAGACTATTATAGGCGGTCTGGGTGCCCGCGGCAGGTGTCCGCCTTGTCCGACCTAACCTCTTCTTATGCCTTGGTATAGACACCCCATTTTTGGACCATTAATTCATGATTTAATTATAAATAATTAATCATAAATTAATAGGCAAATATAAGAAAATATCAAACATGACATCATAATAATCCCTAAATTGCTCAAAATTGCATTTTAGGCATGATCATCAAATGTTGCATTTTAACTAATTAAAATGTCACATTTTTAT
>JAOWAN010000001.1:695246-707889 GCA_028566635.1 Lobelia cardinalis
GGGGGTGGTGGTGGGTTTTCTTTGCTTTTGCTTTTTTTTTTTTTGGGAGAATTGCACTTTACACCCTAAGTGTAAGATTTGTTTTAAAAACTTTTATTTTAGATCCTCAACTTAATCTCGATGTAAAATTACATAAAGACCCTTAAAAAACTCACGTGTTTTGCACGTGAGTTGATTTTCGTTAAGTTTCTAACTAATCCGTAAAAAAAAATCCCATTTTGAAACAAAAATACAACATTAGGGTTCATTTCGAAACTTTTGAGATCTGAAAACCTATTTTAAAATTCTACAAAAATATTTGGGTCTAAAATGAGATTAACCCAGAGTAAAAACAATACATTTATTTTTTATGACATCACAAAAATTAAATTATATATATATTTTTGAAAATAATTTCAACCACACAAAAACAGTTGGCAAAAAAGAGGCGGGATACGGAATCTCATGTCTAAGCTGCACGTGCAACTAATTTTGATTTTTCCTTTTTCATAATTCAAGCTTACCAATCCAACGGCTATTACTTGCTCTACATGAACTCAACTCTTTTTCCTCTTTCCCCTCCAAAAACACACACACACACACAGAGTTAAATTTCTTCCCTCGCTCTCTTTCCTTTGCCCAAATCGAAAACAATCCGATTCGTATCCGCCGTTTCAAGGTGAAAATCTCATTTTGATTAATTACGTTTTCAATTTCGTTAATTCATTTTCTTTTGTTGCGGAATTATAGTCTTGTTGCGGTTGAAATTTCTCATTTATTCTCCCATGTTATGCTGCGGTTGTTTGGATTTCAATGGATTCCAATTTTTTTGTACATATGTATGTCTATTATTTATGTGTTTGATTATTGTAATTTCTCTCTCCTTAGCACCCAATTGATCAAACCCTAATTTTACTTGGGTGTCAGACCTGCGGGAATGTGGAATGGCGTTTTACTGAGTGTTGGGCTTTCGGTCCTTTGATTGCGAATTACGTGGATTTGGGCAGGATACCGTGGAGGATACCTGTTGGCGTGTCCTTGTGTTCTGGTGGCACTAATTGTCAAAATTCTGTAACTGGATTTCATTCTTGAGGGGATTTTCGGAAACAAGTACGTGTTTAATTCATTCAAAATGAACCATTGGATAAACCCATTTGTACTAATTCAGTTCTTATGTGGTAACGTAATAAGTACCAAATAACACAATGGACCTATTTTAAGAAATAGTAATGAATACTCTTGGGTTTTTTACCCATTAACCCATAGGCTACCCAAGAACTTTTTTCTTAATATTTCTTAACTGTGTAGAGATTAGTTCTTTGTATACTCTTCTTCATATCAGCTAAGCATATGAAAGAAGATTCTCCCCCAAAGAAAAAGGTGACCAAGTCATATGCTAGTCACTGCAATTCCTTCTTTAATCTTTCATTTCTCTGTACACTTTTATTCGGTTCTAATCTCACTAGGATGCATGGTATCAATTTTCTTTGTACATTGCAATGGTGCACACTTTTTTCTCAATATCTGTCTTACTCTTTGATTGGATGGCTCTCAACTCCTCTCCAGGAAAATTGAGCAGGTTAAAGTCGACTGGCCTTAGTTTCGAATTTCAGAAACTCACTTGCCTTAAACCCTCTATGGCTCTATTCAGCTCCCCTGTCCACAACACCCCGATCAAAATTGGCAATTTATGAATATTGGTTATGAATCGTCACTATAATCCTAAAATTTTAGAATGGCGTTTCCCTTGTTATGTTAATAAGCAATCTAGAATCTTTGAAGAATTTGAGTGTCTAGGACATTGCAGGCATATTCCAAACACAGAGCTTGATGTAGGAATGAAAATTGCTTATAAACTGCCCTACTCCTTTCCTAAATGACTGTCTTGTTTTGACTTTTTTGGTTACTTTTATTAAACCTTGGAATTTTTTTTATGAGAAATGCAAATAGGAATTTGTTGTGAAGTTATAAAAAATTGTATTGATAATTCACTTAATATTCTTACAATGATTAAATTTTTAGAATGTAAAATACAATTAAGTTATGTAAAATAATTATTTTATTGATATATTAGTTTGGCTTTTCGAAATCAAACATGACACTCATTTAGGGATGGAGGGAGTATTAAAAAAAGAAAAAGAATTGTGATAAAAAACTTGAATGTTGGTTGTATTTTGGTAAATTAATGGGTCACTTGGGTAAATAACCGTTGGGTATTGGGGAAATTTGGTTAAATACTGAAGCTTGCCCATTAAGCTTAATGGGTGTACCCATTATTACCCAATAATCTTAATGGCTTATTTTGGGTATTTACCCTTACCAACCCATTGTATAATTGCCATCCTACTACTGATAATTTATAGCAATTGACTTATTCATTTAGATTGAAAAAGTGGATACCTATTACAGGAGGTGTACAGAAGCTAAGGCGACACTTTTCATTACAAGCCAGTGAAAAAAACAAATGGACAAAACCAAAAGAAAGCAAAAACTAGCATTGAATAGCTGCCTTCCCATCTCTCATCAGACCTTTTAACATTCCCCAACTTCTTGGCTCAAAGGTAGGCCAAAAAGATCACTACTCGAAGAGAAAGTTGAAGCCTGGGTAATTCTATGACAATAGAATTCAATTATTGCTCCAATACTGTTTGGCAAATAAAATTTAATAACCTCAATTATATGAACTTCTAAAATAAAGACATACAATGGTGTACCAAAAGGGAGTATCATGAAGCTGGTGGTGATTGTTGTGATGACCTTATGTAGACTTAACGAGGTTTAACCAACCCTTTTGGTTACATCATGGGCAAGCAAAACCGACTACCCAACTAGTGGAGGGATTACTTGACCACCCCTCCCCTCTTTCCAGCACGAAACAATCATATAATGTAAGAATTGGTGACTCACCTAATTCTTTTGAACCCTCTCAAAGTAGACGGTCAAAGATAATTTCATGTTTTATTAAGGGAGGTAGCATAAGCTTTTAGCTTACTTACCGTTAATAATGTCAGAGTGACAATCTATTTGGAGTTCTATCCCTTCCAAGTCCCTCTTGTGAAATAGAAGCAACTAATCCGAATGTAAATGATGTAAAAACAGAAGGTCACTATTCTCGAACAACTTAGTGCCCGCCTTCTGTTTGCACTATTACAGATATGTAAATAATGGGAAGAATTGGAGTCAGATGATTTGGTATTATCGACGACCTCCCCCCCCCCCTCCTTGATTGTTTCAAAGTTTCAGTGTAGTTATTTATTTCATTTTTTACCATCTTGTAGCTTAGTTTGATTCAGCCCTTGTTAGATTGTTGGCCTTTCACCAATAGAATGCAGTTACATCGAAGAAGAAAAAGAAAATCCCATACGAGAAGCAGAATTGAGAACTTAAACATAGCTTAAAACCTAACGAAAACATGTATTATGAATCACTTACAGGGCTTCTAGGATTTGCGATGCTATAAGATTATTTATTTGAGTAATATTGGCTCTTTTCTGTATTAGATATTAACATACTAGTTCTTGAGCTTAAGCAAGTGCATGTTTCCATTTTCATTCGCAGGACAAGAAGATCTGCAGAGTCACGTGTTAATATACTTGGATGTTTCTTGACATTGGTGTGTCAAGATCAGGCGGATTTCTTGGTAATGGGTACGGTAGAGAATGCTGTAGATGATAAAGGAGGCTGTTTACCAGCAGAAGCAAAAAGGATTTTACAGTCATTGGCTTCTGGCTGGGATGATATTATTGATTTGGATGCATTACAGGTGATCCGACTTAAGGGGGCTATGACCAACCAAGTATACCAAATCAAGTGGCCTACCAATAAAGAACACTCTCGAAAGGTGTTAGTTAGAATTTATGGTGAGGGTGTGGACATTTTCTTTGACCGTGAGAACGAGATTCGAACATTTGAGTTCATGTCCAAGCAAGGGCAAGGACCTCGTCTACTAGGACGGTTCTCGACTGGGCGAGTTGAAGAATTCATACGTGCACGGGTATCTTTGAATTTATTTTTTTTTATTTTAAGAAGTATAAAGATGGTAGTGCCTGAGGTCGCTTATGGACCCTATAATGACTTTTCTGTTTCTAAATCTTACACAATTGTTCTCATCTTTCCCTTTTCTGAGAAGCTAGAAGGAGCGTTTGTTGATTTTAACAAATTGACCTTGTTTGGTTTTATAATGATGACACAATTCTGGAACACGACATAAAGGTCGGTCCTGGGAAAGAGTATCCTGCTGCTGGGGTCTGAAATGGTCTATGAAAACATTTAACATCATAGAACATAATGCTGGATCACCTAGAATCTTATAACAAAAGCTTGCTACTCAATAGTCATTTGTCCATGAGATGTTTTAAGCTTTTGTTTTCATGGTAAAACATCTCCTGAAAATCCATCGTCAATTTTTATTTGTTATTTATTTCTTGATCAGGAAAGGAGAAAATCCATCATCATCATTATTTTAGTTTTTAAATTTTATGGTTCATCAAGACATATTGCTTTCTAGAGTGAACCTCCTTGACAAAATGAATATATTATGAAAAATTTATTAAGCTGTAATGTGCAAGCCAATGAATTAAACGTCTTTTAGCCTCTTACACATTTTAGTAATTAAGTTAAATTGCAAAGTGATAACATAACCTGTTAAATTTTTTGGATTCCAGACACTATCAGCATCTGATTTGCGTGATCCAGAGACGTCTACCCTTATAGCGGCTAAAATGAAGGAGTTCCATGATCTTGTTATGCCTGGTCCAAGAACCATCTTGCTCTGGAGCAGATTACGGTACTCCTTCAAGCCTTTTTTATGAGCCGAAATCAGGTTTTTTGCACATGCTAAGCAAAATATAATAATAAAAGGTTACGCGCACCTAAAACTATTAAGGGTACTGTGGTCACCTGGATTGTTTGTTCTTTTTATGTGTATATTTTCCCCAAATGATTGGGATTAAGGGTTTGTTGTTGTTGTTGTTGATGATGATGTGTATATTTTCTAAAGGAATATTTGTTTCTTCATACTTCAGTAATTATCTTAGTGAAGTCCAGCGTATATCATCCTCTAGCAAGGAAGATCCCTTTCATATAGCTGCCATGGAGGAGGAAATTACCACATTAGAAAACACTCTCACAGGGAATCATCTTCCTGTAGGATTCTGCCACAATGACTTGCAATATGGTAACATAATGATGGACGAAGTGACGAAATCAATAACCATTATTGTAAGCATCTATCCAACTAACTAATTCATTTTACAACTTCTATGCTTAATTTGAAGGCTAAAGGTCTATTCAGTTAATTTTCCAGCATCACCTTTTATTTTGTGAATGTTTTATATGTTTCAGTTTTCATATGCCAAGACAACGTTTTTCATCGGGGACCATCTGGCTATCTATTTTGAAAATCTTTTTTTCAACATGTACCCAGTAGAGTGATGCAGTGAAGAGCATTCAATTCATATTATTTTTCACTCTCGACTTAGGTTTTAGACCTTATGAGTTACACCTGCTTATTTTGCGATGTCAACTTTAGCTGAAAGTACTATGCAGGGGGGGGGGAGGAAAATCTAAATTTCGAAAAACAATTTATATACACACACACACATACGACATATATATCAGAGTGAGTGTCATTAGGTTTCCTCAAAATCTGTTTTCTTTGTTGATCATGGAAGTAAGAACGGACATGCATTATCTTAGGACTCGTCTGAATTTTGTATGTACGGAGGAGGAGAAGATATTTGATATGAAAAGAAAATGGACTCCAGCTACAGAAAAGTTGGAGAGGAATGTTGTAGTTGGAATCTATGCAAGGAGTGAATGTACATCCAAACTTTCACATCAACACAAGAGTCGTACTAGCTTCTGTATGTTTGGAGCTGTGATGATGTTAGATATTCATAAAATGGACCAAATGTCTAGAGAAGATGTAGAGGAGCGCAATCACTACTAGTGTAATGGGTGTTCATCTGACACTAACCAAGGGATTTGAAATTTGTCAATTTCTGTCAAAAGTTGTATCACTAGACAAAATTTAAGCCACTGATGGGAAATTCAACCCACATTATGGTTGCACTAGCATTATGTTTGTAGGGCTTGTTTGCCTATTATTGCTGACTTTGCAAGGAAGTTGGAACTGCCGGATCTTAAGCTTCTTCATGCTTTTTTGGTGCTTTCCCTGTTTCCATCTTTTTTTTTGCTTGGTAACTTCTTAGCAGCTCCATATTTATTGCATATTCTGAATTTCTTACTTCAATATTTCCTATCACTATTATAGATAACATACATTTCATGTAAAACATTTTCCGTAGATCTATGCTTATGATCAGTACCAATTTATTATATTTAATGACTTCCGATGGGATCTTCTCACTAGATGTCTGAAATGTCTTTGGTTCCTTTTTTGCAGCATCCAAAGAACATTTTTGGTTTTACTTGAAGTTTTATCAAAGCTGATATTTATAAATTTAGCATTCAACTATTCATTAAAGTTTTCTTTTCTTTCTATTTGGTGAGACTTTTGGTTTGGCTCCATATATGAGTTTGCCTTGATTCTGTATGTCCTAAATCATCTTGATATCTCTATTTTGTTTTTCTCTTTTCCTATTTACAGGACTATGAGTATGCTTGTTACAACCCTGTTGCCTTTGATATAGCTAATCACTTCTGTGAGATGGCAGCTGATTATCATACAGAGACGTCTCATGTGTTGGACTACAGTAAATATCCAGGTTGGTGAGGTCGCTCTTACTTGTTTTGTCCTTTGTTTATCTTTCATTTAACTGTTGTTGAACAATTGTGTTGTCATTTTCTGTACATTCTAGTCCTAATAAATTCTTCTTTTATCTAAAAGTGAAACCATTGTCTTGTAAGTATCGCGTTCAACATTAAGCTAATGATTTCTTTAAACAGGTGTTGAGGAGCGCCGAAGATTTCTGCGTATATATCTGAGTTGTTCAGGTAACAAATTCAAAATCGCATCTTAGTATTTATAGTATTTAGACGACTCGGGTCTAGTTCATATGGCGGTTCAGTTTTGGCAGACTGCCTAATAGGCCTATTGTTGTTAGCACATATGCTGGCGAGAGATGCACCTGTTATTTTGTATAAAATGTGAAACCCTTGGCTTGACTATTCACAATGAATTACATTGTTTTCAACCTGGCAGTATGTTTTTGAACAAGACTTGTCTGTATTTGCCCTAGACTAAAAAATGAAAAACATATAGAAGAATCAGGATGATGGGTATCTGAAAGGAACTCTTAGAAGTATCTTGCTTTGAAGCTAGTATAATGGGGCATCTAAAATGACTGATGAGCTATTACTGATCCGCTGACAAGTGCAGTTTTTTGTTTCAATGTTAATGTTATCTGAATCTAACATTGTTATTATTGTGTAGGTGGTCAACCCAGTGACCAGAAAGTTGATCTGTGTCTTCAAGAAGTTGAGAAGTATACTCTAGCAAGCCATCTCTTTTGGGGCTTTTGGGGAGTAATATCGGTATCGTATACTTCCCTATCATTCTCCTGTTATTAGATTCATATAAAGCAAAAAAAGCACAAAATAGCATATAAACCCGTAGGCTGGATCAGTTGAGTGATTTAACTATTAGGACTGTTATTAAGAAAAAGAAATATGCACTATTAAAAATTGTGTATTTTGGAGTATATAGTTGGTAATACATGATTATTCTCTGCACATATAGACAATTTTAGTGTAATTTAAATGATGTATTTTTAGATGTGCAAGGGCAGTACTAAAATATTTGAGTTTTGCAAATGCCCAAAAACTAAAATTTAAGGCACCATATATTTGGTTATATAATACAAGTGTGCCATAAGGTTGCTTCATTCTTGAGGTAACATAAACTCACAAAGCTACTTCAATCACCATGAAAATTCAAAATATGAAGCAGGTGCACATAGTTCTAATGCAAATAGGGAAGTAGCATCTAACGTTTGGGGCTCACTGTGGTGGCTGGTGGGGTCCATGAAGCCCCTTCTCCTCCGAAGTTTGCAAAATAACATGTTTACTCTCCGCCTTTTTTAATGTTGAAAGAAGATCTTATAGTTTTTGTTGTTTGACCCCTACCACACTAAATAAAATATGAAATATTTATCGTATATTGCCGACCCTAGTGATTCAAAAAAAGGCTGAGTTGAGTTGAGTGTATTATGATAACCAGTCATCTCTAAGAAATTCCTAAGGTTGCCTGAACTCATGATGCTTATTTGTTCTTGCAGTTTACCGAAGTAAATGTTTTCAATACTCAATTAATTAGATTGAGTTACAATCTTGTCTAGTTTAATGACTATCAAAATTTGCTGTTGCCTGACTCTTAAACTCTTCCTCTAATTTTTTCGGTTTTCTTTGGTAATTTGTCCTTGCCAAAGTAAAGATTTCTTGATGGATTTTACTGCTGTTTAGTGCTATGCTGGTTAGGTTAAACTTGTCTCATCCAAAACCCGTACCCTACAGGCTGAAACCCCTTGATGGTCCATCATGTCTTAGTAGGGGAACACAATGACTGCAATCAGTGTACTTTACATTAGAGAAAAAACTTCAAAATCAGCCTAACCATCCAATACCAGTTGGATTAATTGAATCACTTATACCTAAGTTCACACAAGATGTCTCATCACCCGAGCAGAGAACCAAGTATGATGTATTGCTTGAATAGGCCAAACATCATCTGGATGACTACACCAGCAACTTGAATGTGCAAAGCAACCCCTTGATGGTCCATCATGTCTGAGTAGTGACCAGCTTATTAACTACACCATCTGATACTAGGCTACCATAACTCTCAAAACTACCAGAGCGAAACTGACAACTATCAACGAAGGGAGGTGAAGTCATAGAAAGCTTATTAACTATCAAGACATCTTCCTGACCGTAATGTTTTGTAGAGTCTCACTCAACCATGGGCTTTCGCTTGGGCTTCCAAATCAGTGGATATTTCCCACATCACTGTGTTTGGCTTGGTACTTGAAGTAATATCTGATATTACTGATATGTGTCTGACTATTCCGATTGGCAATGTTCTGAGCTAGCATTTCTAATAGCTCAATTTTATTGTGTAGTTAAAAGTTACAACGAAGGATTACATATGCTCCTTTATAAAAACAGCTGCTTTGAAACAAGTTTAGTTTCTCTTGTCTCGTTTATCATTGAAAACATAATTGAAGTTATGGACATCAATATATTTTCCATGTCCTAGGCTTTGTCATTCTTGAACCTGATCCCTCATGCACACCCATACCCACACCCACCCCCACACCCACACCCGACGCTCGTACCACAATCCATATTTAGTTGGCTTATTGCAAAATTGGCAAAGGCCATGCTTTTCAGGTCATATAGATATATTATATTTGGATTGAAATCAAATCCAGTTTTGGTTTCTTCTTGATCTTTAATATTGTTCCATGCAATCATTTAAGTGTGAACAACATCAATTTGATGTGTGATTTCTCTAGGAAGGATCATTAAATATTATCTCATTACAACAATCCCTGTTACTGCTTCCAGGAACATGTCAATGAAATTGACTTTGATTACCTGGAGTATGCACGACAGAGGTTTCAACAGTACTGGTTAAGGAAGTCTGAGCTATTAGGTTCATCTGTTGCTGCTACTCACAGAGTCACCGGTGGTAATTGCAGTACTCTTCATTAAGTGGTCTTTCCATTCTAATAGTGACTACGTTTGGAGTAGTGTGCAGTATATCTTGCATCTCCCGCATCTCTTCGTAATAGTTGTTTCAATTATTCTTTAGTTCTAGAAATCATAAATGATATGGCTCCAATCTGATGTTGACAATGTGCATAAACTTTGATCATGTAGAAATGACTGTCAGTTAAGAGGACATAATCCATTTGTTAGATGTCATTTTCTGCGACTCTCCTTTTGTTTCTTGTGTTCATGTAAATGGTTCTAATTTCATGTTTCCTTTCAATGGATGGGTTGTAATCGCATAGATGTCATTCAATAGATGGCTCACTCTTCTCTGCATTATTTCAGGTGATATCTAGACGGAGATGGGACATATGTAAACTATAAATATGGCTTGTAAAAGATGCTCAGTGTATAGGGAAGTTTGGGAACTTGTTACGATGTTTTATAGATTAGATGGGGCATGTTAGCTATACATGTTTTTAGTTTGGATCTAGTTGTTAGATTGCTTGTTTGAGTTTTTTGTGTATATCAGATGCTTTAAGATAAGTTGAATAAAGTTCATACAATGTGATAATTCGGCTGAAGGGTAATGTTGGAACAATGGTTGTTTTTTGGAATTATATTTGTGAATCTAATACCACAATACCCGTTGATTTTAATGTAACTGCAAGAAATTTGTTATTCCCTCAAATCTTAAATAAAGTGGTGAAGTTGGTGATTATGTGAGATTTTTATCGAAAATTTGTTGGAAAAAAAAAGACTTTTTTAGATCATTAAAAAAAAAGAAGAATAATAATGATAAAATTATAATTTCAAATGGAGCAAAATATTATTTTTGCAAATCAACACAACTTTGAACAAAATTTCTTCCTAATAAAAATATTATCCCAATTAAAATCAATAAATTTATATATTTTCAATTCTAAGAGCCATCCCCAATTAAATTTTCTAAACCAAATATCTTCCCTAATATCGTTAAAATTCTATGACTGATTAGTATAATTAAAGTACCCATTTTGACTGACTTTGTTTTTAAGCTTGTTCTCTCATATGTTCACCATGGTCTTGGGTGGCTTCATATTCCATGGTGAGTTTGTCAAATCTTGTAGGCCAAACGAATATCCAAAATTACCAAGAACGCAACACCCGAATTGCTAAAATAATGTTCCACGTAAATGAACGGGGGAGAAAGAGTAGGACTACGTGAGAGATCGATGTTGAATCAGTTGAGAAAAAATCTCCCAACTCTTGGACAATCGTCACAAAGAGAAGTCGATGTTTATAATGGTTGAATTCTGAAAATACATCAGCAGGTACAGGAGAACTATGAAGATCCCATTACTTTGCAGAACTCAAATGTAAGTGGTTGGTACAGGGGACTATTGAGTTGAAATTTTCTGTCTCATTTAGTGTCTCATCTCCTGTCTCATTGCTTTTAAAAACTCACATATGCTAAAATTTAAAATTTTAGGATCATTTTTTATTTTTTTAAACGGTTAGGATGAGATTTTAAAAAATGAAACAGAGAATGAGACACCAAGTGAGACAGAAGATTCGAACTCGGGACTACTAGTTGGATGATCTGATCTGGCTCAAGTAGTATTTAGCCAATTCCTTGTACTTCTCAACAACCCCCTATAAAGCACACAGTCGGTAAAGAAAAGAAAATGGACAGTTTACTGAAAACCAAAAATTTTGGAAACAAACTAGTGAGTTGCCAAACTAAAATATTCAAATCATACACCAGCAACAACACTTTCATAACTACTAGAGCTACACCAGACATCATGTGCCCTGCCAAATTTCTTTCTCAAATTGAACCGAAAACCACACTGCTGCATCCAAATTCCTTTGCTGAGCATTTTCTATTCCCAGATCAAGCATAACTATCAATTAGGGCACCTTGATTAAGATATATGATTGATTCACCATGGAAAAATACTCTGTAACAATTCAACCAAAGGAAAAACACAAGCACACCCTTGGCTAGTAACTAAAACAACAGACTTTTATAAACACCAAATTTAAATTCAATAATTGGTGACAAGTCATCCCATGGCTGTCACATTCAACTTTGTTAATGCTTGGACAAAAAGTTGAGCATATATAAGTTAAAACAACAATCTCAAAAATGTGAAACAATAGTATCTCAAAACTAGAAACAGAAAGAGATACATATTTTACATGATCAAGATCAATGAATGATAGTTCTAGCTCTCTCATTTCCACGCACCCCATCTGTGGTCAAGAGATTGTTGTGAATCACTCGCAATTTAGCTATAACATTAGCAATATCCATCCTCTCTTTGGGTGCTTCCATTGAGCAAGCAACTCCAATTTTAAGTATCGAAATCAAGCACTCCTCCACTTTTGCAATGCATATGTTTGCAGTACTACCCTTGGTGCTACTTGTCTCTCGGTCCTCTCCGAATTGAAGAAGCATTGGATCGATAATTCCAACAAGTCCTTCAGAAAATGCCAACTTTGCAAAGTTGTGAAGATTCATACTTTCATGAAATATGTCATCAGTTGGCCTCTTTCCGGTAAACATCTCCAGTAAAAGGATTCCATAGCTGTATATATCTCCACAAATTGATGCCTCACTTCCCATTCCGTATTCTGCAAACCACGTACATAAAAACTGTAACTAAAAGGTACAAATTCCATCCAGTAAGTGAAATTCATGTGATGCAAATTATCTTTTAGGTTCATCGTTTTGCTTGGGGATAAAAAGTAAATCTCAATGTTTAGATAAGAGAGTATGCATTAAATTAGCTCATTTTGGAATATATCAAACGGAAAATCACAATTACGAAGATTTAAACATACGTAGTTTGAAATATCATACCTGGTGGAGCATAACCCACAGTTCCTTTGACTATAATGGAGCTTGATCGATCAGCCGTTTGACAGTTGGTCTCTTCTTGTATTAATCTTGCTAATCCGAAGTCACTAACGTGAGCAACCATTTCACTATCTAGAAGAATAT
>JAOWAN010000001.1:707989-723408 GCA_028566635.1 Lobelia cardinalis
ATCATTTCCATATCAAATATCAAATATCAAATATCAAACTCAAATATCGCACAATATCGAATTCCTGATCTGACCGTGATAGCTTCAAAGCATTCTTATATAAGTTGCGAATCGACTCTTTTAATTAGATTCATTATTAATCATTTAAGCTATATAGTCTTTATTTAATTTTCATTATTTTGATCTTCTTTTGATTAAATTGATGGGAATATTACCAATTCTTAATGCTTTTCATTTGCCAATATTTGCTATTGTAATGGTCAATTTCATTCAAGTACATGAGGAACTGACCCTAATGATTTTGCGGAAAGAGGTGCAATATGAGCCAGCAGTAAGTAAGCTGTTATCCTATTCCTCAATGTTAATTAGCAACAAGTGCTAACCAGTGGCCCCGTAAGTGGTCGAAATTTAAACAGAAATCTCAAAGGATCACAAAGTACGTAGTCACCAGGCTATAAATTGTATTTCGTAAATTGGGGGGGGGGGGGGCGAAATTAAGTTTAAAAGAGGAACCAAACAGTTGCAATAATTCTCAACAATTGATTGCAACCAGTGGAAGAACAAGACAGGATGCTATACATACATACCGCCTAGAAATCGCCGGAATCGGGGAAGAAGAACACACTTTCGCCGGAGCCGAGAAGAAGACGGGAGAGAGGCACCTACAGGAGGATGCTCTTTAATTTTACACACCTGGTTATATAAAATTAATTATGAATTAAACATGTTTTATTTTATTTTATGGTCTTTCACTTATTCATTGCAAAACACAAAAGTGCTAAATTCAATACAAAATTTAATTTCTTTACAATTTATTAATTTTAGTTTCTCCGTCAATTTCTTTTTTCGCCTCCACTCCCAAATCTCTTTACAATATATTTTTTTATGTGTATAAATTATTAAAAAATTAAATTTAATTATATCCCAAAAACTTTTCCAAGGGCATTATTTTGCCTTCTAGGATGTTAAAAACGCTTATTTTCTTAAAAAATGTACATAAAAATTATTACCATTTGTCCCAACACAAGCATCCTTGTCAATACTAAGGACATTATACCCAGATTTGAAGGTATACTCTCCGGTGGTGCCTTGTATCCCCTGAGATGAGAAATGTCCATGCATGCATGCAGAGAGAGCTAGCATTACTAATACTAGGTGTTTTCCATGGAAGTGCGCCATTGATCAACTTAATTGATAATGTAAAGGAGGAATGGTTTTAGAACCTTTACCAACTTTCTTCCATTGGAATTTCAAGACTATTACGGTATGCTAATTGTTTCACCAATTGAAATGTGTATCGGCCGGAAAACTTGAACCCATATGACCTCAAGGTGCATGAGCCTCGTCCTTACCACTACGGCAAGTGCTTATTGACGCATATTTTTTAGAAAACAATATTCAAACTTCGCCAAAAGAGCATTGTTTTACTTTCCGGTCCTTGATGCCAAGACTTCTTCCTTTTAAGTAACCTTATTCCCTTTAACAAGGTGACATCTCTTTGTGCTAGGGTTGCTACCCCATAGAAATTATCAATTGAGCTCATCATAAATTTCTTTTTCACTATTTTTATTTAATTTTTTCGGTCCACTATATGAATGTATGATGAAAATTTGTTAATATGTGCAGGAATAACCAACCACAATTCATCAATCTATTGGAATTTTCGTTGATATCCTACCTCATAATATTAAAATCCAATTCAATAGCTTCCCTAACTGTTGATCTGTACCAGTTGTTACATACCAAGCTTTACATAAAGCTTCATATCATCTTGAGTGGTCTAGTTTGAATTTCGGTCGAACATGTGCTTCAGCATTTCTCCTAGATACTTTTTTTTTTTTTTTAAATTTTATGTTGATTTTGGACATATATTTGAGAGAGGTCCGAAAAGAGAAAATGACCGAATATTGAAACTTGGTTGGCATTATGAATTGAGGGGAAAGAAGCTGGTGAATTGCTAATTAAATGGATCGATATAGTCGTATAAATTGTTGGTTTTCGTTTTGTTGAAGTGATTGAGAATTATAATAGTTTGAATTTCATTAATTCAGAATTGAAAGGAAGATGTGAATTCATGATTAATGAGAAAGTTAAAACACGAAGAAGAAATAAAAGTAAAAGTGTGAATTGAAATATACGTGCAAAACTCAAGTATTTATATGGAAAATGTTAGGTTCATTAATTTTGCGAATAAAATTCTTCAGCAAACTTGGGTAAAAGATGAGATCCCTATTAACTGATCCCTCGGCCCAACAAAAATCTTAGGGTGTTCTCATGTATATTTTTTCTCTTGTTTTTTGAGTTTTTGATTTTTCTCTCTCATCGATCCCACAGTTTTCTATCTCTTCCTCTTACTTTTTATTTTCATCATTACAAAAATCCAAAAATCAAATCAAAAATTACTCATTCAAACGCACCCTTAGATTTATCGTAATTGAGTTCTTGGGGATAAACTTTTATAGAATTGCTAAAAAGAGACTACCATAAGAACTCTATTTATGTAAGCATGAGGTTTTCGAGAAGATAATGAGAGGGAACTGAATTGATAAAGAACAAAGTCGAAAAAGTTTCACTCTTCTCTACAGTAAGCTTTTTCAAGATTAGTTTTAAAAAGCCATGCCTCCAATTTTAGCTTCTTTTCCTTTTTTGAAATTAAAAGAAAAACACAAACCTTAAAATTACCTCCAATTAGCCATGATAATTGCTTAATCATTAGATATGCCAATTCTTGATGTCACAACTTGGACTCTAGATCCAACTGTGGCTAGATCTCTTACAATAATAGAATGTAACTGGGCGAGATAAATACTATAAAAAGCTGTAAGAACAAGGGGATTGAAGATGAAAAGTATATATGTTCGAATCTTGTGAATAATTGTTGTCCTTAAAGTGATAAACGCCCCCACTATTTTCTGTAAAATTATTGGCATGCCACCTTTAGGATTAGATTGCACCCGAAAAATGACGATCAGCAATTATCGATATTCTTCCTTAAGAATTAAAGAGAATTGTAAAGTGAGAGGGAGTAGAAATGAGTGAGTTCTCAAAACACAGCAGGAATCCTCCTTAAATAGGTTCTGACATAACCCTTCCTTATGGTCGCAACCAAAGGACACAACCATTGAAGTTTGAAGTTTTTCAGAAAATTTTGCTATAGCGGAAGATTTCGCCATAGCGAAATTCTTTAATCGTCATGCTTTTTTGACTTTTAAAAAATGTGATCGTTGTCGACTTCGCTATAACGAAAATTTTCGCTTTAGCGGTAAATTCCGATATAGCGGTATTTTTCGCTATAGTGAACTATTCAACGTAAAAAGTGTTTCACCTCTCAAACAAACTTCGTCATAGCGCTTCAAAAACGCTATAGCGGTCTGCAAGGAATCGACGCGACGTTTTTCAACTTTTTTCAATATTTCTTTAATTCTCAATATATGATTTTGATCCTATTTGATAGTTATGAACTCATTTCTTCCTATAACATTGTCATCTATTTTATAAAATTCCAACAATTCTCAACTTAGATGACAATGTTTAATCCTTTCAGATTACGTATTAAGAAAGATATCTCTCGACTTTAATCTTCCCCTTGTTTAAATACTTCAAAGTTTTAACGGAACGAGAGGTTGTCTAGAGCAATTGAAACTTCATCCCTTGTGTTAAAACCGGAAGCATTAAACACGTAACCTTCCAACTTCTCTAAATTCATTAACTTTTGTAGCACTTGAATGTCCATGTGATCCCTCCTAAGTTTCGTAAACATTTTTAAAGATCAACCTTGAATCTTTGATATAGAGCGGCACCACTCTTTATGTTTATATATGTGAGTAACCTTTTAAGCATCAAAAAAATATGGTTATATTTTGTAGCTTAAAAACTCATTAAACGTTTTGAGCGCATCCTCCAAAATAAGTACTTTCAAAATCGGATTATAATACTTTTCAGCCACTTATCGGTAACTTATTCTTACCTATTGAACTTTTAAGTGGAGGTTATCCAAGGAAAATTTGGGTTTCAATTACAGGTGACTGTTTAGCAGAGTCGTAATTCCATCTCTTAATATGTCTTACTTACTAATTCCTTAGCAAGTCTCTTTGTAAACGAATCGGCTAAATTATTACTCGTTCTTACATATAAGATAGTAATAATTCCGTCGTTTATTAACTTCCGGACATAATCAATGTTTTGTGGTGTTATCTTCTTTTTGTTTTTGGTCTCGAATAAACTGAGTACTAATTATTGAGCGTTTGTTCATGTTACTCATCTCATTAATGAACTATAGTCCATCACCTATATATATATAATTTTTTCATCAATTTTTCTTTTTTCTCAAAGCTAAGTAAGTAGCCATCCTCAGTGCAGATTTTATACCGAGCGCCTAGGCGCTCCTAGTACGGAGCGCCCACAATGTATATAGAGTATGTCCAGAATGTACATATAGTATATAAATAATGTACATAACATATGCATTATATGTTATATACATTCAGAGCACACTTTATGTATATTTTGAACACACTCTATGTATATTATGGGCGCTTCTTGTTAAGAGCGCCTATGCGCTCGGTATATTTTGCATCCTCAGTGGTACTGCATCCACGTTAGGCTACAGTGCATTTGCAAACCATAATTAGCAAACTGTTCACATATAAATTAATATACAAAAAGTTGGTAAATGATTCTTTATACATACATAACACATGCATTGGAATTACTTGAGAGAATATTGGAGTACCTTTATAACCGCTGCAGAATGGACTTTGTTCCAATTGGACCAGAGATGATTAAAATTTACAGGGTATTGTGAGAACCCCGTTCTCGACGTCCTCGAGACCAAATGACTTTGGCGCATCGATCGAGTTTCTTCGGATGAAAGTGTCATCGGGTGTTTTAGTGCGATGAAAACTTTGGTACAACGCACGAGTTTCTCATTAGTGACCACTCAACTTTGTGTGAAAAATTGAGAGTCACCACGTCCATTTATATTTAAGACTTCGGAAGCACAAGCCTTTTAAATGTGAGAGATTTTAGGTTTGGGGTCTAGGTTACGAATCGGGAAGGGATTAGACACCCAATTCGCCCTTTCGGTCTCGTAACAATGTTCTAGCATGCATGTCTCCTATAGGTTGGTCGATTGGTTGGTTGGTTGCTTTACTTGTGATTTAAAGAGGATGCAAAAAGAGGTGAACATGGTCTCATCATCATTTTCTTTATTCATGCAAAAAGAAAGGAATGTACATTTTGTTCATGCGAAAAGAAAAAGAGAAAGTATATTTATAGAACATATACATTTTGGTCATGTATTTGAAAGAAAAAGGGGCTTGCACTTAATCATGTAAGTTTAGAAAAGAATTTACATTTTAATCATGTAAATAGAGGAATGTTTATTTATGTACAAAGACTTGAGAAGTAAAACTCCCTTGCTTGTCATCCTTCAAGTGTCATTATCCAAGTCATTAAAAGATTTTGAACATGAAACTATCATTTATAGGATTTTTAGAGATTATTTGCATGTTTGAAAAATTATTCAATATTCACAAGGAAAGTATATACTTTTAATTAGAACAAGTGACGATTATCACTAGATTATGATTGTTTAATATGTTTATCTCTTTTGAGACTCCTAGAAAGGAGAGAACCTTTGTGAGGTTCATGAACATTTTCATTCCTTCATTTCTAGGTCGTTTAATAGTCACTTGGAAGAAAGAAAGATGGAAGAAGAGAGTTTGAACTTAACTCAAAGATAGGGTATTAATCCCACACCTTGAGGATCACATTTGCATATGTACAAGTATATATATGATATACATATATATAGTGATATGAATCAACTCAAAGAGTGGCATTTTATAATCTCACCCTTCAAGGACTACACCATATGTGCTATAACCTATATATATAAGCATTATAAATGGAATGTAAAGACATGATCAACTCACAAAGTGTGAGATTTGTAACTCACACTTTGGAGGACTTGCACATATAATATGTAAAGTAAATACATGATCAACTCACCAAGTAGAATTTGTAATCCAAACTTAGGAGGACTTGCAATATATATGTACATAATCAACTCTCAAAGTAGGATTTGTTATCCAAGCTTTAAGAGGACTTGCACTTATTTTGTGATAGCATGCATAGCATGCATATATACATACATATATTATAAGCAAGTAAATAACAAGTATTGAGTGAACAAATTCACATTTATAAATGATAATCACATAATACCCACTTGGTTTATCACCAAATGAGTTTGCAAGTTATTTACATATAAATGAAAGGAATGAAAACTTTTATAAGATAGAAAGATTAGAAGTAAACTTACCTACTCCCAAATGGGTTTGGACAAGATGGATTACTCCTTTGTTTAAGTGAATGGATTCAAAGATAAAGAAAGAGATAAAGAAGTTCAAGGTTTTGAACTCTCTTTAATGCTTTCTAACTCTTTATCATCCTCGAAGGTTTGTGTTTGAATGGTTTGAAGATTGCTTGTGTTCTTGATGATCAAGAGAGAGATGGTGGAAGTACTTCCTCTTGATGATCAAGAGAGAGAATGGAAGTAGAGAGTGTTTAGCCTTTTGATTTTTGAACCAAATTGTGAACCTCTCAATCTCTACAAATTTTGGAACCCCTTTTTCAACCTCTTTAAAGGAGTGAATGAGGATGGTATTTATAAGAGGGAGGAGGAGTATCCAAGTCCTTGAAATGTCCAAAATATCCTTGGGAGTAATCATGATTTTATCAACTTGCAAATGGCCAAAATTCGGAAGGCAGCTTATATGGGCCGTACCAGCCCATTAGCTCCAGACAGAGAATATTGCTTTTTTCTTGGCTAATAATGAACATTATTCCTTGATACAATGTATTAGAATCTTAATGATGATATTCTTGACTTGTGCATTTGCTTAGCATGATGATTTTGCTCTATTTTCCATCTTTGGCATGATTTTATCCCCTTTTGATTTGATTTGTGGCTTGTGAGAGAAAGTCTTATTTTTTGTCTTTTCTCTCATTCATCCTACAAAATAAATTGTTATGTCACATTAGTAATGTACAAATGTAATATTTGAGTATGTATATTTATGTTACGTACTTTAAGTAACATATTTATTAACATTACTTGAGTCATTTAATTTAATTAAATCTTTAATAAAAATACTTTATTTTACTAGGATAAAAAATGAAGTATCTGTACGTTGTTTCCATATTGATCTGCTGGGCAAAGGCCATGAACATAGAAAGAGAAAGGCAAAAATAAATAAATATATAATAATAATAACATAACCAAACGGGCCACCCTCTTTCGCCTCCTTTCCTCCCTCACTCCTTTGGCATGGCTTCCATACATAGACATTGACAAGCTTGCAGCTCAGTTCCTCTCTCTCTCCGATGGCCGATTTTTTGACATCTACCCACAGAGCCAAGTGGATTTTCTCTCCCCAACAATTGGTACGTACACAGCCCACCTTACCTTCTTCTTCAACTTCCTAATTACTTTCTCACCGTTCATTCATTAGACATGAATTGATTCTTTAGAATGCATCTAAAGTAAAGAACCCATCAGGTTTTTATGTAGTTTTCTTTTTCTTCTCACTGAATTTGATTACTCAGTTGAACTTTGCCATGAATTCCAATTCTTGAATATTACTATTACTTGTCTAATTTAAAAGTTTGTAACCTAGATGGGGAATAGGGTGGATTCTTTTTGATTGTCATTGTATTGACTTTCACATGTGTTTGTGTGAATGGTTTTGTATAGAAGGAGAAATATAAAGCTGCTAATCAGAGAGCTAAACAGATGTTGGAGAAGGTACATTGAAAAAATCAATGTTCATTTAGTTAGCATGTTTGTTTCTTATATCTTCATCACGGTATTTGAATGATTTTATTTTTAATTTTTCTGGCAACAATTTCTTTCCCTGTATTTGCTAAAATCTGACTATGTCTGTTATCGTCAAGTTCAGGGTATTCAATACAAATAACAGTGAACGCCTTTTGCTTCCATGATAGATTAAAGTGAAAGAAGAGTACAACTTTATGAATATGTATCTATTTGGAGTGATGATCGAGTTGTTTGTTTTGGGTGGTGGAGGGGAGGGTGATGTGAGTTAGACCTCAAAAGTAAGGCGGGGACTGGCTTACACAATTTTTACCGTAGACTGACAGGCAGTAGATGATGTAGAAATAAGGATGCTTGATGAAATGAGCCAGTTTGAGCTCCTTTAAGCTTGAGCATAGCTTTGTTTCCAATGTAGCTGAATCCATAGTTGTTAAAGGCGGAAGGCGAGAGGTGGACGAGAGGTACTTCTTTATGGGTAGGCGAGAGGCGGGCGACCGAAAGGTGCAAGGTGAAAATAATGGAGAAAATTTGGGAGTATCTATTTACATATAATATATACGATAACAAATCCCAAAAAAACATGATGAAATTAACAATGAAGCTTGAAATTAAGCTCGCTGGTAGTATCAATATCTCAAATTTCAACATCCAAAGTTATAGTTCCAACTTCCAACGCCTCACCCCTCGCGGTATAGGCATCTAAGGCAAAACATGGTTGGTCTGGTGGGGCTAGGGTTTAGATTTTAAATATCAATCAGGTTAGGTACGTTGAATTTTAGAACTCAAAGAGGAATATTTTTCAAGTCAGGTAGCTTTGAGGATTCTTTGAAAAATGAAGAAAGATAATAGAGAAGGAAAAGGTTTACCGTTTACATCATCGTTTTGCTCTTTTAGGTATCATACCGAAGGAAGAGGTGTATTATATGGGATACGGCTCCACTGGGCAATTTTTGAACAATCTGGATCGAAAGGAATCACGGGGCTTTTGAGAATGAGGAATGGTCTATAGAGAGGCCGAAGACATCCCTCCTCCACACCTTGCATTCTGGTGTACGGAGTGGGTACCAGATTCAGACTATTCTTTTATAGAGTTTTTGAACAGTTTTGTTGTTGGTTAGGTCTTTTGGTTGAGTATACGTTAAATGTATACAGGCTGTGCCACCTGATTTGGCGTCTTTTATTAATACTATATCTATTTACTTATCAAAAAAAACAAAAAAATAAAAAAAACTATACTCCGTTAAGTATCACGCCTACGGTTCTTGAGCGGCACTCGCATTGGATCTTCACAAATTCAAAGAAAGAAAGCACTATGCTGCTGTAATTATTATTTTATTGATTTCTATCCATCTTGAGCTGAAAGTATTATGTGGGTTATGGTGGAATTTGTACTAGTCCAAAAGGATTTGAAATGGATATATAAGAGTAAAACACATTTAGAACCCTGTGAATCCCTTAACATAGGGACAGTAATACATTTTATCAAACAAACCCTTATGAAGTCATGCTGATACCTCTGTCAATTTCCAACAAATAACAGGCATCACCAAAATACTCCGCACTCCCATAATTTAGGAAAACCAATATAAATTGACAACTAGCCTTTTCATTTGATAATCCCATATAATAGGACTCTGGTAATTAAAGAACCTGAACTGTCTGGGTCGTAAGTTAACTCGCACATTGAGGTGAGATACATAAAGCCAATTTGAACTTGACTCGACTTGTCTAAGCAATGTTTAGACTCTCACGCGCTTCTGCCAATTTGAATTTGCTTTGTTTTTCCTTCTTTTTGTTTTTGAGCCTTTCATGGACTGTATCAATCGCATGCCAGGGATACTTATATAATGAGTTCGGAGCATACTTTTCCAGCATGAATGAGATGATTCCATTGATGTTTTTTGTATTGTATATTTCTTCATACAGAACCGATCAAAAACTGAAACAACTAGTGTCTTCAACGTGTTGAGACAAAACCTTTATGTGAATTGTTCTTGGTGTAGAAATAATATTATGAACATGATCACATTGTATAAAGTACAAGACTGCCTCTTATGTGATATATGCGTAGATGTAACTATGTGTTACTAGATCCTAAGTTTAGTATAGTAAGAAGGCTTTAGGGGAAAACATATAGTATACTAAACCAAAAAATCACCTCGGTTAAAATCCAAAAAAGACGAAATGTAGTAAATTCAGAACTTTTAAATTATGATTCATGAATTCTAAACTATGAAAGTCAGGAATTATAAAAGATTTCTAGATCTATGAATTATTAACAAAATCTTCACCGCCTTTCACCTATGAATTACTAATACAATTGAGGTGGTGCACTTACTTATTTTTTCAATTAAAGTAGTGATATTTTTTTTCTCAAACATATTATCCAGCATATGGGTGAGTGGGTTTTTCATATTAGAACAAATTTGGACACCGCAATGACCGTAAAATATGCTTACCTTATGTTGTACCTCTGCTCCTGTGGGTTGTGGCTTCAGAAACTGTCCTCCTTGCACCTAGTATATTGTTTTCCACAATACTTGTGGGTTAAAATTTGGAATACTCCCGTTTCACAATAGTTGACCTCTTGAATATAAGAATTTGTTTCAAATAGTTGATGTTTTACATATTTTTACCACATTTTTCCTAAATTGTCCTTTTGTTTTAATTCAAGACTAAGGAGCAATTAATGCCTCAAAAGTTAATGAGAGAAGAATTGAAGAGACTTTATGTGTGAACGGAGGGCAAAAATGGAAAATTAGGAGATACTTAATGCACTCTTTGGTTATTGTAATCAAACCTTAAACATCAACTATTGTGAAACAGAGGGAGTATGGACCAATATCCTCGTCAACGATGAGTCACTCGTAGTGCTTGGCAGCTCTATGTCTGGCTCGTAATACAGTGTTTCTATTTTTCATTTTTCTTTTCTTTTTACTTTCAGAGGCCAGCTTATCCTTCTTATAAGACTCTTCTTTCATCTATTTTTTTTTCTCGGAATATGTACCAATATCCTCTAGGTGAGTTTGCAGCTCACGTGGGGTGAGAGGGACTACCAGCCTGGTTAAATCATGGGCAAAGTAATTTGGGGATTCCATGCCTAATTAAATTTTCTAGAAGGTGAAGGGAGCGCGATCTGGGTGTTTTAACTACCAAAAAACTTTTGGTTTTGTAACTATAGGCTTATAGAAGGGACTGTGCCGAAACAACTCCTTCATCTGAAGCTTCAATTTACTTTCATCCTTTACATTCTTAGAACACCCTTCTGAAACGAAAAGCTCATTCTTAGCCTCCCAATGGCGGCTAAATCCCTGAGGTTACTTCCCCACTCACTTTCTGAAGCTCCAAATCATGTGCCAATGCTTACTCCAGACCTGTCTGTAATCTTCTGCTCTGGGATTAGTATTTAGTGGTTGTGTTCCTCTATCCCTTCTTGTCTTGACAGTTTGATAGAGCCATGTTGACCATCTGGTCCCTTCAAGGATGTAGGGCGTATATATGGCCATTGAAGGCAGCCCGATTGGTCCAAGGTGCTTTCAACGCTTTTCATGTGAGTTATTGCCGACCAGCTTTCCTGGTTTGGCGACGTGGTGCGAGTAAATCCTCATCAGTACCTTTGCAAAGAGAAAACCTTTGGGTTTGTCCATATCTTTGCTTCTGAAGCTGGAGTCAAGAAAATAGCAATATAAAGTGTTCGAAGGTCTTATAATGCACTCTTTCTTTCATATAGGCATTTTAGCCAGCAGTAGACATCGAAACCCTGTCTTTTGGGCTGGTTTAGGACCGTGCAGATGCTCAGGCAGTAGTCAACACTCATTGCTTGATTTGTATTAAATGCTACGTAAGTGCTTAACATGACAAATTACAATCAACCATGTTGGGCATGTAGGTATCCATGAATTTCTTTATTTGTTGTAAAATTATGCAGTTTTATCTTATCTTTTCCATCACATTGTTGGTTTTTCTCTTATGATGATAATCACGTGATGGATTGTGAAGTATGGAGCAACACGAGTGGAAGTAGATCTTGATGGGTCATTGGCATATCCTGACCCTCAAAGTGAAAAAGAGAATGGTACTGTAGCAAATATTGTTCTAAATTTCCTTTATATCGTAAAACGATTTTGAATCCCCATTGAATTCTTGTTTGACAAGCTCATGATGGAGATAACCTTGTTCGTATGTATGCTCACTCTACTTCTTGAATTTCCTTTAGCTGAAAAGCATTCTCGTTCAAAGCCGCTTAAGATTGATGACGAACAACTTCTGAGGGCATTTTACGAGTGCAAAATCCAAGAAGTATGTGATGCGTTCAAATTCCCAAGTAAAATCCAGGTATGTATATGTAGTTCTTTCTCTTGATAGGGAAAGAAGACAACAAAATGGACATATCTTGTGTTCTATAAACTCTTCTGAAATTTGTTCTTGCTTTTCAGGCAACAGCTCTTATTTACTTTAAAAGGTTCTATTTACAATGGTCAGTGATGGAACATCTTCCCAAAGACATAATGTAAGATTGCTTAGATCTATCCAGTAATCAAGTTTTGCTGTCGAATCATGCTTCCGTTTCCATTGATTAATTTTTCTACCTGATTTTTTCCTCTGTTGATTGTATATCATTCAGTCAACATAATTTTACTGAATCAATGATCATTTTTTGTAAACAGGTTAACATGCATATACACAGCCTGCAAGGCAGAAGAAAATCATGTATCAGCAGAAGAGCTTGGTAAGGGGATTGAACAGGATCATCAAATGATTCTCAATAACGAGATGATTGTGCTTCAGGCATGTAATGACTCACAACTGATGGCTTCTTCTACCTGCTTTTATGCTTTCATACCATTTTGAACATGGATAAAAAACATATGTTGCAGAGTCTTGGATTCGATCTTATTGTCTATGGACCTTATCGTTCTCTTGAAGGTTTTCTCAATGATGTGGAGGTTAGTGTGCTCATAAATCAGTTTCACATGATTTTGGTGATGCAAACTTCAGAATATTCATATCATACATTCATACTTAACTGCTTGGTTAAGTTTTATGATATGTGATTGTAACTTATGTTGCCTATTTGCATTTACATTGGCCCTATAGGATTTTATCCAAGCGAATGATGATCAGCTTCAGATGCTGAAGGTACTTGTTGACTTTATCCTGTCATCCATGTTACTCTTGAAGTTAAGATTCATAACTGGTACATACAGTCTCTCTGAAATCCTATTTATAGTACATTGATCTTTTTCCTAGCATTGGTGGTTTAGCATGTATATGAGATTTCCTTAAAGCATCTCCAAGGGGCTTGCTACTTTTAGCTTTCTAAAGCTACATTTAGCTTGTGAACTCTGAACAGTGTTAGAGCATCTCTTACCTGTCAAATGGCTTGCTAGATGCCATAATTTAGCAAGCCATTCTCATTTTGACACTGGTCATTCAAAAGTTAACAAGCTAGCCAAATTGTAGAAATGGCTAGCTAAATATGGCAAGCCCAAAAACAAATAGCAAGCCAGTTTAATAATAACAAAATCAAGCCAGGAAGCTGTTTTTACTATCTCCCAACGATCAGAACTTCCCCAACGGTCAAATTAAGTTCCCGAACTGTGACAATTTCTCTATATATTCATTCTACTGTTCCTAGTATTCTACATTTCCACAATTTGGCTAGCTTGTTAACTTTTGAGTGGCCTGTTGGATTGAGGAACATGGGAATGGCTTGCTAAATTATGGCATTTAGCAAGCCATTTGATGTTGGTTGGAGATTCTCTTACAGTAAAGCTTGTGTTTCCCCAAGGAACTCATTTGCCTGAAATTCATGTGGGAAACTAATCACGTATGAATTTTAGGAATGCAATAGTGAATATTTACGTGTATGTTTTCCTGCTCATTGCTTCCCTATTCATTATTTCATACATATACATGCAAGTTCATCTAACTTAGCAGATCTCTTCTTTAGTTATGTGCTCAATGTGGATTATGAATGTCACTATAGGATCTACACAAGGATGCTAAGAAGGAAGCAGATAAAACCATGCTTACTGAAGCACCACTTCTATTTCCCCCTGGACAGGTGTTAGTCATTTCTCATATTTTCTTAACAGTAGCTTTTTATCGCCTATTGCATGCAAACTCTAGATTCACAATTATTATACGTCCTATCAAAAAGTTCGACAAATTATAAATTTAACTAAAAAGGGTGCCACATATGGATACCATTTCTTTCTGCGAAATGAAAACAAATAGATCACCTAGTCACGCCCCCACACCCAAGGCAAAGACAACGGCCGCGAGTCTATAAGATGAAACTTATAGACACGCAAGGCCTAATCCAATCTTAACTAATAATCAATTATAGGAATGTTCTTCAAATTCGATGGAAGTTTCAAACCTCTTAAATAATACCATTCAGTGAATTTCTCCAAAATTGAGAATCTTAATTATTTACATCAAACATAAAATGTCCCAAAAATACATAATTCATTTGTTAGAACTTTTGGGTCAAGATAACCCTATTATTGAACTAAATAAACTAAGCTTCTCTTATTATTCTTCGCCGCATCTCCATAGATCCGTTGCATCGATCAAACATTTTTATCCGAAAGAAAATTCAGAATGAGCTGCCAAGCCCATCAAGAAATCTAACATCCAATCGGCAAAACACATAACATGCATATTCACATAACAAGTAACATATTTTCTATTTAGCAGCTTTGTGACTATGACTACATACGATCTCTGTAGTAAGGCCCATATAAATCCTTCCGAAGAAGGCCCATAAATAATGATTCCGGAATTTTACCAATGAATAATCCCCATTGACATGGCCTAGCTACTACATAAATGTTAACATACAAAGCGTGCAAGATCACGAATTACATAATTTGCACAACGTACATAGCATGCGAGTTCACATAAGAGTTTAACATAAGCATACATGAAATCATAGATTCATAGGAGAGATATAATATAATACACAATTAAATATGATAGGAAGATCGTAAATATTTGAGGGCTTTTAATTATTTTTATTTCCACAAACTGAATCTAGAAATAACATAAAGTTTATAATTAGCACATACCATAATAGAATATTTTATTTTATTTTATTAACACCCAACACATGCACACACGGTCAACATACACACACTATCCCCACTGTTCCCCTCACTCCTACCGTCCCCCCATTTACCCCCTAGGTTGCATGTTTCTTCTTTTTTTTTTTTATTGGCTCTCTCCTCATCGCACTACTTTATCTTGCAAGAGCCAAGAAATAAAAGTTTGACACTTTGCTACTCCCTCTGAACTATCACTTTTAATACTATTCCCAATGTTTACCACTGTAAATGAAGCTCACAAGAATTACCGATCCATTACCAAATCTCGTATATAAAATTTTAACATACAAACAATTGTCTTACCTCGTAGAACAACCTTTCTAACACCCCAAGAGCTCCTCTTTCTTTTGCTCCTTCACACTACCGGGTTCCTCTCAGATGAAGATTATTTTCTTTTGCTCTCTCTCTCTCTCTCTCTCTCTCTCTCTCTCTCTCTCTCTCTCTCTCTCTCTCTCTCTCTCTCTCTC
>JAOWAN010000001.1:731891-744453 GCA_028566635.1 Lobelia cardinalis
TCACCTGACAAAGCCAATAAGTGAATCAATTACAAGAACCAATCAACAATGAACACATTATCACCCTGCCAGTAGAAAAAGTATTATCATAGTAAAACAATAGATTTCCACAAGAACCCAAAAGCGAGAGAAAAAGTTGAAAGGACTTCAGGAACTTTGACAGTTTGCTGGGCGTTTATCTATGATATAAGTGTGCATGTATTTATTATATCAAACCAAGATGACAGTGCATATTTGATAAAGCAGCATATATTTGAAAAGGTATGACCCAACAGCACAAGAGGGAACGCTCCCTACTTGTAGTACTTGTAGGAGATTTCAAAGACTATTATTATTATCACCACCCCACAATAAAAGTACGAGTACAGGTAACAAATGTACACTAAAATAGAGCCTTTCTCTTTTCTCTCCCTCTCCCTCTAAATGACACATTTGTATATATTTGAATGTCCAATGCATTTTTCTTTAGAGTGATGCTCAGGAACCCTAGACTGCTAGGTGGATGCCTGGACCTTTCTTCTGTCAAATGTCCTCAAGTTTCCGAAACTTCTTTAACTACACTGAAATCTGAAATCAGACCAAAATCCGGACCCCCAATTCTCTCCAGTTCTAATTCCACTAATTCAGACACCCTTGACCCATAAACAAAGAGCCCATTCACTTGTTCCTACTTCAGTGTGAATGTGCAAAAACCACATATAAAACATGTGTATATATATATATATATATGTGTGTGTGTGTGTGTGTGTGTGTGTGTAAGAAACTAAGAATTACATTGAACCAGTATTTCTAAAGTTAATTACACAATTTACACTGCTTTGAATTAGTCAAATACCTATTCCCAAGTTTACTTGGCCACCAAGGCATATACCTATTCACATTTCAGTCACTCCTGCTTTTGTATATTATTTTGGCGTTGCATCTATCTCTAGGGTGTGATGCGCTGGAAGCATAGTGGCTAGTTGTGATGCCTATCCCTATCCCTTATCTTACACCAGCTTAAGTTTGCAAGACTTATTTACACAGTAATCAGATCTGAGATTAGACCGAAATCCCGACTCTAAATCCTCTCCGTTTCCAATTCCACTATCATGTCCAATTCCCCAATTGAGAAACCATAAAAACCATAAACAGACATCACATACAATTGGCGTCTCTACGAGTGTCATTATGTGTGTATATATATGTACATATACAAAAAACATGTATGCTTGTGTGACAGCAAAAGTCAATGGCTAACCACTCTATACTTTATATAACAGCTTGAAACCAAAACTCCATATCCCCAATGTAAAATCACAATTTTCGTAATCAAAGTTATGTGTGAGAGCATGTAAGAAGATCAGTTCAGACCAATATTTATAACCAACCACCGTAAATTTTGAACATTACAACTTGCCACCAAAAGTCCAAATCCCTAGTTTACCATTACATGCCACAAATACACTAGGTGAAAATGAGGAGGCAGAGAGTTACAAACCATAGTCAGTGCTAGAGCACTTGGCTTCAGTAGCTCTACCTCCCCTTCTTTAGTTTTTTTAAGGTGCACAAGTATTACGCAAAGTAATTACAAAAGTAGTAACCATTTCGCACCCTAGAGAGCAAAAATAATACTCCCTCGAGGGCAAAATGAGAGTCAAATTTCCTTTTTGAAAGACGATATGCAACATTATCAAAGTATTACTTACCACACATTCACTATGTTTATATATTAAAGTTCAAGCATAGCAAGAATATCAAGTAAACAATCAACAACTTTCATCAATTCAAAGAAAGTAATTTTCTTATAAATATTTGGTCCAAACGTAATCAAGTTGACCAAAAATTATCAAAATAGGATGTCCATATTAACGCCCGACTTCACACCCTTATATAAATTTTCCCTTGGCCTTTGGAACTCACAGTGAACACAATTTCCATGTTTATAAACTCAACAGATCAGTCCACAAAATTCAATAGAATGACGAGCAGTTATACCTCCTTAAGATCGCCTTTGCGAGCTCCAATGTGAAGAAGAGTCCAGCCCCTATCATCCCTATCTCCACCACCACCACCACCACCAGTAAAACTACATGATCGACGAATCCTCCTCGGACTCGAAACCACAACGTAATCTTGGGGCATAACTTATCAGCTCAAAACTAGCCCACCACCACCAACAGCAGCAATAAACCCAACAAAATTCCACACAGATGATTTGACTTTACTAAAATGCCCTAATCGAAACAATATAAACACAGAGCTCACTATGGAAAAACAAAATTTAGCGAGAGGAGAAGTGATTGGAGATGTTGAAAGGGGAGAAAGGATTCAAACCGGGGCCAAATACACGGAGATTTCCAAGCTTGTTAAGGATTGACGACGGAGAAGCGACTGCGGGGAGGAATAGGAGAGAGAGTATCATTATTATTGGATCGCTCGCCCCAAAACCCTAATTTCAATGTCAATTGATACACAAATTTGAGGAGAATCGGAGAGAAGATTAATTGTTTGGATTCTGGTATCTCCCTCCCTCTTGGTGGATGTCAGCCATTGCAACGAGTAAAGGGAAGCAAAAAAGAGGAGGAGGGGGACGCGAATTATAATCAGCGCATTTTCAATTTATATATTTTTTTTATTTATAATTTTTGAAGAAAATAAATATTTCTAACTTAGAAATGCCTAGGGAATCAATACAACAACTGGGGTATATGAACCTATTAATTTTTAACTCATTAATTCACTCGAACCCGTATTAATCTATTAAATCAATCAAAAAGTATGTAAAAAAGTTAATATATTTAATTATAAATTTATGTATTAAAATATATAAAAAATAAATTTTTTAGCAAAAAAATATTTATCATATTAATTCAAATTTAACTTAATCCACTGATTACACAGTTGAATTAATCAATTAATTAGATGAATTATTATAGATTCAATCCATTATAACATGTTATTTAGTATAACTCATATATTTACGACCCATTTAATTCAAATTGAGAGGCTTAAGACATATAAACATTAATGTTTTGAGCTTTGTTAATTATGTAACTCTAGACTTCTAATGAGATTTGTTTTTTTTTTTTAATGTTTGTTTTTAGGTAAATAATTTTATAATTATTTAACATTTCTTAAACTTAATTTAATTTTAAAGAGAAATAATTATTAAAGTTTTTGATAAAAATATTTAAACTATTAATTTTAATATAATTAACATTGATTGTAGTATTAACAACTATTTTGGCCCCTTCAATTTATGAGTTGCAATATCCAACCCTTTGATATAGATCATACCATAAGCAAAAATTCGAGAAATTTAATAGAGGATAATCGGAGGCTCTACTAACGTAGTGAAATATAAATTAGATCTTTGTCAAACGATTGCTAAGTACCCAAATTAAATCTCATTTAAGAGTTTAATTTGCTTCGAAATTCATGGTTTCGATCATCCAGTGGTGCCATGAGAAGGAAAAAAAGGATGCTCACTACTTAAAGAGACAAAATAAATTTAATGGTCTCAAATATTTGAACGTGAAATATTTATTTTATTGTTCAAAAGATTTTAGCGGTTTTTAGCACCGAGGTTTGGATCCAAAATTTGCCCATGAAAAATAATACAATGTTAGATGAGAAGTTCGATTTGTAATGATTTTTCAATTATTTTGTAATGGTTAAAGTAAAAATAAAATAAAATAAAAAAGAGATAAAAAATGATAAATTTTATCAAAAAATTAAAAGCAATATAAAATCAGACTCATACTGTCTGAGACGGTAACAGAGAAGGGAAAAATAGAGGTGAGAGTGAGGTTAGCTAGGCGCCCCCAGAGACGAAAACGAAAGGCCAATAGAAAACCAGAGGCGCCCAGAGACGAAAGGCCAATAGAAAACCAGATGGCCTTAACTTACATCTCTCTCTCTGTCCATTCAAAACCAACCACATAAGCACACCCCCCTCTCTCCCCCAACCCAAAATCCATTGCATTCTCTCGCCAATTTCAATCTTTTTAATTTCTGAATTGGGTTAGCACACACTGAGAGAGAGAGAGAGAGAGAGAGAGAGAGAGAGAGGATGGCATGTGGGTTATCAGCAAACAGCTGTTGCAGCAGCCGACTGTTTTTCCAAAACAAGAATTACAGGCATAAGCAGCAGCAGCCTCTCAGTCTTTTCAAAGTTCGAGCTTCCTCTGTTAGTGATGAAGATTGCAATGACGAAGAGTGTGCTCCTGATAAGGAGGTGAACTCTACACCACCCTCTTAATTTTCCTCTTTCTTCTCTCTCTCTCTCTCCGATTGGTATTACAGCACCTTCTAGCATTATACGCCTCTCCATCCAATTGTTTGTTTAATTTGGGTAACAAACTAATTAATACAGTAAGTAATTAATGTGATATGTATGCTTTTTTGTTATATTCTATGCTCTTTCAAATCACATTAATTACGGAATTTATTCTCTTCCGTAAATCAATGCACCTATCTATAACAAATTTAATCATAATAGAATCTCACTCATTTTCAGAGAGAAATTAGTATATCAAGCATCTAGGTTATGAAAGATTATATATATAACCATCATACTCTTTTTTATATACATCATACTCTTTCGCATATTCAGTATACTCTTTTTCATAGTATACATAATATTTAATGTATAATTATCATAATCTTTTTCATATACTTCATACTCTTTTGCATACTCAGCATACTCTTTTCATAGTATACACGTACTTGGGGCCTATTGAATAATTAATTTGGGTAACAAACTAATTAATGCAGTAATTAATGTGATATGTATGCTCTTTTTGTTGTATTCCATGCTCTTTCAAATCACATTAATTACGAGATTTATTCTCTCCCGTAAATCAAGGCACCTACCTATAATAACAAAAAAATTATCATAATCTTTTTCATATATATTATACTCTTTCGAATACTCAGCATACTCTTTTTCATAGTATACATATATTTTTTTTAATTTATGTGCATATGTTTATTTTTTATAATTAATTTGGGTAACAAATTAATTAATGCAGTAATTAATGTGATATGTATGCTCTTTTTGTTGTATTCCATGCTCTTTTAAATAACATTAATTACGAGATTTATTCTCTCATCGAAAATTAAGGCAGAAATTAATAGATGGTTTAATTTTGGGGTTAACAAAAAACCCCCAAATCTCACTCTCGGCTGTTACTTGCTTTTTATGGAGAGTGAGATACACATGCTGGAGAGGCGCTTAGTACTAGAAGCACCTATGCGCTTAAAATAATTTGCACTCTCTCTCTTAATTTATTTATTTTTAATTTTCTTTTTGGGGTTCCTTTTTCTGTGTTAAAAATCAATTTTACGTACTTAATGGATAATTGATGCGATGAAAATGAAGATGACACGGATACACAAATTCCATGCCACAGCAACTTCATATACTTTTCTTAATGTTTATTTAGCATTACTATTCCTAATTTAAGTGAAAAAAAGTGCGAGTAAGCTCCTAAGGTTTACTCCAATGCTTGGAGTTTTTAACACATGAATCTTTTCGTGGAATCGTCTCAACTAGAAAACATCTCTTTCTAAGTCGAAACAGAGGGGGTAATAATCAGTCCTAGTTAACAAGAATTTTGACTACAATATGATGTAGCATGCTTTTGTATTATGTGAAAAATTAGTGGATTAGGATGGTTATTGCCTAATTGGATTCAACTTAGCCCGATTGCAGTTTCCCTTTTAGTGAATAAGAAGAATTAATCATAATAAAAGCAAGATTCCCTCTTCTTTGTTTTTTTGTACTGCCAAAGTTTTTTGCAATGCATGTACTTTGAGCTTTGGCATCCGCAGGTAATCCAAAAACTGCCTTTTGTCTCTTCATATCCTTCTAGTTCCTGGGTAGCATTGTCCAAGTCTTCCTCCGTGCCTTACTGATATTCATAGACTATAACTTAAGCTGGGTTGGTACCTCGAGGAGTAATGACTACTTCATGCCTTTTTCCGCTGCACGGCCTGCACCTTAGGGCTGTCTAGGGACACTTTCATTGGTAGGTGGCCTGATAAGTGATCGTTAGTTCAGGCACCTTAGTTCATTCTACTTTCCGAATACCATTGGATAAGATCAAAGGGCTCTTTGGTCAAAGAAGAAGAAATATTTGGCAACCATGAGAAGGAAATTGCTGGAACTGAATAATGTAAACCAATAGTAAATTTATTTCAACTCTGAATATAAGCTACCAGATCTCCATCTACTTTTTCTGGAAGGGAACTATAGCTCCATAGCCTCCATCTGGCATGGAAGGTGGAGCCATGGAAGTCCTTATACTGATCTATGGTCATGTCGTGGGTATGTCAATCATGGCCGTCTTTTTGTTCCCACACGGGGCAGAATTGCAGAGACTAAGGAGAAACTTAGCAGTAGACCTCATCTATTGTCCAAAATGTGGTTGCACAGTTTAAATTATGTACGGTACGTTATACACTTCAAGAAAAACATAGTCTTTCTATATGAAGTAAGACACTTGTGGTGCACACATTTTCTACATGGGCTCAACTTTAGTTGCTACATTTACTTGTGGACTGTTTGTTTTTCATTTTTGTTAATACTCGCTCAAATCACCCTTTGTCAAATTGTTAGACCGTCTTTTTATTTCAAGGATGCTGCTGCGCAGTAACTGCATACTGTTCGCTCCAGAGTGTGGAAGAAGTTTGTTGGTCTGCCTACTGTGAGACGTCATCCCTGTTTTCTTCTACTAAGTGCAAGCTGCGTTTTATTTTTCCTGGCTATATTGTATCGGCACCTGTTACACATTCACTCTGCCTATGGGGCGTGAAGACATTTCTTCTTAGGTCAAACTAATTGTTTGGTTGTTTCACTCGCATTTTATTTGCAACAGCATTTCTTAATTATAAAGTATTCTCTCTGTTAATCCCGTGATATTTAAATGCATTTTCAGCATACTTGAAAATAGAGTCTAACAAGGTGCTGATAGTGCTAACAGGTGGGGAAGGTGAGCTTGGAATGGTTAGCTGGGGAGAAGACCAAAGTGGTTGGGACATTCCCCCCACGTACCCGAGGTTGGACTGGGTATGTTGAGAAGGACACTGCTGGGCAGACAAACATATATTCGATTGAGGTTAGTAGTTTCATGAGTTACAATTAGCTTCAGATCCTCATAACAAGAAGGTTAATAGTAAATTAAAATTGTTTAAGTAGTAGCGGTACTTGACATAAGAATGATTGGGTTTGAGTTGACACTACTAGTTCTGAATATACGAAGACTTCACTCAAAATTGCAGGTCACATAGCATACCTGAATTTGGACGATAAATATTATGATTTGTGATAGGGCAAATTGCAGAAATGGTCCCTATACTCAAAAAATATTTGAGTAAAAGTTCTTAAACTCAAGATTGCTCAATTTTGGTCCTTGTACTGAAAAAATTAAGCGCAATTGGTCCAAAAATTTAATTTCAATCCTATTAAATTTGATATTGAAATAAATATGCGTGATACTTGCTAATGGTGGGACAAAAAATATCAAATTCACTAATTTTCTACGTTTTTTCAATTATTTTTCTTGTAAAAAATGGAAAAAATAAGTCGATTTAACAGAAAAAATGAATGAATTGAAGTTTCTTATTTTTTCTATTAGCAAGTGTCATGTATGCTTATTTCTATTTCAAACTTAATTGGACCGAAATTAAAATTGAGGACCAATTGCACTTGATTTTTTCAGTACAAGGACTAAAATTGAGCAATCTTGAGTTTAAGGACTTTTTCCCAAATATTTTTTCAGTACAGGGACCATTTCTGCAATTTGCCCTTTGTGATATTTGTGAAGAGAAGTTCCTTATTAATGTAACTTTTTCACGCTCTTTTGTACTAAGCATTTTCTGGATCGTAGGCTGTCAACTCATTCCTAGAGAAATAGGTTTTGCAACAACGCTTAAGATGACCATAATAGCTAGAAACAATGGAGCAATGAAAAGAAACTTAACAAATATTGTGCTACACAAAAGAGTAAGGCCTTATCCACCAACAATGTACATGAAATTTATAGCTTGAATCTTTTGACTGGCTAAATATTTTATGGGTCCAAATATACCAATAAAGATATTGTGCATATCTCTGCATGCTTTAGGTAGATGAGCAATATGGTAAAGAAAATGTTGTTTTACAGATGGGGTAAAGTTTACTCCAAAAATGTGTGTTTTCCATTAGTAAGGAAGCATATGCTGAAACATCCGTTGACTATAAAAAAACCTGTCATTATTAATGAAGCTTCCACTCATCCTTTATGTGATTTTGACTTTGTAGTTTGGATACGTGAATTTCTGAACGATCTTAGTTTGATAACTATCATATGTTTCATATCTCGTCTGAATTATATAGGGTTAACCTTCGATTCACTTGCTTTCCCATGATAAAGAAGTTTTGGCCGCTGGAAGAGATAACGATCAAAATGGATTTGTCGTCAAGGAATGAAGTTATGTACGGTCATTATAATATTTCAATTGAAGAACCTGCAAAACTAGAGTAGTTCAATGGATACTCCATATGAAAACCGCAAGGTGAATAAGAATGGTCAAGTCAAAGCGACTAATTTATGGACTAGTAAATCCACCATTACTAACAATATACATGAGGTATTTAATAGTGAAAATATAAATCCGATAAGCCCTATTAATATTTTATTAGATACATAGTTGGAGACAAACAGATGAAATGTTATCATCGTTCTGGTGATATCCCGTGAAGTTCCACACATAATCCTTTTATAGGTGGGACTGGTAATTCCTTAGAATAGTAAGCCAAGACTCGCACTTTGTGAGAGTAGTCCTCTTTAGCACTTTCCACGAAAGGAGTGTTGAGAGTAGCCGAGGTTTAATTAAATTTATGGCTTCTAATGTTTAATTGGTATGCAGCCAGCAGTTTACGTGGCAGAGAGTGCAATCAGCTCAGGAAATGCAGGTACTTCTGCTGACGGAGCAGAAAACACAGCAGCAATCGCCGCCGGACTTGCCCTAATCTTTATTGCTGGAGCCTCATCGGTAGTCCTTCAAGTAGGGAAGAAACCAACTCCAGTACAGACATTAGAATACTCTGGACCATCACTTAGCTACTACATCAATAAATTCAAGCCCCCAGAAATCATCCAAGCATCAGAGCCAGCCCCGGAACCTGAAACTACTTCAGTGGCTACAGAACCAGAAAGCTCTGCGCCAGAAGTTTCTGAGGTCCAGGTTGAGTTAGACTCTCAACCGGACACAAGTTCAAGCCCTAGCATCTCTTAGGGAACATAAAGAAGGTCAAGGTGAGGCACTAAAATGGCTTGGCCAGTTTTCTTAAATAGTATAAACTCATTGAAGGGTTTATTTTTTTCACACTATATATATGTTCTTAGTGGGTATGTGGTGGCTCCCTCGCATCATTGTAAAGATTTTACAGACAAAATTCCATAAAAAGGGAAAACTTTTGACCGTCGTGCTTATGGTGCTAAATTACAAGATAAATCACATCCATATAACGCCAAATGTTATTGATCTAATATGGGGGGTTTGAAGGAATATGAATCAGCTATGTAATGGAAGGATGACATTGAATATATTCTCTCCATCTAAAAATGAGCTCACAAAATTTTCCCGATCATGAATAAACCAATCAGTCGCTAAATCTTCATTACTCATGTTACTTGGTACATCTCCAATCACACATGTGGCATAAAAGGTCGTTCAAGTGTTTGCGTACTTAGAAACACATTTCAATAAATTGGAATACAATGATAAGTTAAATACTTAGAAAGACGAACACGTGATCAAAACTGTCACGAAACGAACTCTGCGTAGTCTCCATTAACTCAAATATTACAAAGATTTGTTGCAGATAATGGGAATTTAATTAATTGAAGGCAACCAAACCAACCGTTACTTTTTCTTGTCATATGCAGCTATATTCTGAGGTTCACATTCAGAACTGAGAAGGCGAACAAGTAAATCTGTGCTAAAAAACTTACAGTAACAGCTCCACAAGCTGGCCACCTAATTAAGAGCTGGAGGAGTAGTGATTCTAGCTAGTACCTACAATAAATGGAGACAAATTAATAAAATCTCATCTTATTAGCAGGGGCGGAGTCAGGATTCACCTGAGGTCAGGGCAAAATTGTACGGGGGTTCAGTAACAGCGCCACAATTTTTTTTTCCAGGGCGGACACAATTAGTGACTAAAAGAAACAAGAAAGGAAAAAAAAAGAAAAGATTAAGACCATATTCACCTACATAATTACGTAATATACAGGATGCACATTAAGATAAAGTAGCAGCCTTTTGGAAAGAAACAACAGCTTACTTCAGTCATGATGTGCTATAACATTACTAATCCAATTGGTATACGGAGAAACTAGGCACTCCTAGCAAGGAGTACCACCTTCCTTAAAAAACAAATAAGAACATCATAAATTATGAACATGATTAATTATATTTACGTCATGTTCATAATTTATGATCTTCATTAGATGACGCTCCTTACTAGGAGTGCCTAGTGATCTCTCGGTATAATTTTCATTACTAATCAGGCAAGATCTTTTCACAGCTTTTAGATGAGCTTAAAAAAAAGCACTTTCCCATAGACAACACTCAACGTGATTTCCTAAAAGCATGCTCATTGGAGTCACTAGTACTTTTCCTTCTCTCTTTAGTGGTATGTTCGGTAGGAGGGGTGGAAAAATGAAGAGAAAGAAATGGGAGAGGTTAATTTTCCAATCCTAGTGGGAGGAGGACATCTCTTTCCCTTTGTTGTCGAAATGCAGGGAAATGCAGAGAAATAACGAAATGTGAAACATACCGTAATGCAAATGACAGAGAATCCCAAGGCTCCTCCAACAGTAACAATACCAGCAGTTTGTCTCATCAATCTGGAACAGGGTTTTGCGTCTGACCTCATCAGCTCTCCGTCTGAAAATCCAAAGAATCGCCTCAAGGCCATCTTCCTTAGCGCAAGCCAATGTTGCAGGATATAGCACAGCTGAATTTGAGTTGATTAATCTTGATATCGATACCTACATGGACAACAAGGAAAGAGCATCAATAAGACACATCTTACAATAACAAGCAATTACAATGAGTGTGTACTTCTCTGAGCAGTGTGTACTTCTCTTAACTTTCCCAACTTTTTATTGCTTTTCCTTCTTTTGCTTGGTATTTTGACTCCTTTGCTTTTCCCTTTTTATTTTACACCAACAATATATCCATTCATGCTCTCAGGATATATTATTTAGATTTATTTAAAAAAAAAATTCGTCTTCTCCAAATAATATCTTTAAAACTGTCCAGTTTATTTTTTTTCCTATATATTTTTTTTCAATTTGATTATGAATAACACAGGAAATTCAGGAAAGATTTTGAACAAAAATTAAGGAAAATGGTTTGTGGTATCTATACTATAAAATTTTTAATGTGAACGAACCTAATATATCACTATATTTGAATATCCCAACATTACCTATATTTTATATATTTTCAATATCCTACTTAAATATCATTCAATATCACATATAAATATCAAATACTTTCCGTCCCCTTTATATCAAATATACCCTTCTTTCAGAGAAAACTGGCAAATTGATATTCGGCTGTTATACCCTTAATCAAGCATCAAAACATCCACGTGAATTCCTCAAAAATGCAAAGGTACAGCCAATTTACATGAATCTCACAAAACAATCACAAAAAAAGGAAAATATTTTTGTCACCATTAACATGAATTTCAAGTAGGATATACAAGACTAGCCAGCCTACTGAAAATTAATTCAAGATCTAAAATTACAGATATTCAATTAAGATCTAGAAAATTAATTTCAATTAAGAGGGGAGGGAGATGGAACCGGCCATGCCAATTGGGTTGGGAAGTGAAGTAGTACACCTGAGCTTCCTGCCTACCCGCATTTGCAAAGGGATAAGTTTATTGTTCTGATTTACAGATATACTCTATTCAGTAGATCTCCTTATATTGAAGGGGAAGTTGGCATCCTTTTAAAAAAGCACTTTGAAAGATGATAGACAATAGAATTAAACCAAAATTAAAGTGAAAAAACGTTCTATTGCTAAGTTCAGTGAAGAGAAATTGCTCTTAATTTGTCGAACATAGTTTCTCTTTTTTAGGGTTCCGAACGATAGTGACCGACGAAGATGAAAGATTGAGATTTTTAAAAATAGGGGTATTTTCGAGTGGATCGGTAGCGAGAAAAATGGGGCGGCATTTAGCAACCCACTTATTTTCAATCTTTTATCCCCTCTTACATCACTTAAATTTTTCTCCATTTCTTTTTCTTTTCTTTATAAATATCACATCACACTTTTACTCCTATTTTATCTCTCCTCTCTTTACTCTCTCTCTCTTCTTTTCTTTCATTCGAAACAAATGGGAACTTGAGTGTTCCAAACACTCGCAGACAAAGGAGCTTCAAAATATTACCATTGCACGCTTCCTCCGTAATATTCTTCCCCTACCCTCAAATTGCATGGTTAGTCTCTCTCTCTCTCTCTCTATCTATCTCTCTCTCTCTATCTATCTCTCTCTCTATATCTCTCTTTCTCT
>JAOWAN010000001.1:744553-755340 GCA_028566635.1 Lobelia cardinalis
TCTATACGTCATTAGATCATCCTTTCTTCTATTGTGGAATGGTAGGAGTTTCATGCATTGGATGGCCTTTTTGCTTACGAGAATGCATTCAAAGGATATTGATAATATGACAAAGTTAAAGAAGCATTTTCTTGCCATGTATCGGTGATTTTGTGATCATGACAATTGGAACATGTACTTTGGTAATTGGACTTCTTGTGGTTGGAAACTCCAAGAATTAATCTTTTGTGAATCTAAGGAACTAATTTTAACCAAATTTACTTCGGTGAAGAAATTATTTCATGCTCCCACAAAAAATAACCATGCTTATAACCCAATTTTAGTTGTTAATCCATCTAACTGGGTAAATTGAAATATTTGGAGGATATGACACATTCACATTTATATTATACACCCCCTCCGTTCCATACAGGAGCTACTTTTGAGTACAACAACAACAAAGCCTTATTCAGAATCACTTGGGGTTGGCCGTTGGCTATATGAATCATTCTCCGCTATTCCACGTGATTCAATGCTAAGTTACCGTATGGATCACATCTTTTATGTCTTTCCGTATTGTCAATGTCCATGTTAACTTTGGTCTGCCCCTACCCCTAGTTTGATTAAGACTTATCATCACAATTTCTGGAGCACGCAGGGCCTACAGTGTACATGACCGAACCATCTTAGGCGATTCTCTCATTTTCTCTATTATAGGAGTTACTTTTGCCCTTTTTTATTTGTTCGTTAAGAAATCATATCTCTTCATATTTTACCACACATACATCTAAGCATTTCCATTTCCGCACCACTCATGTTGTTAGCATGTTCCTTCATAACAGTCCAACACTCAATTTCGTACAATAGCGCATGCCTAAGAGCTGTCTTATAAAATTTTCCCTTTGGCTTTACTGGTATATGCTTATCACATAACACTCAAAAGGCACTCTTCCTTGTCATCCAACCCGATTTTATTCTATGCATGACATCCTCTCCAATCTCTCCATCTTGATTCGTGATTGATCCTAGGTACCAACATATTTCTTTTGGAGGAATTTTTTCTCCATCTAACTTAACTTTCATTTTACTAATACTCCTCTAAGTCCTCTTACCGCTAAAGTGACAAGCCAATGAGCCATATAGTGTGTTTTGCTCCTACTTATTTAAAACCCTTTGACTTCTAAAGTATCTCTCTATTTTGCTAACTTAGCGTTAACCCCGTTCTTTGTTTCATCGATAAGAACAATGTCATCGGCAAATAGCAAGCACCAATATATATCATCTCGCATATGTCTATTTAGTCCATCTATTACTGAGGCAAAATGATTTGGACTTAAGGCTAATCCTTGGTTTAGTCCTATAGTAATTGAAAACTCGCATATCTCTCCTCCCGTGCTTCTAACTAACGTTGATGTCCCGTCATACATATCTTTAATATCCTCTATGTATCTCATTTATTCTAGGATCGACCAAATTACCTCCCTAGGGACTTTATCATATGCCTTCTCTAGGTCAACACCATGTGTGGATCATTTTTTCCTTCCCAATAGTGTTCCATCAATCTACTTAATAGGTGGATAGCCTCCATTGTTGATCCATCCGACGTAAAATCAAAAATTAACACTCCGACACCGTTGTCTTCCTTCTTTTTCTACTTTCAGTTATTCTCTCCTAAGGCTTTATTGTGACTCAGTAGTTTTGATACCTCTATATTTCATGCAAGTTTGAACTTTACATTTATGTTTGTATATTTATACTATAATGCTCTTCTTCACTCATCTTGCATTTTTTTGTCATCATAATTTGATTAAATAACATAACCAGCGTAGACACCCTTACGTCACCTAGGCATTTTCATACCACAATAGCTATTCCATCGGGTCCCTAAAGCTTTCTCGTTTTTCATCTTTCTTATGACAATCTTCACCTCGTTATCATTAAATCTACGAAAGAAAGTAATATCTCTACTTTTCTTATCGGTGTTACCATCGTTGTTCGCGACATTTCCTAGATGTTGCTCATTTAGTAGTTTCTCATAATATATTCTCCATCTATCTTTTATCTTTTCATCCTTGACTAAAACATGCTGATCTTCATCCTTATGCATTTTAGCTTGTTGAAATCCTTGGTTTTTCTATCCCTTGATTTTGCAAGTTTGTATATAGCCTTTTCCCCTCTTTGCTATCTGATTTGTTATACAAGTCATCAAATGCTTTACCCTTAGCCCCATACCTCTTTTGACACCGTTTTAGTGCACACACATTTTATTTCACATTTCGTTGGCCGCATCCACTATATTCCATATCGCATCTTTTATCATATTTTTTGTAAATAAACCTAGTTTGTGGCCTTTTAGACCCTACCACTTAGTTCTTGGGTTTTTAGCATCTTTTTTATGTTGTATTTTTGTCTTAAGAGTGATATCAAGCACCATATTTCTATATTATGAAGTTACTCTCCCCCAGAATCACCCAACAATTTTTATCGGTTAATCTATCAACTTTTCTACTTAAAAGAGTAGTGACTCTTATATAATCCACTTTTAAAAGTTACTAAATGTTCTTCCCTCTTTTTAAAACAAGTGTTTGCTATCATCATGTCGTTGGCAACCGCAAAATCTAATAAAGCTATTCCTCTATTATTTCTATCACCAACACCGTATCCTCCGTGCACTCCCTCGTACCCTACACGGTCTTCTCCCTCATGACCATAATAATGTCATCTAATACTATAGTTTTTCGCTTTCAAGTATCCCTTGAACTAATTCATCCAAGTTCTCTCAAGATTGATCCTTAATAAGTCGGTCTAGTCCCACTTGCGGCAGATAGCACTAACTACAATAATTATTTGTTTCTCCTAAAGCTAATTTTAAAAGTATGATTCTATCTCCTTTCATAGTAAATGTTACATCTTTTTAGATCCTTCTCTATTACTATGCCAATCCCATTTCTCTTTCTATCTTTTCCAGAATGATAAAAGTTCAATCATGGATTTTCTATTTCTCTAGATTTCTCCCGTGTCCATTTTGTTTCCTTGTAGGCACGCTATATTAATCTTTCTTCTAAATATAGTTTATGCTAATTCCATCCCTTTACACGACATGGTTCCTATTTTTTGCTAGTCTCAGCCTAGTAAAGTTTGTACTCCGCCCTTGCTCAGTTTTTACCACACTTTGACAATGGCTTGGCGCCTCTAGCGTATTCCATGCACCATGAGGCAAATGCACCGAACATCCTTGCTAAATATCAATTACACCTATGTGGACATGTGATGCCCCTAGCTCTACTGCAACACCTTGAGGGAGGTGCGGTGTGTCACATAAAATGGGTGACGTCCTAGCATTTATGCAAAAATTATTAGGATTCATGTTCATCAGAGATTTGACAAAGTTTATGTTGGCTGTCTCGCTACATAACGCAACCCTCCTATATCCGGGTTTGAGACTGGCTGCGTAAGGCTCTAAGCACGAACATGCGGAGTTAAGAGCCACTTTTGACTATTTTTGGTTGAGTACACTTTGACCAAAAGATTTCATAAATATATGTCCATAGAATTTGAAAGATTGCAGTTCAGAGTATTATTACCCAAAAAGTGCCAAAAATATGCTGAATTGTGGTTATTTAGTCGTAGCTTGACCTTTAAAAATGGAAACTGGACTCCTAATTGGATAAGAGGGAGTATATAGGTCTTTGACGATGGCGGCGTGTGGCTGATGGTGGATTGGATATAAACGAAGAGAGATTAACTTTTTTGAAGGTGATTATCATTTAAAGTGCCTTATATTTTTCTCCTATTTGTTGATATACTATCGCTAGTGCCTTGTGAAGTTCGTGTGCACATGGAGTCATCTATTTAATATAGGAATGTAATTCAGGAATCAACTGAAGAATCCGGAGTGTTAGTGGCATTATACCAACATTTTGATACTCTAAGCTCATACAAACTTCTGGCTGTAGCTTTCATTCTGTTCATGCATTGGTATTCATGGTTACTTTGAGGTGTTGTGGTTTTCCTTTAATAAGTTTTTTCTTCTTTCAGCGTCCAGGCATCCGTTACGAGCAGCACAGCCGCAATAAAAACTAAAACCGTTATAAAAATGGAGAAAGAGAAAATATATTTGGTTTTGAATCAATTTGCTACCAAGGTCATCATCTCACTTTTTGTTCATTTCTGCTTCATTATGGAATTTTCTTATTAATCACCTAACTTGGTTTCTATTTTTCATTTTCCAAGTAAGAATATGATATAACTACAAATGTACCTATATATATTTTATTTATTTATTTTGTTGTATAGGTTCCTATTATGGCGGTCATGAAAGCCATGGGTATGGAGACCGACCAAGAAGTTGTGCAGATGCTTGGAAGAGATCCTCGATATGGTGCACTGCTTTTGCCATCTATTGAGGTGAACGCTTAACCCGAGGATTACAAATGAAGAAAAGTTCCACGTGTAATCCATCTCTAGAGAGAGACTTTGTGTAATGACTGTAATCCTTCTTGCATTGTGGACCCCTCATGATCTAGACACAAATTTATGTTGAGGTCCATCAATTTATTGACCGATGCTTTTAACACACATCAACCCTTTGAAGAAGTTGGGCTTCTCAATCAAGTATATTCTTTCTTTACCTATCTTTTTCTTTGTGGGCTTCTGCTTTTCATTCGAACTAAACATATGAGTTAAACCCTCACCACATCACTAGATTAAGAGTTACTTTTGCTAAAACTTTGTGACTTAAGGGAATCCGATGGTTCTAGAAGCTTTTTGACGATTTGTAGTTGTGGACATGTTTGCCCTATTGATGACAAAAGATAATCCTCACCGGAACTTGTATCTTTGAGCTGCCTTTAGCCTTAGAAACAATTACTAAAAGTGGTGAACTTGTTGATGAACATTTTTATTCAACTTCATGGATTTATTCCTCTAAGATACCCAACTATGTATATCAAGCTAAAACTCCCCCTCAAGTGCGAGCCCAATGGCCCACTATGTTCTAGCTTAGCGCCACCACGGTCCATAGAGTCCACGGTGTAAGCCTTGAGTTCGGCTACGCATGAGGGGGCCATGATGAAGCACTAAACCCACATTGGGTATAAACAAGCATCGCAAGTAATTAATAAAGATCCTGGACTATTTGTTGAAGCAATTTGTTGAAGCAATTTGTTGGTCTCTAAGAGTGTGAATTAGTTGCTTTGATGGTGCTATTTGTTGACCTCTCGGTCAATTGATTTGATGAGTTAGGTCATTTAGTTTTGTTTTGGTCAGATTTAGCCTAAGAAATAAGTTAGAGAGAGAAAGTAGATCTGAGATAGAGAGAGGGAGTAACTTTTCTTTATATTTCTTAGAATGAAAATTTTACACTTACATCTCTACTTCTACCTATATACACATATTACACTAAGCTCCCTTGAGATAAGTGCTATACAATACTAACCCATTATTTTCATTACTTCTAACACTCCTCAAGTTGGAGCAAAGATATCTATCATGCCTAACTTGCTTATAATGAGAATAAAGACTTTACTACTAAGACCCTCAGTTAAGACATCGACTAATTGATTGTCGGTCTTTATATAAGGAGTACAAAGGAGACAACTAGAAATCTTCTCCTTAATAAAGTGCCGATCAATCTCGCTATGCTTCGTTCGATCATGTTGAACTGAATCATGGGCAATGCATATAGCTACTTTGTTATCACAAAGCAACTTCATAGGTCCGGTCGGTAGAAATCCTAGTTCTGTAAGGACAGAACGAGTCCACATGAGCTCGCTCACACCTAAAGCCATAACTCTATAGTGCGCCTCATCATTGGACCTTGCAACTACAGCTTGTTTCTTGCTGTGCCAAGTTACCAAGTTTCCTCCGACGAAGGTGTAATAGCCAGAAGTGGATTGTCTATCATCCAACGAATCAGTCCGGTCAGAATCAGAATACCCTTGGACATCCAGATAACCGTGAGGTTCATATAACTCACTTTGTCCGGGTGTAGCCTTCAAGTATCTCAAGATGCGATAAAGTGCATCCATGTGAGGCTCACGGGGATCATGCATGTATTGACTGACCACACCAATAACATACGCAATGTCGGGTCTCGTATGTGCAACCAACTAACCGTTGGTACCTCTTCTTATCAACCTCGGTGCCTATACCTCCAAGAAGCTTATGATAAGCTTTAAAAGGTTAGTCCGCAGGTTTGCATCAAAAACATACTTTCGTTGAGAGAGAAAGATCCCACGAGATGATCTGGCTACCTCAATCCCAATAAAGTACCGTAACGGACCCAAGTCCTTGGCTTCAAACTCAGTCGCCCGGCTCTTTTTGATTGAGCTGATCTCATCCTCATCATCGTCTATCACAATAATGTCATCGACATACACAATCAATAATGCGATCTTGCCCTCTTCTCTCTTGACAAACATGGTATGATCAGAATTACTCTGCTTAAACCCGAGTTTGATCATAGCACCGTGAAATCTTCTGAACCAAGCTCTAGGAGATTGTTTCTACCCATACAAAGTCTTCTTGAGCTTAAACACTTTGCCTGCTGTGATGTGAGACGAGAACCGGGGAGGAACATCCATATAGACCTCCTCTTCTAAGTTGCCATGCAAGAAGGCATTATTCTCATTCGGTTGCTGAAGATTTCATCCTAGATTTGCAGCACATGAGATTAGAATCTGGATCAAGTTCATTTTGGCAACGGGAGCAAAGGTCTCCTGATAGTCAATCCCATAAGTCTGCGTGTATCCCTCGACAACAAGTCTTGCCTTATACCGTTTCACACACCCATCTAGCTTATACTTTACCGTGAATACCCACTTGCATCCAACGATTTTCTTGCCCGAAGGAAGAGTCAAGAGATCCCATGTACCACTCTTTATCAAAGCATTCATCTCTTCAATCATAGCACTCTTCCACTTCGGATCAAGTATTGCCTCTTCCCAACTTTGAGGAATAGAAACATACGACAAAGCGGAAACAAATGAATGATAAGAAGGAAAAATGGAGTCGTAAGAAACAAAGTTAGAAATAGGATGCGGAGTGCATGTTGTAACACCCTTTCTAATAGCTATGGGAAGATCAAGATCAGTAGGGTTACCTGTTGTATCGGAGGAACGAGCAACTGGGGGCGGACTAACTTTCGGATCAGACAATTGAGGGGGTGAAGTAGCATTGCCATATTGTCTGCGGGAGTATGTCAACAAATCTTGTCTATCAAGTCTGTCAACCGACTCCACATTAGGAGGTTCATCCCTCTCCTCCTGTTTAGGAGACCTTTGAGGTACACAAGCCAGAATAGAAGAAGGAGACTCGATGTTCATTCCTTCATTATCTAAATTCTCCTCCCGAAAGGGTGAACATGAGTTTGAAGAGTAATACGGTGTCGACTCCCAAAAAGTGACATCATGACTAACAAAAACTCTAAGAGTGGGAGGATGATAACATTTATACCCCTTCTAATTTATAGAATATCCAATAAAGACGCACTTAACGGCGTGAGGTTCTAATTTTCCGCGCGAAGGAGCAGAGTTGTGAACAAAACAAACACATCCGAACACGGGAAATGGTAGAGGGTGCATTGAAGTGTTAGGGAGGAAAGACGCTGGAGTCTTAAACTTGAGAACAGGAGAGGAAAAACGATTTATTAAATATGAGGCAGTTAAAACTGCAACGCCCCATAGAAAACTAGGAACATGCATCGTAAACATGAGGGACCTCGCGACCTCTAGCAGAAGACCATTCTTCCGCTCTGCTATCCCATTTTGTTCGGAAGCCTTGACACGAGTTGTTTGGTGAACAATGCCATTTGAAGACAAGTAAGACTCAAAACCTCCCTCTGTATACTTCGTACCATTATCAGTATGTAAAACTTGGACAATACTTGTATATTGTGTATGAATCATAGTATGAAATAATTTAAAGTACTCGAACACTTCATTCTTATTGTGAAGTAAATAAATCCAAGTAAGATGTGTATGACAATTAATAAAAGTGACAAACCATCTATAGCCGGAACGACCAGTAACTCGAGATGAGCTCCAAACATCATAATGAATAACAAAAAATGGAGTCATACTCCTCTGATTACTAATAGGATAACTGGAACGTTTGTGTTCGGCTAATTGACATGGTTCACAAAGAAAATCAGACCTACTACATTGTTTAGTTAAAGTAGGAAAGAGATGTTCCAAAATACCAAAAGAGGGGTGACCAAAACGTCTATGCCATGAATGTAAGGACTCTAAGGTAGAGCTAGTAGATACTTGATGAGCCATAGGTGGAGATGTATAATCACTCTCCAAGACATACCATCCATTGCGAACTTTACCCCCACCAATCATCTGACCGGTCGCTATGTTATGAAAAACACAATAGATGGAAAAAATATCACAGAACAATTTAGAGACTCGGTAAGATGCTTAACAGATATAATGTTTTGAGGTAAAGGACGGAACATGTAATACAGAGCTGATGGTTAATTTTGGAGAACAACAAATAGGGCCCTTCCCAAAAATAGGTGAGAGGAATCCATCGGCAACCCAAACTGTGGCCTGTTCAGATGTATATGAGCTAAATAAGCTAGAAGAACGTGTCATATGATCAGAAGCACCAGAATCAATGATCCAGGAACTAGAAGACTAGTAGATGTCAATGCGGAAGCCATACCCGAGTGGGCAAAGTGAGAAGAATTGGAAGCAGTGGAAGTGGAAGGAGCGGATAACAAATCGCGAATAGCGGCCATCTGAGACGGGATCAGTGATGCTGCTGCTACTGCCTAGGGTCCGTACCAGATGTAGGAGGTTCCGCTTAAGCTGTGAGGTGAGCACTGACGGTTCCCCCCATTCACGACCTTTGCAACGACCACGCCCACGAAGTTGGGGATACAGAAGGAAGCACCTATCACGGGTGTTCCCTGATCGATGACAATGGTCACACGGAAGTGGACACCTTTCGACAAAGGAGGATGTGATCGGAGCAGGTAGGGAAGTAGCAATAAGGGCGGACCGATCTGGTTCTGGATGAGAACCCATAGCATGTCGTCGAGTTTCCTCCCCCAAAATACGAGAATGTGCATCTCTAACATCAGGAAGTGGAACCGTACCGTTCAATTCAGCCTTGATTGGATCATAATAACTATCGAGGTCACCAAGAAAATCAATCATCCTGTCTTCATCAATTATCCTCAGATAAGCCCGAGCATCCTTTGGGTTCTTCTCTCGAAAGACAGTAATGATCCAATTCGGCCCATAAGCCGGTAAGCTCAGAGTAATACTCGGCTAATGTGCTGCCATCCTGAATATCTGCATATGCATAAGCTTCAACCTGATCTCCTATATCTTAGAATAATTTCTAGAATGTGAGTATGTTTCTTCCACCGAACTCCAAATCTCATGAGCGGTCTTGAGAAACAAAGAACTCCTTTGGATATTAGGTTCCATTGAGTTATAGAGTCGTGTCTTGACCATGGCATTGTCCGATACCCAATCATCAAACTTAGGGTCGGTTTCCTCCGGTAGTTTAGAGTTGCCATTAATAAATCGCTGCATTCTGTTGGCTTGATTAGAGAGTAAACACGCTTCCGACCATGCTAGATAGTTTGTACCATCTAAATTAATCGAGCTAATCACGAGGGCTGAGTTCAGATGTGCTCCCCTACTAACTTCATTGGAATTGGTCACAACTTCTTCAGCTTTGGTAACTCAATTTAGAAGCACTCTCAAATATTCAAACCTAATAACAACCGAAACGAAACGAATCAACTATAAATCAACCAAATCAATAATCACACCAAGTAATCCTTATACAAACTTCATTCACAGCCAATGAGAAAACCAAGGGCAGAAGTGAAAAATGAAACGAAAAAGAGGTATACCTCTAGTACGCAATCTGTCCCAAAGCTAAAACACCATCGAAAACTCACCGAAACACTACAACTACACCAGATCTGAAATCAACATGGAAAAGCGAGCCTACCCACAAAATTTGGCCGCTAGAAAAGTTGCCGGAGCTCCAATGGGGCTGAAACTTTCACGCCTGGCTCGGTTTTTCGTGCTGATTATGATGGTGCTCTCAGATTTCCATGGGTAACGCTCTAACCTCGGCTCTGATACCAAGTTAGATTTAGCCCTAGAAATAGGTTAGAGAGAGAAAGTAGATCTGAGATAGAGAGAGAGTAACTTTTCTGTATATTTCTTAGAATGAAAACTTTACACTTACATCTCTACTTCTACCCATATACACATATTACACTAAGTCCCCTTGAGATAAATGCTATACAATACTAACCCATTATTCCCATTACTTCTAATAGTTTTCCTTTTCTTGAGGATAGTTAAATACAGAGTACTTAAATTACTAGATAATTACTAATTTGCGAACTGTTTCCATTTTCAGGAATGTGCAAGCAACAATGTCTATACACAACATGAGGCCATCAACTTCCTTGAGAAGAAGGTATAATGACTTTTTCGTTGATAGGGAAACATTTGAAAATTCATTTTTCTTTAAACGTATTGACAAAAAGCCAATCAACCAAGAAGTTGTGCAATACAAACCTGTTGAGGCCGCGTGGCCCCATGAATTGTGTGGCACCTTGATTTTACTTGCTAAGTACTCTAGTTATGTCATGTAAGATTAAGGCTTGGTGAAGAACCTTACAAAGAGGAATCGAAAATTTTCAACCAAGTCGTGTTGGTGACATGAATTGTTTTCTTCCATTCAGCTATGTCGTGTAAATCTTGTATGAAATTTGGAAGTTACATGAACTTTTCTTACTTCAATTTTATTGTTGGTCATCCTCTGCC
>JAOWAN010000001.1:831612-845543 GCA_028566635.1 Lobelia cardinalis
CAATGATTGAAATGATAATTAATTATCAAGCATATTTTTCTATACACGGTTTTGACATTTTTACCCCTCCAAGTAAATATTAAAAATTAAAAAGTGATGGCATTTTGGGAAAGAAAAAATGGGGACATTGCTAATCTCCTACAACTAGTGGGGATATTAGCTAAACCCATTGTATTTTAAATAATAATAATAATAATAATAATAATAATAATAATAATAATAATAATAATAAAATTAATAACCTTAAGATTTTACTTAATTGAGTATTGACTGTGAGTTTAATGCTAGCAAAGTAGCAATACATGAAATTGACCTACCCGTAAATTTCCTCCCTACTCTCTTTCACCTCTTTCTCAGATCATAAAAACAGGTTCGTTTTCTCCTCTCCATCCCCTTGCCCTTCCCCTTTCCAGCAAACATATACATGTTATAAGTCATGCTAAAAATTAATTGATTGAATTGGGTGTAATTAATAGGTGGGAAGGATTTGTAAGGGAGATCTGATGTACATGCTTGTCGATCTTAACTACCCCGAATATCATGATTTCCCTCCAGCATAATAAAGGTTTGTTTTCGCTCCCTTCTCCCTCATTCTTTTCATCTGCATGAATTAATCTGAATTGAATTTGATTCAGTAACGGCTTTTTATGAGGTGGGTTTTTGCAGGGGTTTTGATCAATTGTTTTTCTTTTTATGGAATTTTTGGTTTTTCCTTTAGTTTGATCAATGTGGTTGTAGTTGAATTTTGGAAAGGATAACTGAAAGTTCAGTTCTTTTAATGTTGAAGTGCTTAATTGTAACTGGTTTTCGCAATCAAACCCTCTTTGTGCTTGGAAAAAAGCTAAATGCTTGATTGAATTCTAGATTTATTTTTGCTGTTGGAAGGAATGTAAAGCTTGCGCCCTTTTTTGGTATCTTTGATCTTACTTGGATTGAGTGCAGAAGCTACTTAGGACTGGGAAGCTTTCTTATTTATTCGTCAGGCAGTGCCTCAGTGGTTATCTTTTGGATTGATTGTGACTCTAGATATGACAAAACTTGTGATATAGCAGTCCATAGGAAAGAGTGACTTTATTATGTATAAATGGAACCGAAAGCCAAAACCTGGATATTTTTAATCATTTGGATAACAGGACTTGTACAATGGTAGCAACTGTATTCAAATTGGCTAGAGCTCCATTTCTTCTATTTCTTTTCCTTTGATTTCCTTTGGCACTAGAGGTGTTGAAGTTAATCTCATTGAGATCTTCTTCCATTACTAGTTCCTCTCTGTTTCAACTTGTACCTTCTCATTTGCCTTAAGATTTGGTATTATGATTAACAATGAATAAGGACCATTTGTCTTTTCTCATTGTTATTCAAGTAAAAGGAAAATGAAAGTTGACAGTGGAGTCTTTTGATCATAAATTTATGTTAGTTAGTGATATTCTCAAGATGATTGCCATTAGTGCCTCTCTTATTACCACTTCAGATCAGATGATGAGCATTTTCGCATCTCTAAAGGCGGTGTGAGTTCAGGCAGCTGCTGATTCTTTTATTAAAAAGCTGGAAACTTGTAACTCTTCTCATAATCATTCTAGTTGCTTGAGATTAATTATTATGAGTAAATTAGTGTAGGATTTAATGTTGATATGGGGAGGATGATTAATGTCATTAAGGAGATTGCCTTAGCTCCACTGTTGATGGGCTTGAATTGGTGTCCAATTTTGGTTGAGATGAGAAGATGCTTCGAGAGACCTTTTCAGGATAGGGTTAGGTTAGCAGTTTCTGAGTGGAGCGGATAAGGCTTTTGTCCTCACAGATTCTCTGTGGCTTTTGTCCATACTAGTTTGGGTGCAGCTAATGGTGATCTCATTCATGTGCTTTCAGAGCTTTATGCTAATTGAATGTTGAAAAGAGCAGTACTTTTATCATTTTGGTCCTTAGAAGTTAGAAGATTCTCTTTTTTTCGGTGAATTATTATCGTCCCAATGGACACATAATGGCTTCAGAACTACTTGGCAATGAAGAGTGATTGCATGCGAACATCTTTGGCGGTTTTTTTGCTAATTGAGTGTTGAGCAAGAGCATTAGATCGACTTAATCATTTTTGGTCCGAAAGAAAACTAGGTCTATTCGGTGAATGATTATAGTTCTGTAAGTTAAGTCACCGGTATATCATATATGTAAGTTAGCTATCAATGTACTCTTGAAGAGATTGCTCGTGGTTTTAAGTGAGATGGTTCTCTCGCTCTCAAGATGTATTCATGCGATTAGGGTTGTATAACTAGTCGAGTACTTCGAAACTCGTTTTGACTTCGACTCGAAATATTCGACTAGATAATGTATTCGTGTCAAATTTGATACAGTTTTGATATTTGATTGCTTATCGAGTCAAGTTCGAGTTAATGCTTAACTCGTCAAGTACTCGATAACTGTTTTAAACTCGAAACTTCAAACTCGAATCGTTTTAAACTCAAAACCTCAAACTCGAATCGATTTGTGATAACTCAAATACTCGTCCAGCCGATTTGGTTTGTCATTGTTTGATTACTCGAACTCGATTAAATCCAATTACCCTTTCATGCATTGATTGTCAAAGGCCCAATTGTCAGTTATGAGCCAGTCATATTTTCAAATACTTGTGATAATTTTCTCGAATTTGATAAGATATTCATTTGCTATTCGACTTTACCTAGTACTCGGCTCGAAGGCAGTTGTTTTCAGCTCAAAACCCGACTCGAAACTCGTGAATACCTATTCAGTCTGAGTTTAATAACAACATATGGTATTCGACAAATACTTGATTCAAACTCGAAAATAGTCAACTAGATTCAAACTCAAAAACCTAAAAATCAACTTGACAACTCGATAACAGCACTACATGAGATGGAATGAAGGGATTGCTGCAATATTGGTATCAATCAATTTGTGGACAATTGTCATGAGAGGAAGATGATAGGTTTAATTCTTAAATCTTGATTTGGAGAAGCCTATAACATAGTGAATTGGCACATGTATCCTGTGATGAAATAGTTCGAGTGTGGAGAAAGATAGCGGCAATTGATTAGAGGGTGTTTTGGGTCCCCTTCTTTCCTGGTAGCTATTAACAATCAATCGTTCTTACTCCACCTCTCGACGGGTTTACGTGGGGATACTCTTTGTCTTTGTTTCTTCTCACCGTAGTGGTTGTTGTTTTAGTAGATTATTTGCCTATGATAAGGAGGTTGGGGTTGGATTTCCAATTAGATATGGAAGGTCAAGCTCTTGCATTCGTAAATTGGAGATGAAGCTTTGTTGTTGCCCTCAGGCGTGGTTGTCACTCTTGTCCGCACATTTTTAGGGTAATCTAATCTTATGATCAGTCTCACCAAATGCAGCCTTTGGGAATTGATATCTCCCTAGGATTGGCTGAGTATCTTGTGGGAGTTTTGGGCCTTGAGATACTTTCATAGTATCCTATCTTAGTGTTCCTGAAGTCTTCTTTTGGTACCTAGTGATGGAACGAGTTTGTAAATGTTTTAAGAGTGGAAGTATGCTTTCTTCTCATTTGAGGACAGATCACTCCTATCAAATTCCCTTTTTTGCTCATCTCTTATTTTTATCACCGGTAGTTAGAGACGTAAACGAGTTGGAACCAGTTGAGTAATGACAAATTTGAGTCGAGTAATAATTAAAATCTAATCGATTTGGATTTTTTCGAGTCAAGTCGAACTGCTACTATACGTGTCGAACTAGACCCGAGATTTGTAATACGATTCTCTCGAGGTGTTAACGAGTCCCGACAAGCCTAGAAATTCTTAGGGGCTCATTTAAACCGCGACGGTTGGAGTAATTCATTATTGGAGAAAGAACATCGTAATTATTTACCGCTTTTATATGTAACATGCACTCACAGTGACCTACATCCTGCTTTAATTTACTTGCTCAACATGGGGTAATCAAACAACAAAGCTCGTCCCTTTCTCTCTCTCTCTCTATATATATATATATATATATATATATTCATATATATATACTTTACCATGTGAATTCTTCCTTCCCTTTCAAAGAGCGGGGCATGCTTTTTTTTAATGAAAGAAGAATGCGGGATTTCCATTCTCGGAAATCTACAATAGGGAGACTATGGAGGTGGCTGTTTTGTTCGTTCTTCTTGCTAACTCTCAATCATCTCGGTCTCATTATAGTTGATTGTGGCGTTTGGATCCAATCTAGTGTTTTTTTTTTTCAAATGTCCAGCCTGTCAAGCATTGATTGCTCATGATATTGTTTTGTGAAGAAGCACTAGTCCGATAGTCCCTTATAAGATTCTGGCTTTTGTGGTCTCTAGTATCAAAACTCTCCAATGCTCGCAATGTTTTGAAGGTTTGAAGACCCTACAAGACGATGTCTCCAGATGGTAGTTGATGTGCAATTATAGTATAGAGTCTCATGATTATCAATTTCTTTGATATTGTAGTTATTGCGGCGGGGGTGGGGGTGGGGAGTGGTAGGTTGATTTTCATGGCATTGTTCGTGTTCCAAACACTATGGGCCATTGCTTAAAAGCTTCTCTTGAGTCTCTTCTTTCAACATTTACCACGGGGGTGGTAGAGCGGATAGAGGAGATCATGCAGCAGATCTTGTGGTGCGGGACCGAAAAGGGGAGTAAGGTTCATTTGGTGGCTTGGAAGAGGGTGAGCAGGCCTGAGGAGGAGGGGGTTAGGGCTTGGGAACTTGGGAACTTGGTTACCAAAAATATTTCCTTGATTGATAAGTTTTATGGCGTATTTCGTAGGAGCCGGAGCATGTTTGGTGTTAACCATAATGGCTGTGATGCATCTACGAGTCTTTCTATCACGTATGCTAGTCCCTGGAAGTTTATTTACGGTTGTTTTCACCTATTCTATCCTCATGTTCGTAATGAGGTTGGGCTAAGGAATCGAGTTTGGTTTTGGGAGGGTCATTGGATAGGGAACTTTCCTCCTAAGTTTTCTTTTAGTCGGTTGTTTAGGCTTTCTAGCTTTCATAATGCTCCAATTGCTGCCTGCGTTGTTAGGGAGGGGGGTCAGTTTACTTGGGAATTCCATTTTGTGAAGAACCTCAATGATAGAGAGTCCACTTTGGTTGTAGATTTAGTTGTCTTCTTTTTGGCGTTCGGGTATTCAATCTGATCGTCAAATTTGGATCCCGGAACAGTCTTTTCTCGGTAAGTTTTTCACTAAAATTCTTCGCTCACATACACAACTTGACTTTCCTCTTTACAATTTCATTTGAAAGTCCAAGGTTCCGTTTAAATACAAAGTCTTTGCTCGATCAGTGGTTCTTGGTCGTTTGAAGACATATATTTCTCCAGATGTGTGCGTTATGTGTACGGGAGCTAGCGAGCCTCACGAGCATTTGTTCATGCATTGCCCTATGTCTTGGAGCCTTTGGGCAGGTTGTTTGGGGTGTATGGTGAATTATGCATTATGCCTCGCTGTGTGGAGGATTTTTGTATGATGGAGTCATTTGGATTTTGGTCGTTCGAGGAATGCCGCTTTGCTGTGGGGATGTGCCATTTTCAGCATGTTGTGGAATGTCTGGATTGAGAGAAATTCTCGGATCTTCAGAGATTGAGAAACATCGCTCTCGCTTTTGTAGGAGAAGATCACAGCGCAGGCTTCTCTTTGAGCTCGAAGTTTTGGCTCTTTCCGGGATTTGTCTTTGGGAGATTTGTTTAGAAATTGGAGCTGCTACATAGTAATCTATGTACTTTTACTTTTTATTGTTTTTGTTGTTTTTTTGTTAGACTTCTTGTACGCTTTCTTTGTATCCTCTTTCTTTATTCAATGATATTCTTCTTTAATGAAAAAAAACATTTTTCTTGAATTTGTCTCGTGTACGAGGACAAGGTTATGATTGAGCTAGTAATATTCAAGAGAAGTATAATGGTCTTAAGAGTTTAATCTTGAAAGAAAATAAGGGTGGTTTTTTTGTTTATTTCCTTTGCTCACCAACTTCTCTTAGGTCTTGTGCAAATTTGCAATAATGAATATGCAACTTTCTCAGTTTTTTGGATTCCTTGCATTGTTGACAAAGATTGTTGGTGGTTCTCGGATAGTTGGTAAACATTGTCGGTGGTTCTTGTAAACGTCAAGAGTTGCTTTGAGAAAAAAATTTGAAACACATATGGAAATAGTTACTTTTGATGACCTTGAAATTCGCTGAGGTTTGACAAGAAGCTACCGAGGATACATGTTTGAATTCTTATCATTATACAATTATGAGTTTGATTAAGTTGTTTTCTTATGTAGTTGGGTACTACAACTAAGTTGTGCGGATACGGCTCATAGCCGACAAACTGACACTTTTGAGAATTATTTGTTGCTTGAGCTTGCTTTTGTGTTGGATTTTATGAAGTTAGTTTTGGGATTTACTCTTGATTTGTCACTAGCACTACAAAAGAAGGATCAAGATCTTGCAAATGCCATGAAGCTTGTTAAAATATCCAAAGAAAGATTATAAGAATTGAGAGAAGATGGTTGGAATAATTTGGTGAAAAGAACTTCAAGCTTTTGTGTTAAAAATGACATTTGGGTACGTATGGATGATAATTTCATAACTGAAGAAGATGTGTAAGAGTGAGCAACTTGTATCATTATCATGTTGAAGTGTTCCATGTGGTGATAGATTCTCAACTTTTAAATGGAATGATCTTTTTGACAACACTATTACGGAGTTGCTTGGGCAAATAGCTTGTCTTGATTCAAGTAAGTCTGCCTTTGATAAGTAAACTTTGATTAAGTTGGCTATGTTTTACCCACATGAGTTTTGATAACAGTAATACGGAGTTGCTTGGGCTAATAGCTTGTCTTGATCCAAGCAAGTCATTTGCCGCCTTTTCTGTTTACTAGGGTTGCAGACAATTGAGTGGGTTGTTGTCTAGCTTTTCTTTAGAGTTATCGTATCGTGTGGGTAGACTATAGAAAGGATCTTCGATTTCCCCACTTACAATTTCAACACGTGTCATCCTGCTTTTCTCCAAGAATGCCACTGGGTTTATGAATGTCATTACTATTCTGCCAAACTTTGAAAAAGTATTTGACCTTGCAATTAAGTATATCTGGGATGTATGTTGACTGTGTTTAGATTGTGCATCCCTCAGTGGTTGTGAATGTGTTTTCCTTTGGTATCTCGGTCAACTTGGGAGGTAATCGCACGTCTATCGTTTTGGGACCTCATGGTGGAGCGAGGCTTTTTTTCCTTGGGGAGTTTGGGGGAAATTACATTTAGTAGATCTTGCCTTTCTAGCACCCTACTTTTTTCCTGTCTTTAATGATGTTTAAGGTTGCTTTTGTCCTAGGGAATTTTATGACAGACTTTTTATGGTCAAAAATCCTAGAGGGAGGAAAGCATAATTATCATGAAATGTTTACTCGGAGACTCTGTAAGCATACTGATAAACAAGGTGATCTGCGTAACCTGGTGTTTTACAACTATCTCTTTAAGCTATGAAGAATTCCCTCTTCAATAATTCTTTCTGGTATCTTGTGATGAGAGGCAAATTTGGCCTTCAACGAATACTAATCCAGGCAGTTACATCACTGATGCGAGTCCTTGCAAGGTCATCTCCAGGCTTTTTGGCCCACATCTATTATTTCATGGGAAATCGTCATAGAGTTCCTTTCCTGATATAATCACACTTTATTCGATGATAACCATCACATGGTGTTCATATTTCCGGCTTCATTCACATTTCTGGGAATCCACTTCATGGGGCTTACATCTTTACCAAATCCAAATGAAATGGACTATTTGGAACTTATATTCTCTTTATCTTTTGGATCCATGCCCTTCTTGGCCCCATCGATACGTGGGCTTGGGATCTTAGTGATACTTTCTGTTGGCCAAGTAGGCTTTTTCTCCTTTTTCTTTTTTTTTAACCTCCTCCTATCCATTCAGAATTTTGTCCATCAGAATTCATTTGAAAGGCAGAGATATCTCCGAAATTCATGTTTTTGTTTGGTCCCTTATTCTGTGTATATTAATACTAATTATGCCTTTGATTTATGTTCTAAGTCTTCCTTGTGCAATCTTATGCAAGGACTGGCAGGCATTTCTTCTTTATTTAATTTGGCTTTGTTTTTGTGTTTGTTCTTCACTTGTTCTTTTTTTTTGGTTTATAGGAAAAGGAAATAGATTCGTAAAAAGCCAGAGCAAGTTCAAGTGGGATAGATGAGCCATCCATGAGAGGGGAAAAGGAAATACAAAGACATAAAGATAGATTGAGAAGAAAATGCTAGGAAGAAAACAAAGCACCAAGTGATCATGGGATTCAGAGGTGTGCTTGCACGTAATACATCGATCGTGGAAAATCCTCTTTTACGTTCTAGGACATTGCAACTTAGTGTTGAGTTTATTATGGATGAGGGTCCAGTAGAAAGTGCTAGCTCTGAGTATAACCTATGCTTTCCTACGATCGAAGACAGCAGAAAAGGAGCAGTTTCTCTAGTTTGAACTTTGTTTCGGTAGGGTGGTATTCATTTTCGTTGGGTCTCGGCCTGTCAGCTTTTGGTTTCTGTTTCAACTGTGTCCCTGCTAGATGGACTGATTGCCACCATCCTGTCCATTTTTTTCCTTTCCTTTCTCATTGGAATGAAATGCTTGACTGATCCATGACGATTAGAGAATATAGCTTAGAGACCAAGAATCTAATGATTGAAAGTGGAAATATCTGTCTATATCAGTGGATATGGGTTGTAAGCTGGGTTACATTACATCCTTAGCAACTAAAGTCAGATCCATTGTGTATAAGGAATGGTGATGCTCTTTAATCAATCTAATTTATGCTGCTAATAATCTTCTTTAATTGATCAGTTCTTAACGGTTTACTTGTGTTTTATACTTTGCTTGCAGAAACTATGCAAAAGAAGTGTGAGGCTCCGACAGTGGGTCTCCAGGGTCAGGGATTCCGTTATGCTTTACCGTGTAATGGGAGTCCCTTGGAAGGTTTTGTAGAGCTGAAAGATGACATCTATCCTCATTCAACTGGTAATATTTTAGAACCAGAACGCTCTTTAAACAACGAATTGCTAGATTCTTCATTTGAATTCAATAAAAAACCCACCCACTTTGGCTCGTGGTCCACTATACATCCTGACTTCAATAAGTCGCATCTGTGCCAATGGAATGGTTTTCAAAGCCAAGTATACCCCTTTTCAGTGGAAAATCGAGTTCAATATGCCCCACTTAATGCATTTCCTCAAAATTACGCCTCGGAGTACCAGTTTCAGGAGTTCCATTACTTTGTGGTCATTGATTTCGAGGCTACCTGTGACAAGGAAAAAAATCCTCATCCACAAGAGATAATTGAGTTTCCATCTGTTATAGTGAGTAGTGTGACTGGTCAATTGGAAGCCTGTTTCCAAACATATGTGCGTCCAACGTGCAATCAGCACCTTAGTGATTTCTGCAAGGATTTGACTGGCATCCAGCAACTTCAGGTTGGTTCAGGAGTTCTATCTGCTAAAAGTTGTTGATAACTGTGCTACCATATCTCATTCTGACTTGAAACAAGGGATATTCTAATTCTTTTGTTTTTCTTTATACTGTTGAAATAAGCTGTTGATCATGTCTTCCTTGTGGTATCAATTAACCAGAAAATTTACTGTTTTTGATATGTTGGTTGTTCTTGCGCACATATGAAAACCTCCTTTTTGTTTTCTATAAATCAGAACAGATCTTTCCAACTGAGGACGTCTGACGTAGATATCTTGTTATGCACATTTCTTTATGCATTTTATATTTATATCCTGCTAGAAAAATAAATTACTCAGTTTCCACTTTAAACTTTTCTTTACTGCTCAACAAAGAGCTAATAAATTAGTGCTCGACTCTTATGCTTGGTAACTGTTTTTAAAAGGAAAATCTTTCATTTCATCAGTAATCGGTCATGTTCTTCCTCTGACACAGATTCACTGGGAACAAGTGGTGAGATACTTAAAAATTAATTATTCCACTTTTCTGATACATCAATTAGCGTATTATAATGTTTTGAAACAAAGTAAACCTTTGAGGCAAGTCAAGTTTAGAAATTGGTAGTGTGAAGGATGCTAGAGTCTTGTAGAGTTGTGCAATGTTCAGCCTGCTTTGTAACATTTGGATAGATGAATTCTCGGATCTTTAAGGATCATGCGCGATCTTCTTACCTACTTTGGGAGAAGATCTTTTTTCAAGCTTCTCTTTGGGCACGGAGTTTGGGTCAGGCCTGCCTCTATCAGATTTGGCTAGCGGTTAGAAAGCCGCTTTGTGCTACTGTACGTGTTTTTTGTTTTTGGTTATTGTATCTTTGTTTTTAGCCATCTTGGCCTTTTCTGGATGTGGTGCATCTCTAGTCCACCTCCTTGTGCTGTTTCATTGTTTCTAATATATCTTGTTCTATTAAAAAAAAACATGGATTTACAAGGAAGATTCAGAGTATCTGTTCCAAGCAATTTACTTTGTATCATACCTTCCTTATCTTGAATGGAGTAATACTTGTAGGTCTAGATTGTATCTCTAGGGTGATTGTGATAGGTTTTGTCGTGGTGGGTGGGTGTTTGAGGGTGGGGAGAGGATGGATGGTGCAGTGGTGTTATTTTTATCTATTTATTTATTTTTGATAGAAAAGTAAAATTATATTAGAAGAAGAGAATACATGAGCTTGCAATGGTACAGGAAACATAATAAGAAAGAAACTTTACATAAGAAATACGAAGAGACATGACTAAAGCAGGATTGCCCTCCAATCTCTAACGAGATCTGCTATGGTATCCCTTCAAATGCTCCAAAACTTCTTGCCCAAACTGAAGTCTTATAAGAGATCTTTTCCCATAAAAAAGTAGGCAGCCCTTGACCTAGAAAGATGTGAGAATTCCTGTCAAACTAAATTCCCACAGCACACTGAAGAATGCATGCTGTCAAACCAAATGCCCACGTGTTGATCAAGCACAGGTCCTCTATCGATCGGGGGCTGATCCAAACCTCATCACTGATTTCAAATTAAGCACACCAAAGCTGCCTCGCAATAGGACGATGTAAAAAGAGATGATCATGAGTCTCGTTATGCCTCATACACATCACACTAATAAGTAATATCTAGGAGATAGTCTTATTTTTCCCTTTATTTGTGACGCCAATCTTTAGTACTCAGCCGGTTTAAGTCCACAGACCAGGCAAAAACTTTAGCTTTGAAAGGAACCTTGCATTTCCAAATAAAAAATATCTAAAGGGAACTCGTTGTATAACTGAGTGTGACAAAGGATTATCCTGGAATATTTAACCGAGAACAAACCATTAGAATTTGGTATCCAATGCTGATAATCGGCTCGATCAGAAGGCTGAAACGACGAAAGTTGATTGAGCGAATCAGCAACCTCAAGGGTATTAAGATTTCTGGAAACATGAAAGTTCCAGAAAGTTTTATCACTCTCTCTCTCTCTCTCTCTCTCTCTCTCTCTCTCTCTCTCTCTCTAATTTTAGAAATTGGTGCATCATAGACAAAGATTAGTGGTGGTTTTGTTTGTACTTTATTAGTTTTGGTCATGGTGGTTAAATGCCCTGCCTTGTGGTGACGTCTCTATGTGCATTTGTGCTCGTCAGTTGTGACCAAATATTCAGCACCTCCTTGCAGATACCTTTTACCTGCAAGAGCATGGTCCTCAAGGCACTAATCTTTTGGATGTTTATGTAGAGTTGTGAAATCTGCGTTCTCGGCATATTCTATAGGCTGAAAGGCATATTCAAAGTGTGAGTTGCAGTAACTCATGCTAGCATCAAAGTGCCGGGAAATCAAAGAAGCATGAGTAGTACGCATACATTCATGACACTTTTATTCAATATCACCTTTTAATATAATACTAAACAGTTGTTTCTGTAATCCCCATTTCTTCTCCGTCAGAAGTTTAAAGATGGCCTTCGAATCAGCAATGCTGTGTCCGGCTGTAAGATGATAAGTGCCAAGAATCTACGATTTAAGCTCATCAACCAGGGAGAGTCAATAGCATACAACAAAAAGAAAATCCAACTTTTTAATGAGCCGAAGGCTTTTATAGAAATTGGGAACATCCCTCCGGACTTGGGATTAGATGAATAATACTTCCCTATGAAACAATTCAAAAACTAGGAAAGAACACAGAAAGACACATGACCTTTTGACCAAATACCTTAGAAGACATTGTAATGGTCTTTGGAAGATTAATTTGCATGAAATGAGGAATGCAGATCTTATCTAACATGTGTCTAACTAGTCTTGTTCATGAATCAACTCAAATTTTCTGGAACTTGGAAAGAGAGTTGTAAGTACTCTTTGCAGTCAGCTCTTGACAACTTTCACGAGAAAGATGTTCTCTTGGACCTCAAAGCTCCAAAGAACAAACCATATCTTTCATAGAAATTTAACTCCAGGCTTTCCATCAGATATAGCCTTGCACTGTGCAACTTTTCGAGGCGATACAATTTAATCTTCAAAGGTAACTGAAATTTTGGTTCTGAATATTCTGGACAGCGATTGCTTTGCTTGTCGTTTTGGGTTCAAATACTTACTCTGCTGACTATGCTCTCTGAGAACGCATGGAGAGGTTCCCTGCATTCGAGCTCTTTATGATTAAACGATCTCCTCATTTTGATATTAGAGAGTAGCATTTGGTGAAATTTGTCGTTTCTAATAAAAACCCTAATCCATACATTCTTCCGCATTACCCATTTCATTTATTTGCTTACTTTCTCTTTCATTCCTTACATGTTAGTTTTGTTGACCTTTGTCTACAAATCCTCGGGTAGTCATTGGTTCTTAGAGCCATAGCAGGAAGATAATAATGGGAGATGAATTAGCTCTGTCATGATCCGAAGTTCAGTTAGTTAAGTTAAAGATAGTAGTATGAGAGGAACCTCTTGAAGAGTTTTTCATGAATATTGTCTTGGCAAAGAGGATAAGTAGATGGATAAGAAAGGTTTTCCCTTGTGCGAGTATTGATATATTTCTCCTGCACGTGTCGAAGGAGGCGTTAATGTGTTCACGAGGGGTTTTGGTGGTCTCTTTAAGGGATGGGTTGAATCTTCATTTAGCTTCTACAGGGGTATCATTGTCATATAGGGCACATGTTGCCTTGCTTAAGATGGTTGTGCATATTTTACTGTTTAGGTGTAAGTTCCGGAGAAAATGGCACATTAACATTTTACAGACCTAAGCAATGCAATGGGATCTCTCTCTCTCTCTCGTTCCTCTTTGTTTTTATGTGGGGGTGAGCTTTGTGATGTAGTTGTTCAATGTGAGGCTAGTTGGCGATGCTCTGATGGAGGGTTGAGGCTTTTAAGGTTATTAGTCTCAACTAAAGAACTAGCTGGATCATGTATCTGTATTGTAGGATTTTTTTCTGTAATGGGTAAGTGCCTCTGACATTTTCTCCAGAAATTTCCCGTTGTAATGCATAAAATGATCAAGAGTAAGTTTGACATGCATCAAAATGTGTAGGAAGTTAGTCTCAGGCATTCAGTCACTCATACAACCCTATTCATTTGTTACCCTTTTACCTATTGTTCCTTCTTTTTACCACTTTAGGGTGGGGTATTGGTCACAAGATCCGTGTTTAGGGAGGATGTTTGGTGGGGAGAGGCTCTTCTGTGCTTTTTTGTTCCCCACGTGTATTGCTTTTTTTACATTGCACGTGACCTCTTTTGGTATGATGTCTGAGTGGGAGAGGCTCCTATTTGCATTTTGTTTCTTTGCATGTATCGTCTTTCTTGTTGGGAATCGCCTTCCCTCCAATTTCTCCTTTCCATTCCACGAAGTGTCTTCCCGCCCTCTTGGCAATTTTACTTTTTTCTTTGGCAATTTAGAATCTTAGGTGGTTGAGGAGGTCCTTGATTTGTCGGAGGTCTCTCTCTCTCTCTCTCTCTCTCTCTCTCTCTCTCTCTCTCTCTCTCTCTCTCTCTCTCTCTCTCACTCTCTCTCT
>JAOWAN010000001.1:871396-885131 GCA_028566635.1 Lobelia cardinalis
ATAAAGTTATGATCATTATAAACTTGAATGAGATAAAAGTAATTGATAATACAAATGTCAATTTGTTATTGGTGGGGGAAGATTTTTCTCTCTCCTTGTTCTCCGAAAAAAGGAGGAAAGAGGCGGAAGACTTCCTGTCATCTGTTATCCATTTTTTTATTTGGTCATCTTACTTGGCCAACTAAAAGCAGATGTGGAGGAATATTCCTAGCATATTCTTCAAGAAATGCAACTCTTGTCATCGTTGCATCTGCTCCAAAAGCCTTCAATTAGATTGTCTGAGGTCATTTCATTCGGCCTTTACCAGTTAAGGGTGTGTTCACTCGTTAAGTTTTTTAAACATTGTTTGAAAAATAAATCAAAAATATAAGTTTTTTAAACACAAGTTTTCTTTTTCTACTTATTATTTTTACATACCCCTATATCACCTTTATAAGCTATCAAACATTACATCAAATCACATCTATCACCCTCTCTCATTTTCTCTCTCCATCACTATCGTGTAATTTTTTTAAATTTAAAAGGCAAAATTGTAAAACTCTTACAAAACCAAAATCAATATAAAACAAACACAAAACACAAATAAAAATAAAACATATTAAAAAACTCCACGTTCAAACGCACGTCTTTCTTTTGAACACTAGGAGCAAGAATAAGATCATAATCAGAAGTGAGATGTAAACATCCTGCTTGAATTAAATCCACATCCATTTATCATTACCAGCCAATGACCAACTCATCAGATTCTTGAAAATTAAGCTAGCGTAAAAAATGAAAATTTTCAGGAAACATTTTCCTATCTTGATAAGAAATCTATGATACAGAAGCATTTAGAATTGAAGTATATAAAATGGAAAGAGAAATACTAGATGAGGGATTCTGCCAATCCATTAATCTTCCAAAAAATGCACACAGTCCCATCATGCACAAGCAATTTGGTATGGGATTGAAAGCAATCCAATTAACAGATTTCAGACTTTGCATAGTAACAACTAAAATCTACTACTATCTATTTTCTTATATTGGGTGAATATTATGGTGATTTTGAAGAGAAATTGGTGGAGACACCTTCCTGCGATTCGAGAGTTTTTTTTTTATAAGGGTATTTTTGACATTAAGAGAGCGGTACTGAAAAAATGAGGAGCTGCATTTAGCAACCCATTTTTTAAAAAAATTTAAAAGATTATATGAAATATGAAAAAAGAAATAAAAAATTGAAAAATTAAATAAAAAAATGTAAAATAAAACAACTGGTCTTCACTCTCTTTTGTACCAAAGATAGTTGTGTCAAAAAAAAAAAAAAAAAAAAAAAAAAACCAACAAAAGAAAAATTTTTGGCCGAGGAGCTGAACTACACTCCGCAAGTAGAGAAAGCAGGGTAGAAAAAATTGCATTGGAAGCCTAGTGGAGAAGAAGAAAGAGAAAAATGGCGAACGGGGGAGGGGGAGTTGAGTGGCACCAGAGGCCTTCAAACCCTAAGAACCCGATTGTATTCTTCGACGTAACCATCGGTTCTATTCCCGCCGGCAGAATCAAGATGGAGCTCTTTGCCGACATTGCCCCTAAATCCGCCGAGAATTTCAGGTTAGGTTATGATTCTTTTAGCGCTGCTAGTAATCACAACTGCTCTCCTTCTATGGCTGTTTTTTTTTACATGTGTGTAATGAGCAATTGCGCATATACGTGTGTCTGAACAATTAAGCATCAATATTAGGCTTAGTACACACTCACACACATACGCACTCACACTCACGCTCACACACTCTGTATGCTTGTAATGAGCTATTAAGCATCAAACTTAGGCCCGGTTAAGCATCGAACAAAGGCTACGGGCTCACATACACACTATATTGCAATCTAATTTGAGGGGCTGATAAGGGATCCTACCTTGGTTCTTCTCGCACCTAGCACGATTTTAATGGTTAGACTACCGTATTCAACTCAATTACATAACATGCAAACCATGTAAGTGCTAACTAGTTCAATGCATTTATGAACAAGAAATCATATTGTATTCGGTGCAAAGTGGTACAGCCTTAACAAAAGCTAAAGAAAATGTTTGTGGTACAACCATAATGCAACTAAAATGAGAGTGTGGGCATCTTGAGTCACCACTTTATTCTCTTTGGTAATTGAACAAATAGAATAAAACTTAGTTTTGGCGCTCACACTACCCCTAAACTGGTTAGCTATTACTATGCACTACAAGTTCCAATCTCACAGTCATCCTCGACTTCCTTCTTCATAGGTTTGTCTTTTGCATCCTCTTCCATTGGGTTGTCCTCAGTCTCAATAGGATGAAATCCGATCCCTTACACTTCTCAAGGCCTTTCTTCGATAGCCTCAAGGCCCTCAACCAACATCAGTAAACAAGACCAGCTTGCTCCTGAGCATTATGTACTAATCTCATCACACTCACCGGTTGATTTTTAAGTTCATTGTCCCTTGCTCTCAGTTTAACATTTAACTTTTTGCCCCTTCTAGTTTATCCTCATACACATCGGTCTTCCTTAGTATTTAAGATACTTCTGCCCAGAAAACTAGTGAAGTCTCAGTATCCTCGAAAATTCCTTGCAGTTATCTTCGTCCTTGCCTTTCTTAGAACCTATAGTTGCACCAAGGGAAGAGATACGAGTCTAAATGCATTATTGCTAGTTCTTGATCATTGAAGTTATTGTGTGTAGATATTATAAACAAACTAACTCAGTTGATGTTATGTAGTTCTATTTTTGATAAAAGAAAGTAGACATAAAATGATGATTCTCAAAATGGACATATAATAGATTTAGATTTATATCGTGGAGTCATATATATATATATTTTGGCCCGGGGATGTGATGTAGGAATGACAAGGACAAATATAATTGTAAGGAAGAGTGTATTACTCGACCCCAAGGGTCTCTTGCCAGAAATATCTTAAACCACTTGTTTAAGGAAGATCTAGAATAGGTCTTAGGAATGAGGAATTTGTAGGCAAGGCAAAAGAAACATGAAGATTAATGCTCAAGAGCAAGTTGGGATTGCTTTGATGATGTCGGCCGGGGTATGAACAAAGGCTCTACGATCGAGATTTCGATGGCCCAATGAAAGAGGAGAATCTGTAAGAGGAAGATGCCAAGAGTGTAGTCGAGGATTACTAGTGGGATTGGTAGCTGTAGTGCGTTGCAATAGTTAGTGATGGTTGCTGTAGGTTGAGCACCCGCCTGAATTTTATCTATTGGCTTAATTGTAGACTAGATGATAAAGTGATAGACACGTCGCACGTGATGTGGACTTCCTCTTTTGTTTTGTTAAGGGTGGGCCACTTTATTGGGAGATAATAGATGATCTCTTTTCATATATGCACTAAACCAGGTCAATATGTTTGGATATCTATTTATGTAATTATCAGCCTTAGTTCATTCGATGGGTCTTGCTTTTCCCCCTAGCTGTGGAACTTATGTTATTCATTTTATGTATCTAAAAGGGCTTGGAGGTGGTGGGAGAGTGACAAGTGGATGGCGCTTTTGGGCTTGGTTCGTTATACTGCATGTCATGCCCCCATTGTTTTTAACCTTTTTATGTGTTGTTCACTTGTACATGCATTTTCTCATGTTTATGACGTGTTCCCTTTATATTAATTAGGGAATCAAGATGCTTTTCATGCAAGTGTTGAATAGTTCTCCACACATTTCTACTTTACGAAATGAGTCCTTTATTGGCTTTTTCTGAATTCATGTTCAGTTTCAGGTGCTCTGGTTCTAGCAAAATAAGATGTATTCTTGGTCGGACTGTATATTAACATTAAGTATATTATGATTTGTGAAGTTCCCACTGATATTCTGATGCTTCTGCTTGCCGTTTCTCAAGAAGTTCTTAATCTTTGTTGCTTGTTATCTAACATCCGTTCTTTCTTTTTGACAGGCAGTTCTGTACGGGCGAGTACAGGTAAGTCGATTGTGGAATTTAAGCCAGGTGCTATATATGGCTTCTATGATAATATCAATATCTTCTCCCTTTTGTTATCTTCTGAGTTGACTTTACTTTTATAAGATGGGTCTTGACTATCATAACTGTTGTTTTGGTTAAGTGGATGATGTCTACTGCTTGGATTTCATCCATTCATTTGGGAATTGAGTCATCTCTTTTAGCATGTCCTATTTATAGTGGCCCAAAATCCTAAAAAAAATTAAGAAAAAAACCCTAAGACTTCTGCGACGTGGCGACTGGAAATGGTGCTTAAGCGTCTTTCTGTGCTGAAGTTTTGTCTTGCTGTGTGCCTTGGCACTAGGAATGGCTCTTAGGTGCCTTTGCTCTCAGAAGATTGGCTCTGCTGCAACATGGCTGCTCTTCTTCTTTCTGGAACTTTCAATTCAGTCCCTCTTATTTCTTTCTTCCTTCTTTCACCTCTTAACTTTGCCCAATCTCGAATTTATGCTCCAGAAGGCCTCAAAATGACTGGAAAATGGAAGTTGACACGATCATCCACCAAATACCTAAAAACACTGAAAACGACCAAGTCGAACTACAAAATACTGAGAAAAAAACAATAATTAAGTTAAAAAGACTACATCCGAATGAGTAAATACTCATTCATCAGTCTCATAGAAGCAAACTTGGTAACATATCACAGTAGTGATTAGTGTATGCTATGTTTGAGTGTACCCTTTGCCTCAATATAGCTTTAGCTTCAGAAGCAAGCCATCAGATTTTCACATTAAGTGGAATAACCACCTTTCAACAATGAAGAAGAGACTTTCCCTCGTACCTGAACACCATCAAAATCGTTTCATTACCATTGGGTCCAAAGCTAGCATCTTCTCTTGCATACTTGTCCTAAGTCAGAATGAGAACCCCACTTTACAGGTTTTAGAATTAAAGTAGGAATCAATAGTAAAAGTAGGTGGGTGAGTAGATAAACTAACATATGATGGAAAGGTTGATGTGAGACATTCACTTTATCTCAGCTGCAATAGGAAAACTAGGATTAAGGAGGATGATGAGTTGTATTATCCTAAAAACCTTCAAACAACTTGGTTGGTGATGTAACACCAGACAAAGTATGTGTAGAATAATTGATGAGAGTAAACCTGGGAAAACTAATAACTGTCTTCTATGGTGGAATTAACACTGCGACTGGTGCTATTTGTTGTAAGACGGCTATAAGTTGTTGATGCATTCATGATGTGCAGTTCCTCCTCACATTTTCTATTTGTTGTGTAATGTTCATCGCATACACAATGCATCTCAAAATTCCCCAACAGGCACTTTTTCACTTTTCTGGCTCATATGTAGTTATGTCATCTCCAAAAACCTCAAATCATGTCTGTAAAGATTCCTTACAAGGCAATAACATGATTATTTGGTGGTCACAGTTTTTACAAACCTGTGGTGGAGCAGGAAAAGTAATGAAAATAGAATATTAGAACCAGAGAAGGCTTCCAACAATGCCTAGATCGTTGCTTTGATACCAGTAAAATAGATAGAAAGAGGAAGAGAGACACACATCAGAGTGGTGAAATCGAGTAACCCTGTGAGATATCCAGCATCCGATGTTCGGACCGCAGTAATCTTTAAGAGGATCGACAAGATACACATATTTAATGAGCTAGAAGGGTACAAACAGAATAAGGAAAGAACCAAGAAAATAACATCAGTTAAACACCTAACTAGTACTAGTACTAGTACTATTATTATTATTATTATTATTATTATTATTATTATTATTATTATTAATATTATTATTATCCGGTTTAGCATTATGTTTTTCTTGCATTAAGTGCCACTTTTCTGGTGGTCAAGCTTTATAATTGCTCAAATCTCTTCTGTGGTGAAAGCTCTTCCATGTTTATCTCATTATTCTACCGTAATGTTGGCAGAAAGGCTGGGTTACCTGTTGGTTACAAAGGTTGCCAATTCCATAGGGTTATTAAAGATTTCATGATTCAAGCTGGTGACTTCCTGAAGGTCAGTTGCAAACCCCTCTTCATGTGTTTGGGTTTCTTCGTTTTCATTGCTGCTAATCTTGTCCTGTTTTTTCATGCAACCCTAGTTTAAAATTAAACAGTAACTAAATAATGGTGGTTTGTCTCTTTAGTTTCTTAGCTATTTCACAGGGTTGCTTCTGGTAAGCAATGTATGAATTTCATTAGGGAGGTAGACGTAGAGTCGAGAGTGATTGTTAGGTATGTCTTTCAGCCTAACTAGGATAAGAGTACATGATAAGGATGTTTTTGGAGTTCCGCTGTTATGGTGTATTTTCAAAGAGCATCCTCGCTCTTTATCAACTTTGGTTCCTAAGAAAGATAAGTTTGTGAAGGTTCGGGTGCAGGTCGATTAGTTTAGTAGGCAGGAATAGTCGAAGATTTATAGCATGATAGAGGAACACTAACCAATATGCTTGAAGCAGGGTGTCATGAAGCACATTTTATTTTTCCTTATACATCTTAAATTTGGGAGAGAAGTAATGTGTATAATTACTGATTATAACTTGTAATTATATCTCACCATGTATGTTTGCTCAATTAAGCCACTATTGATCCATATGTAGATTAGGTAAAGAACACTTCCCACATTTTTTCTTTGAGATGTTTAATTCATGATAAAGTGGGTTGATACGAAAAGTCCTCATAAAAGTGTGATAATCTTGCTAGTGTGCGGTGTCATCATGCACACGTGTAGTCTCATATTTTACCCATTAATGTTGGATCAATACTAATTTGAGTTCAAGATAGATTGCTTTAACTTTCTTGCCTAGCCGAAAGTCAATATAGAGTCAACAGTTTATTAACCAAAGAACTAACTGAAGGTTCCATTCCACTGAATTTCTTGGATTTAAAAAAGTTAAGCTTAATTACGTCATCATTTTGTGAGAATTTTTCGTCTCTCCCATGGGGTTGAGGTTCTACTACCTACCGTAATATAGGGTTCTTCTGAGGTTTTTCTCCAGAAGGAAGTCTGAACTAGTCCCGCTGCAAAAGCCAAATAAGCCACACCTCTGTACCTCCCTATTTTATGCCAACTTGGCTACTTTGACTTGAGCTTTATTAGATTTTCACTCTAAGACGTATAAACCTTTTAGAGTTTCTTATCCGGTCTATGAGAGGCTAAGCTAGAACGGTACTTGCGGAGAGAAGGAATCGGTGAGGAATGTGTCGTTCAAACTCTAGGTCGAGCTCATTAAATGTTGAGGGGGTGATGCGGGAGCATACCTAAAAAACCAATGCAATTGGTGCCAGCCTACTTGTCTGCAATTTTTATTTAGATCTAGAGAGGGAGTCGTATTGCTTTGGTAGGATTACTTGATTTGATTAGTTTTTGACATTTGATCATAGTCCTTGTCCAGAACTCTATTTTTTACTGCATCCTATTTCTAAAAAAGTCCTAATAATTTTCATATCTGGAATGAAGTATTAATGGAATCTGCATGGACACGATCAAACCTAAAATCCATGGTTTGGTCACGGGGTTCCTTTTTCTTTTTCTTACAAAAGTTTTTGAGAAGGCATAATATATCCATGACTAACACATTAATTCCAAACTTAATCTGAAAGCTCCTTTTCAACTCGCTGTTTGAGATCACTAATAACCAACAAATGACAAGGGCTTTTCTATCTCTTATTAAATTTCCAGTTACACTTGTCTTCTATTCTGATGCGTCGTAACCCAAGCTCATGACTTTATCATTGCTCTCTCTTTGCAGGGTGATGGTAGTGGATGTGTGTCTATTTATGGAAGTAAATTTGAGGATGAGAATTTTGTTGCCAAGCACACTGGTCCAGGCCTACTATCAATGGTACCTGATTTTTTGCTTTTCTGAAGTTTTTCTTGTGCTCATATATTTAGTTTCATTAGGTCTTTGTTTTGCTCACATGATCCCATCACTTTACATGTGCATTTAAGTAGTATATCCATGCCTTTCAGTAAATTTTAAAGAAGTATTACCGTAACACAAGTTTTTGAGAAACTTTAGAAAAGGAAAAGTCAACTTAGAAGCTCCAATACAGACACCAACTTAGAATACACGTTTGAAGTTAAATTGGATATTACTGCAGAGATGGGATGTAATACATCTTATATTTTGGTACTTAATATGTAATATTCCTTCCTTTCCACGCGGGGAGTTCAGTTTTGACTTTTCTCAGTCGAATTAAACTTATAGATTGATATAACTTGTCTTTATGAAGTATCTGTAACATTTGGATTTTTTTCCACCTAAAAGAGGACAGTTTTGTTAAATAATTTTGATTTAGTTGCATTGTTGTCTTACTAAAAAGAAAGTAGACTCTTTGATTGGAATGGAGAGAGTATATGTTTACGTTTTTATTCCCATAGACCCTAACAACCTGGCAAAAAAAGGTGCAGTTGACAGTTTTACACTATTTGGTCTGTTGTATTATCTTCTTTTAAAGAACAAGTCTGTAGTTTTAAAGTTTTCTGAAAACTTTGTAATATGTGCAATTGGTTCGCCGAGACATTTTTCAGAAATTACATTCTGTGCATTCACGTCTCTCTTTGTGAGAGGCATGTCCCATTGCGTTAAAGTCGTCTCCAGATACTTTCATGAAAAGTAGAAAAGGGACTGTAACAATCTCAGGATGCCTCCAGATGCGTAAGAGTGTCACTTGTTCGACATTCGCGAAAACAACTTTCATATGCCGGCATGTTGGCAAATTGAGGCTAATCGTCTATAGAATACATAATGCTACTCCTAGCCATGGACCATATTGCATAGATAGTTGCTAAGGTTCCATTTTGCCAAAAGAAAAGGACAAGAAAGACAAAACAGCTCAACATGTCAGATAGTTACTCAAATGCCTTGCTAGAGCTAATCAATTCAGCAACCTGTAACGTCAAGCAGAAAATTCCTTCAAATACCTTTCTAACCATCATACATCATCATATACATGAAGGACACCCGTCCAGTAATATGAACCTTATGTTTTACTGCACCCCCTACTTCAACAATGACGAGCATGAAAAATGTGGTAGGCGTAAGCTATGCCACCTCAAAGAAGACAATGAAGCTGCGGATTGCAGCCTCAAGTTTATCCTGAAACCAGATTAAGTAATTCAACAACATGACGTCTCCTTGCAAACAATAATCATTGTTAGATCAAGACTGAAAATTTGTAAGTACACTCAATCAAAAGATTAAAAGACATCCATATCCTGAGAAGTGAACAAAGTCTTACCCATACCCTGGCTTCCTGCATATCCCATTCTTGCACCATTCTGCACTAGCAGTAGATGGTTCTTTGCCTTTATGTTGACGGTTGGTTAATTCGTTTTGGCTTTTATTTTCAGTCATCCAATGTTTAAAAGTCCATCTGTCCTGTTACTGTCCTTAATCCTTCTTTTATTCTCTTTCTGCCATGAATGGAGACTAATGGGATTATCGGTCATGGAAAAAATAATTCATTCAGTTTACATTTTGTTATTTTCTAGGTCCAAAATACATATATGTGCATTGTGATGATTTTCTTGAATTTAGCTTAAACCATAATTATCTTGGAATACTGAGCAAGTAGGTCCAGTGTGCCCTGTTGTGTATAGTAGCAGATTGTCCCATCAGTATGTGCAATATGTTTTTGAGTCGTGACTGTCATTATGAGGTTCAATGGTTGTTAAACACTATGTATCTTGAATTTGGCAGGCAAACAGTGGACCTAATTCTAATGGGTGCCAGGTATGCACCACGAGCTTTCTTTTCCTTTTTCTAGTTTAAAGATTATAAGGTTTATTTAGAGAGAAAATGATAAATGACGCGACATGGAATATAGTGGATGAGACCAACGAGCAGCTTTGTTCCTGTTTGTTAGATGTAAAGTTCTTGCAAGTTGTGAGATCTGCACTCGTATTTACACAAAATTTCCAATTAATGTGTATATATATAACAATACTTTTTCCCACCCCTGGCGGTTGGGGTTGCGGGTGTGGGGGGCGTAGGGATATTTGTCTCTGCTCTCCCACTGGACCTGCCACTAACGCCTGGAAATGAACATCTCTTGAAGGAACTGATTCTTACTTGGAAATCATAGAGAGTTTGAAGTAATTTATGAACGAAATTATTCAGAATCAAAGTGGCTCTAGTTTATGGTCCCACCACTTCCGTTTTCACAATGAACACCACTGCATCTGAACTCCCAAACACTGGCTAGCATACAATTTTTCCAAAGCTTATACTCGTGCTAAATCTGGAGCATGCATACTAACTATATCTGGAACTTCAGCACACACTAATTGGATCTCAAAAATGTGCGTGCATGTTCACTATCGAACCCAACACATGCGTAGACACCAAGTTGGATCTCAAACACGTTGCACACATGCACACGTTCGAAACGAAACACATGCATAGACTCCAGCTAGAATATTCTGTCATTCTGTCAATCTTTATGGTTTTTCCTTTTCCTTTTATCTTTTTGCTGCAGGGTACTTTGATGTTTCCATTTTCCTTTAACTACTTAGCACCCGTTTTTCCCTCTTGCAGTTCTTTATCACTTGTGCAAAGTGTGACTGGCTTGACAACAAACATGTTGTATTTGGGGTATGCTTACTTCTCTCACTCATGTTAAATTCCGTTATGTTGCACAGTGATTTCCTCGGATATATTTTTAAGTTGGATGCACTCAGACGTGAGACAGATTCTATATCTGCTCTCCAACAATTTGCAATTGACTGAAACACTACTTGTTACTTTCAATAATACAGCCCTATTGAAACAAAGATAATGATTGCCTCTGTGGCGCTGCTACAAAGAGTTTTCCTGGAAAGCCTGAGTATCTAATCTGATTATGAAGCCATTTAGTCTGGCTCCTTTTAGTTTAGATTTTTCTGACATGACAATATCAAATGATTCTGACAGTCATGAGAGGATCAACTTTAAAAGGGTCTCCCATAGTTGGACATTGTAAATTTCTCTCTCTTGATGTTAGAGATGGAGCACCAAGTTTTTTGTGGAGTTAGAAAACCAAGTTCAAGTTTGGGATTGCATTTTCTACTATATTAATCCCTCCCTATGGCCCAAAGTGAGTGTCAATTTGGAGTTTTTAATGAAATTAAGGAAGTGGACACTTAGAGAAATATTAGGGGAACATGTACATTAATCATCCTTAGTGGGTACCATAATAGTGTGCCAAGTGGGCACGGAAGCAGAATAAGTGGCGATTGGCGAAAGTGAATTTTGTAAATTCGTTTGAAAATTGAAACATGTTGCAACAAGATTTTCTCAAAAATTGACGCTCAATTTGGAATGGAGGGAGCAGCGCAGAAGAAGCTTGTAATTTGGAAGTAGAAGGCCCAAGCTTAATGGATATTTCTGGCTATCATCATCTTATCTGTTGTTTTAAGGAGAACCATACTATATACTAGTTCATTACTTAGGGGTCTTTGTGTCTCATCAAGTGATTATGTTTATTTCATACAGAGAGTGCTTGGAGATGGTCTTTTGGTGGTGAGAAAGATTGAGAATGTGGCCACCGGACCAAACAACCGGCCAAAACTGGCGTGCATTATTGCCGAGTGTGGAGAGATGTAAACATGTTTGTTGTGCTGCTGCATTCAGTCACTTTGATAATAGTTAGTGCTAGTAATAGTCTCAGTATAAACTTTTTAAGATTTATGGAATTTGTTGATATGACTGTTAAATGAAATTGTTGTACACGAGGGCATGGTTTTCAACATGATTTGGTCATGTTATTCCAGTCGGTATTATTATTGCTGTCAATCACAAAACTTATCTGTTACGACTGATGTTAGAAACACGGTGAAAGTTAAATTTGGTAGTTAGACATATGTATGTATGATACTTACAAGCTGGTTACAGTATAATGCAATGCACTTTGTTCACTTCCTAATTTGTCCGTGGAACCTTGGGGTACTAAAAATTTTAACCCTTTGTCAAATTTTCACGAAATTGTTGTACATTATGCATTTAAGTCCCAGTGCATTTTTGCCCATGTATAACTTCAATTCATGTATGGATATGTTCTCTGGATGCATAGTGAAACGTTACTTCCTATTTTTCCCAATGTAGAACTTCAATACTGATAGTTTACTTTAGTCTCTAGGATTAACTTCCATTTTATATTTTTTTCACTTAAAACAAATAAAGAATAAGAAAGGTCCAATTAATTTGAATGGACTATTTTCCCCTCCAAAAAGTGATGTACGCACAAATCTGTACATTTTTTCATGATAATACATCCCAAGATAGCGTAGAAGCGTTGTGGAATTTTCGTAGTATATCAAAAGCAAAATATCATGTTTCTGTTTACTTGAGCTTTTGTTATCGTACTTTATTTACTTATTTCTATGGAATTTTTATTAATTTTAATAAATTAAGTTTTATAACTATCGTACAATTAGACGCAATCACCATAACAAGGACTATTATGTCCCTAGAATCGACATTGGAATTCGAATACCTAATCCAACAAAAAGAATGCAACTTCGAGCTCTATGGTTGGACCAAATTGCAGCACGCTCACATAGTTGGATTACAGACAAAACCATAGATGAGCGTTTAATTGGGGGAAGATTGCAACTTTGTACCAGAACTATGTTTTAAATTCAGACATTATCCACATGTTTCTGGGAGCACTGCGCGCACATATACACGCAAACAGAAAAACAAACAAACATCTGCAGAAAGAAGTGTTGTACGATGAAAACTACGAATTGTGTTTAAGACATATGGTACATTCAAGAGACTATATTCCATTTCCATCCCTACGGTTTCTTTCGGAACTGCCCAAAAGTGTCAGAAACAAAAGAACAACAGACTAAGCAAAACGAATGAATTGAATAAAATGTACTGTACTCAGAAGCCTAAGCAGCAGACTTGGGAATCTTGAATTGTTTCTTAAGGAATTGGGAGGCCTCTGAATCACTCCGGTGACACAATATTCTCAGGAGTGTTTTGGTATCAGCACCCAACTTGCTTCTGCTGCCCTGCATCTCCAACCCACTACCAGATTTCAAGTCCTCAATCAGCTCGCGAGTCTGTAGTGCATTAAGATCATTTGATGTTAGGAACTCTTCAAACTCATGCGTAAGATTGGAGTCAATTGATGAGCAAATCTTATTCACATCACCGAAGCAAAAATTATGTAATACTGTAAAGCATAGCTTCATACAAAATTTCACACTGATTGCCCTAAGAAAATTTCAAAATATTTATGTACACTACTGCATTGTGGTCTATCACATAATGTCCCACAAAATTTCACACGGATTGCCCTAAGAAAATTTCAAAATATTTATGTACACTACTGCATTGTGGTCTACCACATAATGTCAGACTCCCCCCCCTCCTCTCCTCCTCTTCATTAATTCGTTTGTTAGAAACTACTCCCTCCGTCCCAAAATGAGCGACACTTTTTGTTCTTGATCAAAACCAAAAAAACAAAAAGTGTTGCTCATTTCGGGACGGTGGGAGTAATAATTACCCCGAGATCATCAAATTTAAGAAATATGTTTATAAAAATATTTGACCGAAAGATAAGATTCTCTCTCAAATTGAATAAATGACATATGTTCCAGTCACTTCTCTGTTGCACAAACTACAACTTCAAATACCATAAGTTAAATCATGCTAAGAAGACTAGAGAAAACATGGTGCATTGCATCGAGTATTGAGCCTTGTCCTCAATTTCATATTGTTGAGAAGATCTCTCCACCACAGAGAGAGAGAGAGAGAGAGAGAGAGAGAGAGAGAGAGAGAGAGAGAGAGAGAGAGAGAGAGAGAGAGAGA
>JAOWAN010000001.1:890697-930643 GCA_028566635.1 Lobelia cardinalis
AGATAGAGAGAGAGAGATAGAGAGAGAGAGAGAGAGAGAGAGAGTGAGAGAGGTAGGGGTATCTAACTTTGCCTTAGTGTAATAAGTATGTACTATAAGGGGGAGTATGTGTGTCAGATTGTAGTGGGATCCGTAATTACCACATTGGCGGTGCATCAAAAGCACACTCTTGTTTAGATGTTGGAGATTACAAATTTACAATCCTTTGGCTATACAATCTGACACACACATGCTTCCCCATTCTTACACCTAATGCGTGCCACCTCTTATTCTCTTCTCCACCAAGAAACAAAGAACCTGTACAAACACCAAACACACGATTTATACGCACCAACATAAATAAATAAACCTCTTTCTATTAACCCCTCAACCCAATATCAACTGACATACACATACTTCCCCTTACCGTAAATACACTTATTATACTAAGCTGCAAAGGTAGACCCCCCCCAACTTACACACCTTCTCTCTTGACTCACAGACTTTCTCTGTCTCCCCCTCTTTTTTTGTCACTTACAATATTCCTCAATTACAGTCACATCAAGTCCAACACTCCATTCACTTAGTTAACAATTAACCCCTTTACCGGTGTTCTGATAGAATTTACATAAGATGTACTACAACTCTTAAAATCTCCAACATTCGGAAAGAATGAAAAGAAAATGACGAACATTACCTCAATGCACACTACTATTAGCTTCCTTCCCAGCTACCGTTTGTTCCCTAAAGAGAAAACCCCTAGCAAAGTATCCTTACTATAGTTCATGGGTACACACCCAACCTTTCATATTTCATCAGTTTACTAGCCTAAACATCCTTACAATGACTTGTCATTATCATTATTAAGGTTATATTTTAACAAAATTTAACAAAGATACCATATTTCCTTCGTCTATTAGTTTAATTTTATTATGATTAACATATTTTACTATAATTAGTATTTTCTTTTTTCTTTTTAGCTTTACTTTCTTATGAATATTACAAGTTCAATGTTTGCTAGACTCAAGAAAGAGTTGTGTACTTGGTAGGCACAACCATAAGGTAACGTGAGGATCCGGGAGAAGGGCCTAAAATGAGCTTCTGTATTACAAGACTTGCTTCTAATCAACGTTGCTTCTAGAGGATTAAATGAGTAAGTAGACTCTGGGTGGATATAGGTTGAAGAAACAAGCCATATTCGTGTCGTTATTCTTTCTTCCCTGTTTCTCCTCTCTTTTTGAAGGTTGGAGGGGCATGAACCTAACCCCAACATTTGTTATTTATTAGAAAAGAGACTGGACGGAAGGCTTAGCGATTTGACTGGAAGGCAGGGACCACTTCCTTCCTTTCTCACTATGATTGAAAAAGCATGATTTGAGATCCGTCGAATTCACACCATTAAAGTACAAGGGGACTTAGTCAAAGGATGAGCCTACCCGCAAAAAGAACCCCTGGTAGAGATCTTAATTAGAACTTACAAGAATAACAAAGAGGGCTTCAAGCCAGGAGATATCCTCAACAAGGTAATAGTTTCTTCTCAATATTGTCCCTGACGGGACTTGACCTAATACCACTAGAGAAAGTGCTCATTGGTGTTTTTCTCCTTTTCATTGTTGCATGACTTGGACAATCTGTTTGAAAGTTACTAAAAGAAATTTCTTTTTGGGAAAAAAATGATTCTACATTAACAAAGAGAAGAAGAAGAAATATAACTCCTAGTCCCCTATGAAGGAGTCAGCGACAATGTGAAAAAATTAAGCACCACAAGTACACAAGAGAACCCAATCAGGGTCATATCAAATGAAGGAATGCAGCATATGATGTGGTTGGATAAGATGCCATGGCCCGCTGCTGAAATTAATTGATCTCCAATAGCTACATAAGCATATGTATAGGTCCCAAATGCACGACTAAGGTGGAGTTATTATGATGGCAGCGGACAAAAATGGGTGGACAACTGATTGCTCAAATAATATTATGGGCCTAAACAAGCCGGACCATACATGCGCAGAACCGCTGATACTGGCCAATGGGAGCGAGGAACAAATTTCAACATTGTTTCTCAATTACCATGAGTCAGCTGCTAAACTAATGCTACAGTTTTTGAGAAGAGTATACTCCAAGAAAACAATGCAGAATCTTTTTCAACTCTTAAGGGGAATGTATGTATTATAGTTGCCTCACAGTGGACTAATATTTGACAATAATTCACATACAAGCCCCTCCATCACTCCCTCCTTCGAACTCTCTCAACAATAACTCATGTCTTGATGGCTAAGGTTACTAACTGATGCACTAACTAGCTAGGTGATGTGCTTTGTCAGTAGATGGATATAAACAGATGAAATTCTGAATACATACGCATTAGTTGCTCGTGATGCATTTTCCTTGTCCATCGCTCCCAAATGCTGTCTTCCAACCTATTCAGTTGACTGATGCCGTACTGTGACCATAAAAATAAGTATGCACATTAGCATTGAGCAATAATGTTTAAGCAAACACATGCATATGGGAGACCAGAGGTGGTAAAACAGTTCAGCATTGATTCAGTCACTATTATTAGCAAAATTTTGCAAAACAAGAATCAAGCAATGCAGGCACAGGAAAGAGGTCAGCAATTTTATCCAATGAACTCATAAAATTTGGAATCATCATCAGGACAGTCTACTCTCGACAGGGTAATATCTTCTGTCAAAGAAAACATATCTTGGTTAAATCACATGGTATCATGTGTGCGGATGATATCATGAAAAAGTATTCAATGAGGATATATATCATGTTATCATTGTTATGACACCCCCAGTTGCTCTAAAAGTCCTTAAAAAATTGGGATATTCTACTTAAAAGATCTTGTTTAAGATACGATATATATAACTGAATGAATGTCAAGAATTATCCTTCTTACACCTTATCAAAATTAGAAAAACAATTTTGATCCTTACCACTAAAAAATATATTTTTTTTTAAATTGCTTTAGTCCTTGAAATGATTGACTTTTAAACATGGACTCTTAGAGCAGAGTACATAAAAGACATTAGTGGAGTAATTGTTCATGCTTGGTGACCAGACATAAACCTCATCATAACACGCCATTCCTCAACCCTCTTTTAGCTAAATGAATCATTTTTCGTATTGTCGATGTCCATGTTAACTATGGGCTACCCCTACCCCTAGCTTGATTAAGACTAATATCATCACACGTACTAACTATAGCACTAAGGGGCCTACCTTGCACATAACCAAACCATCTTAGGCGGTACTCTCATTTTTCTGCTATAGGACCTACCATTACCATTTCTCTTATTTGTTCATTAACGAATTCTATTTTTTCTAGCTTTACCACACATCCGTACAATAGCGCAGACCTAACGGCTGTCCTATTAAAAAAATTTCCTTTAGCTTTACTGGTATATACTAATCACATAATACTCCAGATGCTCTCTTCCATTTCATCCAACCTGATTTTGTTCTATAATTGACCTCTCCAATCTCCCCATCTTAATTAATGATTGATCCTACGTACTGAAATCTTTCCTTTTGATGTATTTCTTCTCCACCTAACTTAACTTTCACTTCACTAATACTCCTCTTACCACTAAAGTTGCAAGCCATATACTTTGTTTTCCTCCTACTTATATAAACCCTTGACTCCTAAAGCTTCTCTCCATTTTTCTAACTTTAACCTCATTCTTTGTTTCATCGATAAGGACCATGTTATGCACGATCATCTTGTAGATGTCTAGCATTAACCCTATTCTTTGTTTCATCCATAAGGATAGTGTCATTGTCAAATAGCATGCACCAAGTTATATCATCTTGTAGATGTCTAGTTAGTCCATCCATTACTAGGCAAAAAGATACGGGCTTAAGGCCAATGCTTGGTGTAGTCCTATAGTGATTGGAAACTCGCATGTCTCTCGTGTCGTGGTTCTAACTAACATCGATGGCCCATCAAACATAATTTTAATAACCTCAATATATCTCACTTTAAACCCTTTATCTTCTAAGATCGACCAAATTATCTCTAGTGACTCTATCGTATGTATTCTCTAAGTCAACAAAGACCATGTTTAGATCCTTTTTTCCTTCCTTATAGCGTTCCATCAATCTCCTTAATTGGTGGATAGCCTCCATTATTGATCTACCTGGCATAAAACCAAATTGATTCTCCGATACGGTTGTCTAGTCTACTTTCAACTATTCTCTCCCTAAGTTTCATTATCTGACTCATTAGTATAATACCTCTATAATTAGTGCAACTTTGAACGTCACCTTTATGTTTGTATATTTGTACTATAATGCTCCTTCTCCACTCATCTGGCATTTTCCTTGTCATTATAATTTTATTAAATAACTTAACTAGCCAAGACACCCCATGTCACCTAGGCATTTCCATACCTCAATGTGTATTCCATCCGGTCCTAAAGTTTTCCCGATTTTAATCTTTCTTAAAGCAAACTTCTTGTATTCATTAATTCTGCGAAAGAAAGTAATATCTCCTTTCTTTTTTTTTTCCTATTGATGCTTCTATCGGTGTTCGTTACATTTCCTAGATGTTGCTCATGTAGTAGTTTCTCAAAGCATATTCTTCATCTATCTTTTATTTCTTCATCCTAGACTAAAACGGAGTCTTAATCCTTAATGCATTTTATCTCGTTGAAATCTCTAGTTTTCACCTTGATTTTGCAAGTTTGTATATAGCCTTTTCCCCTTCTTCTGTATCTAATTTATTATAAACGTCATGAAATATTTACCCTTAGTCTCTCTCACGACTCTATTTAATTCTTTATTAGAAAATTTATATCGCTCTAAATCATTTAGGTTTTTAGATTTTTGCCAAAATTTATAAGCTTCTCTTTTTAGTCGGACTACTTTTTGGACTTTCTCATTCCACCACCATGTTTCTTTATCTATATGCATCTTGCCTTTGGACTCCCCTAATACCTCTTTTGACACCTTTTTAATGCACTCACACATTTCATTCCAGATCTTATCGTTCTCATCTATTATATTCCATGACGCATCTTTTAACACTTTCTCTAAACCTAGTTTCTTGCCTTTTAGATCCCACCATTTAGTTCTTGCCTTCTAATCATAGATAGACCGGAACATCTAGTGAATCACAAAAATGTGCAGTGTGGTGAGCAAGTGTTATGGAATTAGAAAAAATGAAACTTTAATATGATTAACTCTCTGTCAACAAATTTGGCAACCGAAAGCGATAAATCAAATCAATGAAAATTTAGCAGAACTTCAACTCATTCACAGTTCATACCGGTTAATCACAGAGAATATGACATTTAAAAAAGTGAATCATGAACCAAATAGGGAAAAACAAAATAGCAAATGAAGCTACTCACATAAAGGGTATTTAATTGCACACACAGTGTCGCTGTTGTCAACACATCAATTTCGCTAGACTTTCTCACATCAGGCAACCTTGGGTCAGTCAGCTCCTTCTTTACAAAAGCCTTGATTCCACTTTCTTTCCGATATCGTGTAAGGATTGGCACAGGGGGAATAATATCTTCCTTGCTAGCTGCACGGCCAAAAGCACAAAACTCAATCTTGGTAAAATCCAGATTCAGTCAAAATTAGAAAAAACAAGAGAAAGTTACAGAACATTTCTTGTTCCTAATGCCTGAACTTTGTTATGCTGCTTGATATCAGTTAAGTTACCAACTCATCTTAAACCTTTAATTTGTGTGAATGTTTATTTGCGTTTATATGTTTTAAACAACACTCCTTATGCACGACACCTGCTCGCACGTGGAATGATAAGCCAATTTGCATCACTAGGGCATCGTTATCACTCTACACGTGTCAAAGGAAAAAAATGCAAACAAAATGACTTGTAATCAATTACCAAGCCAGAATTATGAGACTATATTCAGTCAGCAGCTCCTCCAGAAGCTTCAGCTGTTAGAGACCAGGTCCAACAATGTTTATCATGCTATAACAAGATCAATAAACTAAAAGTGGTTATCAAGTACGAGGAGCTACTTACAACAGCCATAGCTTAGTGTCACACCCCACACTAATCGAAAAATTTATGACAGGTTCCGGCCGGAAGGATACTCACGAAGGAGTCAAATGAATTAAGGTTGCACCATTGTAGAGAGCACTTGCAAGAACAGTCCAGAATCCTTTGGAGTTTTCTGGGGTCCTCTAGTTTATCCTAGAGTTCGGAATGATCTAGGAAGTTGTTGAAAGTACTCTCATAAATAGTAGAGAATGGTGTAATATTCTAGTATATGTCAAATTTCTTTAGGATAAAAGATATCTTGATATCTGTATGCATTTCCTGGAAGCTAGTGGAGTGAGTGAGGAAGTAAAGGCTTATAAGTAGTGTAGGGCTCATTTGTAGCAACACCTGAGAAATCAAGTAATGAACACTTGCAACTTGTAAAAGTTCATCGGTCTACAGTATCCTCCTCTTCCAACTTTGTGTCTTTCAAATAGGTGTGAGTTGTGTAACAGGTAGCATCATCATGCAACTTAAAGATGGCACATGAATCGTTGGTTCAGAAGAGGGAGAAGGTTGACTAAGGCTACCAGACCCACCTTAGTGTTGCAAGGAGTTAGATAAAGTTGGGGATAAAACTCATAGTCCAGTACACTCGGCCAATAAAGAAAATGCTTATAATCTAATGACATGCCTGTTTTATCTAGGTGCCCTGTTACCTAAATGAGATGTGCACCGAAAAACGTGCTTCTGATTTAACCTAAATTGAGAAATTTAAGCAGCAGTATAATAATCAAAACCAGCCACCCAAAAAGGCTAAGGCTATATGGACAAGAGTAACACATTACTATGATTCATGCCCTTGTAATCATCTTCATCATTTCTTATGATCACAGTAGCTGCACATATTGCTTTGTTCCCTCACTATATCACTACTCACTAGGGCATGAAAATCAAAGAGCTCATTTCCTTTGTGACTTCATAATTTTGCACAAGTCACAAAAGACTAATAAAGCTTGTTTTACATTTTAGCAAGTTACTGACGGCCACGAGCTACTATGCGACAACAACTAGTGGCTTGCGTTTTTCTAAAATGTTCAGGGGAATTTCCTTTTCACCTCATTTTTCTAAGTTCAAGTACTTCAGTCAAACAATTACTATCCTCATATGTATCTATGTTTTTATGAGCATGATTCCGAGATTACTATTAACGAAGAAAGCTCCATCAACTCGGTCTCTCATGCTCAAATTGCTCGTTTGAATCTCATACATGAGTCAAATCCACAACCATATAAAGCTTCTTGGTTTGTTAAGCATCCTTATCCAGTTCAAGAAAGTTGTTTAATTCCTATCCAACTGAGTGTCTGTTCGTGCCAAATATGGTGCGGCCATTGACCCACTAGGTCAACCTTGGATTGAAGAATTCTGTAAGGATCAAAACATAGTCGATCATACAGTTGCACCAGAGCACCGAATTTACTCTTACCAAGCTTTAAAGTAAAACTAGTAGAACATCCCCCTATGCCAAATAGGCCTGTTGAACACAGCCTTGAGGTGATACAGCAACAATTAAGCAGCAGAGGAGAAACATAACTCCAGAGCACAATTTCATGAATCCGACGAAGATGCACATTTAGCTTCTTTCTCTTTGTAAAAACTAAACCGTAAAATGTGAAATATTCGATCTCTGGTGGACTACATACTTGAGTTCATCGCTTTTCAGTTTCCTTGCATCATAACTAGGGAACTAGTATTTCAAAATGTAAGGGAGATAGATTAGGAAATCATGCGAACACTGGAACCATTTGCATTCCAGTATTGTCATGATATTTTGTACTCCCTTGATTCCAAAGTAAGAGCCACCTATAGGCAATTACATGGTAGTTTTACATAAGTATTTGACTATAAGTGTTTTTGTACGTCCCAAAACGGAATAGGGGAAACTTATTTACAGATGCAGAGGTTAAATATTTAGAAATAAATCAACAGTTTATCAGGAGATTGTTAGTAATTATGGACTTTTTCATGTCTCATACTACAAAAACTTTGGCACATTGAATAATTTAAACGAATTAGGATTTGAGTTAGTATACTTGGGGGTAATTCTTCGTTGTTGATCATAGTTGAAAATTATTTGAAACAAGGTTCTCCGTTATAGAGGATCAATTGCCAAGGCGATACATACCATACTTTCATGTGATTCGAAGTTTTTACAATGACGGAATTGTGAGTTAATGGGAAAAAAGAAGCTATAATAATAAGAACCAGACAACTTAAAAGACCAACCTCTGGGAAAGTAGTAACTAACTGAACCACAATCAGATAAATACGAGGTTCTACTTCAAAGCAGTGTCTGAAATGTGGAGCAGATCTAAAATGCGGGAAAATATTATTTATTTTTGTTAATTACGTAGTTGAACAACTATCCCATACTACATTTTTGAAGCAGCTTTTGAAGTTGCATGGGACAAAAGAAAAATCATTTTCCTGAAATTAGAAACTGCAAGAAGCATTAAGACTACAGAAAACCTACCCAACTTGTCAACAACATGTTTTGCATAAACTTGGAATGCATTATCAATTCCACGAAACAGGCTACTTAGTTCCCCTGACCGCATTGGAACCTTTAGGGCGAAGAATTGATCCAATGTCTGCATAACAAGAAAATGATGTCTTTTAAGTATTGAGAAATAACTTAGCACAAAATCATAGAAATGCAATTAATGACCGATATCCCTATAAATGGTAGTAGACATATGGCATCTCCATTTTGCCTTTCTGTAGTTACTGCACACCATTAGGAACAATAATGTGCATTTGCATATTTACCATAGGTTTTTAAGCTTGTTTTGTACCAGTTATATAGTCCAGGGGTAAATGATATAAAATTCTGCCTCAAATCAAATACTAGTTGTACCAAGTAAGTCAGCATATAGCATCCAAGATTAGGTGTGACTGGGGAAAAACATTAATTGTAGATGGTAAAATGGATAGCAAAACTAGTTTGCAAATGAGTTCATGGTCGGAGTGTAGAAAAACAATTTACATATCTACCTGGTCCACATTGAACTAATTGCTATACCAATGTACCAGATGTGGTGAGTCACAACTTTCAATAATGGTGAACAATCAGGCAAGTCGTTTCATGATGCAGATATTGCACAACAAAACCATGTCTGCAACAGTAGTGTTGATTCTTGAAGAACTTCCTACCTAAACTGATTGCTGGGTTCACATGCTGGAAATTGGCCAATGAAGGAAGCTCAAAGATTTAGGGGACCAAATACAAAATCCATTAAACACTGCTCAATTAGTATTGCTGTTACTCATGAAATACCATTCGATTTTCAAAGCATATCTTAAGTTTACTGGAGACACCAGACTTGTAGTTGATGGTATATTATAGAATATCTTGGACGTTTAGTAGAATAGTAAAAGTATCTGCAGATATAGATATTTGGAGAGCGTAATAGTTGGCAAAGATTGTGGAATTTATCGCTGCCCCATTCTGAGTTAGATATCATGAATTAAAATTATGAATACGCATCTCAATTTGCAAGGGTTAAACATACATGAATTAGATTCCTTCTAGCCCCTACACTGGTGGAATTGTTGGTACACTGATACTCGGCACAACTACTTGAAGGAAAACTTGTGGACACAACATAAAAAGAAGGTAATAACAAGTGGCACATAAAGCGAACCTCTTCCACAATCCGGTAAACCTCCACGATTGAACCTCCATGTCGTTGTTGCAGTGATACTGGTTCCCATCGCTTTAATCCATGCAATATAATCAAAAAGAAATTCAGTATGGGAAGGCAAACAAATGAAGTATGTTTGACTAGTTAATGAAGTAGAATATAAATCTGCCCAAGTGGACATTTCCAAGAAAAACTTTTGAGAAAGGCCTATTGAGCATCTTACTCGTTATATTGTCACTGATTGTGAAAATGATAAAACTGATAATGCTGCCAATAACATACTTGCAAACGAGTTATCCACACATCTTAGACAAGCAACACAAGTAATCCTTTTCATTTGTAATGTTTCTCAAAATAAAAGAGACCATGTAGTTTTTTCTTTTAATGATTGGAGGGGACATGGACCTTACTCCAACCTTATTCTTTATTTATTAAGTAGGGCTTAAGAAAGTAACAAGTAGAGCTTAACGCGAGGAGATATCTTCAACATTACAAAGTTCTCCTCAATTTTGTCTCCGGCGAGACTTGAGCCCCTTACATCCCGTTAGGAAAGACAAGGGGATACCGCTAGACCAAGTGGTCACTGGTAAGAGACCATATAGTTAACGAGAAAGTTCTCCATGTCGGCAAACATATTGGAGCACTGTACAGAAGTCAATGCTAATCACAGTCCACCCACTAAGTTCCAATGGTGGAGCCAGGATTTCAGGACAATGATGTCAAGATTAAAAGATAAAATTAATGCGTTGACTATTTAAACTTTAAAGTCTTTTTTCCGCTTAGCCATTTCTTGAACTCGCTTGATGATACCAAATAACACAAAATAGATGGCTATTCATCAGCACTTTCATTTTAAGTTTTGAAAAGTCTTCAAGCCAATTGTGTGTCCTAAATTCCTTTTCCATTCTCACCTATTTCTAGAAGTAGTGTTATTGACAATGAAAAAAAATACAAAGAATTTCAAGTTCAGTAGGCTGATTTATACCCCCTTATTCTCCACAACTCAAAGCTCGAGATCGAGTTTTCTTACATGTTTGTACAATGATGTGGGATGAAAGCACTAGACATGGACTTGAATTACTATTAGATTATTTTGCATTTTATATTAGACACAAGTTGAATTGTTTTGTTTATTAAGAGATTAGATTAATTGAGTGCAAAATGAATACTGCTAGATTTATCTTTGACCAGTTACATGTTAGACTCCTATTGTTAATTTCATTTCTTAGTCCAAGTCCACTTAGTACTATCGGTAGGTTAATTAATTAGCACAAATACGAGATCACCAACGAGAACTTGTCTAGTGGTATCCCCTTTTCTTTCCTAACGGGGAGGTTAGGGGTTCAAGTCCTGTCAGCCTAACAATATTGAGGATATCTCATGGCTTTAAGCCCTCTTTGTTATTCTTGTAAGCTCTAAAGAAGGGTTGGTGTTAGGTCCATATCCTCTCCAACCTTAAAATAAAAAAGTTAGCCCTAGTAAGAGAGTTAGGATTTCCTTATGTCATATAAGTAGCTCAGTGTTTAATAGCAGTTGAATAATGCTTGAGATTATGAGTTTGTGTGCTCCTCACACAGGGGCTTCAATGATCCCCTTCTGACATATGAGAGAAGGCACTCTTCTTTTCTTTTCTTTTTCTTTGTTTCCAACTTCCTTCTGTCTGCTCTTGTGGACCGACCAAGTCTACAGACTGTATCCTCTGTCAAAAGACCAAACAGCCCAAGAACTAGGTATCATGCAGGCTACAATTGCATAGATGGGGCTTCTGGTTACGAAAGCTTGCAGGGCCTTAATAGGAAGGCTAAAGGTACCAGGGCACCCAATCACAGATTTGGCAAGCGCATCAAATAATTAGGTGTTAAAGTGCAGTTGATTGGCTGGATGGCAAGCACTTTCTTAAAGACAGTCAATCTATGTGGAGGGCTTAGTGATGCATGAGTTGGATAACATATAGGAGTAAAAGGGTAGCCACTCTGGTGAAAGAGTATGAACAAGGAATAGCTAATTGGCTACTATTTTCTCATGAGCATACCAACCATCGAAAAAGACAACTTCCAAACTTTCCATCACATATACAGATATGTATATATTCATATCAAAATCAGCATCAGACCAGTACAGGATCTGCTATAACATGTATGCATAACATAGACCTTCCCACTCGCCTCCTCATGAAGCACAGATATCATGAGGGTATGAAATGTGGGGGAGAGAGAGAGAGAGAGTTATCAGGAGCACAAAGCAGTGATACTAGGTCAACAGCAGCCTGTTTTAAAGAGGACATAGCAAACCTGGAGATTCATAAAGACCCAAGTAAACGCGTTATAATAATTACCTCCTGTTGGATGGCGCGCTCAACCCAACCTAAAATTCTGCTAAGCTGCGCATTAATCCAACGTAGCACCAGTGTTCCAGATATAGTCTCAATCTGACAAAAAAAAAGTGAAGTGAAAATGAGGACCTATAGAATTCATTAATCTACACAACCACAAATATATAATGAAAATAAGATTTTTACGACAACTCTACTAAAAAATCACCACTCTATCCTATTATAACTTGGGAGAAACACACGAGCCTCCAGCCTAGAGTCGCTTGAGCCAGCGGAAGCTCAGGAATCAACTTAGTCAATCATCCTTAACCCGTGACCTATACCGTTTTAGTGCAAGTTATGGTAGACAAGGAGCTTCCCACATGCGATCTTCTTTGCAGACAACCAAGAAACAGAACCCTTGCCTCTCCAGTAAACAATAAATATGGAAAATCTAGTTGAGAAATTTTGTATCTTACCTTGTATAAAACAAGTTTTTTAAAGTATAACTCTGCTGCCCCCTTTTCACAAACAGACGTGATAAGTGCCATTACATACTGCTCAAGACTATCAGCAGCAGGAAATACAGATACAGCATCCTCCGTCAGATGCTCTGCACCGTCAAGGAATGGTTTCTGTCGAAAATAGTATATGCTTAAGTTCTCATATTTCCAATTCAATCTGTCCAATAATGTGAGCAAATTGAATAACATGCAGAATGGCCACTCGCGACAAGTTAGGATAAGCTTACCAACTTGTTCCCATAAAGTTTATGAAGAAGAGATGCTGAAACCACAATTGCGTGTGGATGCCTCTGAGATAAAATTGGCATGAACACAGTTGACTCTTTCTTCAAGAGCTTTTTAGTCTGTTCAGCTAGTAATGCCAAAGGATGGTCATTTGTGGCATTAGATATTGTCTCAACCTCCTGCAATGACTGCATAAGATAAAACAAAGAAAGGATAAATTTCTTATGTGCCAATATCTCAAAAGGAGTGAAGACAACATATCAAGGAGAAAATAAACAAAAAATTAAACGAAATATAAGTAAATGATAATTATCAAACACCGAAAATAGTATTACGATGAAGTTGGGCTAATGGTAAACTATTTACGTGGTGGTTATATTCAATATTTTCGCTTGGCTCATTAGTAATTATAAGTTATCTTTTTTAAAAAGAAAAAGAAAACTATATGTATATATGAGACTGGAAACGTAAAGGAACTACCTAGCGTTAAAAGGAGACAGTTAGTAGCTGTGCGTAAATTTGGTCGTCAGACTCGTCACATACCCAAATGTTGAGAAGAAATGAGATGTCCAGTAGAGGATCAAGAATGTTACCAGGTTAGTCCATGTAATGATCATTCAAGATGCCGTTCCGTGGAAGTTGTAGTTAATCTAAAATCATTGAAATGGTGTGTCTCTGCGAGTGTGCAGTTTCGCGAGAATGTGTCAATGAACTGGAAGAAGTTTATATGACCTGTGGCCATGTAACCAGTGACTGTGTGAGCGTGTCCTTTTGAAAGTTAAATTGCTGTTTGACTTGGTGCACTTGTGTTTTACGCTAGGCAAACTTAAGAAGCAGATGGATAAGAGATGCTTTAGTATATTGCAATTATTCTATATGTAAAAGCAGTTTAGGAGATTTCTTTCAGATGATATTGATTGTTTTAAATGATTATATGACTTATATTCTTATCCAGAGTGGGCAAAGCAAGGTCAGAGGATTCAATTCTCACGTTTGGCTAATTTAGCGTCATCACCGTTTTCAGGTAAGTGATAATGCAGAAGCTGCCTTCGTGTTCTAATTTGTTTTGGGTTTCCAAGCATATAAATCATATACCAAATTCTTAATCATTTTTCAATCACTCTTCTCTTCGTGAAAAAGCATTTATAATTTTAAATTATCATGGGACAGAAAATGTCTTTTATAGGTTTGATAAACTATTTTGTTACTAGTGTATCTATCAATTGGTTTTGTTTTAAAAATCTGTTTTACATCAATTTGTTTATTGAACATTTTAGTATGCGCGTAGAAGTGGTCCGTTTGTGGGCATTAATACACTAACAATAAGTGGTCCCATTAGTGGGTTTTAATATGTAAACAACTAGTGGCCCAGCCAAAGAGGGAGTAATGTGTTGGTCATAATGAACTCGTACAATCCTGTGTTTGATTTTAAGTGGTCATTTTCTACCTTTTCAAAAATTTGTACTTACTCTTACTTAATTGTTTACACTCTTTGACTGATTGTAAAAATTAATTTTATTTTTTATCCTATCCCAAATCATCTCATGTATGATCACTTGCCAGGATTTGCAGCTTATAGCTTATCATTTTTCAGGCATCTGATTGACAGAAGTGAGAGCACAGTGGAAGTGTGGAACTATGGTCATTTACAGGTCAAGAGTTATTAGAGTGTCTGAGATCGTCATTTACTGTCATTAGCTTATGGCTAACTAAATAATAATACCTCGATCATTATGGGCTTTGGCGTTGAGGGTTTTTAATGGGATGTCAGTGACAGACCTGGGTAGAGATTGGGCAGAGTGGTTCACTTGTAGTGCTTGGCAGCTCTATGTCGGGCTTGTAGTCTAGCGTTTCTTTTTTCATTTTCTTTTCTTTTTTCTATCGAAGGCCAGCTTGTCTTCCACTTTTTACATTCTATTCCTTCTAATAAAATTCTTCTTTTATAGTTTTATCAAAAAAAAAATTATTACATCAATCGTTATGACATTTTGGGAGTTTAGTGAACATTAGTTTTGGAAGAATTATGTGATTATTAATGAGAAAAAGGCTAAGCAGAAGTACTCTTCTCATGGCAACAAGTTCTACGCTTTCATTTAGTTTCTTTGGCAAGGGTGGCGATGTATCTTTCTGCCCAGAATTTCTCTTCTTTCCAAAGCACATAGATATCTTTACCTCAGCCAAAACTCAATGTTAGCCATGTGCATTCGGTGGAGTTCCTATGGCAGTACACTTTTCTTCTCAAACATCGTACAGGTGAGAACAAGGTCACTGACGCACTTATTAAGGTCGTGCTTGTCCTGCATGCAATTTGTATCGAGGTCATTTGAGCTAGTTGACTAGTGGGATTGCCCTGACTACCATCTCATATTTATGGCGGTGACGCGGTTATGGGTTATCGCAGCGAGTATGTTGCTTTCATTATTAAGGAGGGCTACTTATTTTGTGGTACTCAGATGTTCATTCCTCGTGGCACTTTCTCAGGGACTGTCAGGAATAGAAAATATACCCGGGCAGTCTTGCAGGTCATTTCAGACAAGCGAGGATTTTAAGGAAAGGCAGAAATGCTATTACTCTGCTCATGCAGCAGATTCTACTTCTTACGTCCATAATAGCATCAAATATATAAATCATATGATGAGACAAGTATAAAAGAAACAGAATCCAGATGATTTGTGATTTATTATTCACAAAATCTCGTGTTTAAAGCATACAGTCAAGTGGGACATCTTCTGAAATCACAGCAATGACTTTATGCAGTATTTTGAAAGCACATACATCGATCTTTTAGTAAAAACAATCAGAATAGCTTCTACATTCATTTCTAAAAGCCACTTACCCTTAGAAATGCATTCTTAATGGATGATGATAAGTATAGCTCTATCTGATCTTTATCTGTAACGGGTCCATGCTGCATTGCCTGCAAAAATGATAAAGAAGGATATATCAAGTGAAGTGCTATTTTTGCAAACCAAACAGTTATGCAGAGACGAGGTTTGTACTTGAAGCATATTTGCACTAAGCTCACTTTACTACAAAGGAAATTCACTTTACTGTTTTTTTATCTTTTGCTGGAGTACACTTCTTGATTATCAATTACTAGTGAAGTAGTAAAATACTCGGAGAAGGAAATCCAGTGGCCTGAGTCTTGGAGATGAGTAATACGAGCAGCATTATACATCTTGTGTAATCAATTACAAAGTTCCATTGCTGTGACAATTAAAAGAATACTCAGCAATCAGCATTCTCTTATGTAGAGAAAGAGATACTTTAATAATCGGTCCTCCAGGAATACTATGTAACAGTGCGGTGAACTCCTAGGTGTCACCTACGTTGCTTCACCAGCTTGTCACGTAGTATAGGTTACTTAATCATGAAGTACTTGCCAGTTGCCACCCCCTTAAGATTCATCAGCCTATGAACCTAGTGCCAAAAGAATTGTATTTGACTTGGCTTGCGTACATACGGAAACACTTCCCTTGATAAGGAACTGGATATAGATGTGATATATGCACTGTTGCATTAATCTTATTAACAGTTAACACTATATTACAGACGAACTTAGCATGAGTTTCTGTGAGATGCCAACCAAGTACCTGAAATAGTGACTGCTCAAAGTGCTGTTACATGCGATACTTGTGAAAAAGGTTATTCTTCTTTCTAACTATAATATAGGAATTTGAATCTTCTTTTCTAAAGAGAAATACTCATAATCCCACTTTCCATCTAATCTTAATTTCCTGAAAACAATTCATCTAAAGCTTGCCGTACCTTGCTGTGGCAAAATATCAACGTGTGCAAAATTTTGTAATGTTGGCGTTTAGCTCTACCACTGTAGATTGAAAATTGTAAAAAACGAAAAAAGAGAGAGAGGCGTATATTACCAAAAGAGCTTTAGCTCAAGCGGTATCCCCTCCCCTTACCTAACGGGGGATCAGGGGCTCAAGTCCCGTCAGTGATAGGGAGAAACTATTATCTTGTCGAAGATATCTCCCTTCACTTGCTTTGGGCTTCAAGCCTCGTAAGCTCTAATAAATAAATATAATTAAGGGTTGGGGTAAGGCCTATATCCCCTCCAATCTTTAAAATTTGTAGAAGAAAAGAGAGAGAGAGGGAGAGAGAGAGAGAGAGAGAGAGAGAGAGAGAGAGAGGCGCATTGACAGGAAACATAGAATTAAATGGTCTAGACTCTACTAGGTATTACAGACTCTAGAACATCTGCACATACAAAAACATCCATCATGCTTAAAACATATACGTTATGTGTTCAGACTCCATATGGTTCTCTTCAAGCTGAAGCATAAGTATCACACCCATCTTCGTACAAGTATAACTAATATGAACACTCCGCGGGCTTTTACTGAATACACATATGATAGTTGATGCTATGTCACCACTCCCTGGGCTTGCAACAAAAAAATATTTTGATTGTTAATCTTCAGATAAGCGGCTGAATGAAATTGTGCTGGACAGAATAGTGAAAATTTATCTCATGGAAGAAAACTTTCAAGGCAGTATGAATTGTATGCTTTATAAGGAAATGTTCCTTAATTTTTTGCCCTCTAGCACATGGTCGGCTCCACGCTAGTGACTTGCTGCAGGCTAGCAGGATTCCTACTGCTATTTATCCCCTATATCTTTGTCCTCTGCATGAACATTGTGAATTACACTGCAACCTTTTCTGGTTCTCCTAGATATGGTGAGGACAATTAACTATTACAGGAATTACAGAAATGATTATTGTCTTCTATGGAGGTTGTGACCAAGATACAGTTAATATATTTACTGGATTTGGTGGTTTTTGGGTGATGGGGCAGTTAGAGAGAGGAACTCCAGTGTTTTCTAATAATTACACCTACCTCCTCAATTGCTAAAGGAAAGGAAAGCTTATGTGGCAGTGGTGCTTTAGCAATGCGCCTTCTAGGGTAGCTATCCCCGACTCATGCAGAGACTGGAGGGACATATTGTGCTGTTGTTTTGCCCAGGAGGCCAGGATTGTAATTGTATTTTTTCCGTTTACATTTTGGAGCAGATTTTTAGTTGACCTTGTATGTCCATGTTAATCTCGGAAAGATACTTCTATTACCCAAAAGAAATGAAGGGGCGAAATGGTTTATGTCTACTTCTGGCGCACAAAAGATGATTAACATGTATATACCTTGAAGCTGTTACTTTGAGCAACTTCTCTCCCGCTTTGTGTGAACGTAATTTTTTCATCAAACCATTGTTTTAAAGTAGTTTATTTTCCTTCGATTTCCTTAAAAAAGGAAAAAGAGACATACATGTATTGCCAAATGCTAACTAGTTTTTGCTGAACTTTTCATCAACTTCCAAGATACAACTAAGTCATTATCATGTTCAGATGAGTGAATGCAGAAGTATTCATATGTACCAGGTCCGGTTCTTCAAGAAGAAGCCTCCGTGCAACCATTGCAACTACAACTACATTCTCCATCATTGATGAACCCTACAAGGGACAAGAGAAGAGCTGCCTTTACTGCGAGACTATAAATACCTAAACATCAGCATATAAAGGAAGGGAAAAGATAAAGCAGCATTCAAAAGTACACTTTGATGGACATCATACTTCAATGTGTATATTAGAGAATATATACTAAAGCAAAAGGGAGAGAGTAAGGAAAGGAGGAGCTTTTCACTAGGTAATTTGTCCATGATAGCAAAGTTCTTATAGAACCTAGAGGCATGCCAATGAGATAAAAAACAGCTCATACCTTATCAATATATATATATATATATATATATGTGTGTGTGTGTATATATAATATATATAGTCACTTTGTAATCAATGATCTTATAACAAAAGAAAAGCTGTCGTTAAGTGACAATCTGAATAAGCGGCAATGAGCTATTAGCTTCTGATGTTTGTGTACTGCAATACAATGGGCATCAACCAGCCCACAAGATAAACTTGAGCGTGATAAGCCAGTATACCAACACATCTACAGTTCAAGGGCATCGCTTTTAGGAACTAATAAAAGATAATTGGATCTTTTTGCATTGAAAGCCTTGTCAAGAATCCCAATGCAGAAGGTTCCTCATACCTGAATTATACTATACCTAGATCCATCAACATTCAATTCAGTTGCCCAACTAATTCAGAAAACACTTGAGATAATCAGAAGATCAAACTAACTAAATCTACAGAATAGTACAGCTAACATTGCCAGCTCTGCACCTAGAACCAAATAACCCTAGTGTAAGGAGGTTGTGAAGCACCAGGAAAGGTTCAGTTTGGTTCCATGAGGTATAAAGACTCCTCAGATGACTGAGGCTGCTTCATACTTCGACATCCAGAGCGCAACACGTGAATTATGAAAAAGCATATATTTTTCAAGATTTTAACTTGGTGAACACACTTTGTTGTCAAAAATGAATCAGGTTGAGTACATAAATAAACATAGATGATACAAGCATGTGCAGGAATAGTACTCGTAACAACTCCCGCTCCATCCTAGAAACAAGTTAAAACCCCAATATTTCAACCTGATATGGACCACTGGGACATCAATCAGAGGAAGAGTTTCTCAATAAAAAAGAATTGCCACTACAAAATCTATTTGCACAATCCTAGCCTAGCCTGTAGGTGAATTCTTTGAGCCAATATAACTTGGATAAAAAAAAAAATTGCGAGAGAGAGACATAGAGATTGTCCATGCTGTCAAATCATCTCCTCTTTTCTTTAATGATTCCCACTTTTTTATTTATAAGAAAGGTGGACTATATAAAATGATCACAACGTAGAAAAGACTAACAAAAAATTCACCGATAGAATCCAGAATCTCAAGTTTAATACTAAGAAGGCAAAACAGTCCAATCAAGATGCATCTCTGAGATAGAGGCTCCTTGAAAGACACCCCTGACTGACGCCTAGAGAGACGCCATATAAACAGCTTCATTCCAGAGAAGAGGCCAGACAGTGACTGATCCCTGAATATCCTGGACTTCCTCTCTGTCCAAACACAGTACATGATGGCAAACATTCTGCATTGCCAAAGCAAGCTCACATTGCTACCCCTTCTAAAACCTCTAAAACGAATCAGAAAGAACTCGCAGACAGAAGCCAGGTTGCCCTGCTCTCGAGTCTTGCCGAACCACCCCGAACAATCTGTTCCAGAGAAACTGACACCCACCCACCCCGTGCCTGCGACCACGATCACGAAAATGGAGAAATTGCACCCCACTGATTTCTAACAGCATGCTGAATATTGGCACCACCAGAAACCAACAAAGCTTCTTCCATGAACTGCAGAATCAAACTAACCCTGAAAAATAAATACAATGTTCACAACTCACAAGGCATTACCCAGTTACTTTATTAAGGTGATCTAATGTCTCTTGCAACCTCTTTCTTACACATGGTAAACCAGTTAACACTTATCTGCCTTCTTCGTAGAAAGTTGTCTGCAGAAATATAGCTCCCAACACAGCTATGCAAAGCGAGAAAATTCTTCAGTTGCCTTCCTCTGACTTTCTGGACGCTGGTAGAATCTTAATGAGAATATTTGTGTCCTGGATTGTTGATCCCGACTAACATCAGTAAAAAAGATTGATACTTATGTTCAGCTTATCAACTATGTAATAACTCTCGTGTGAGTTATACGACTCGTGCCAGAAGATAGGGACATTCTCCATCTGTAAACATGGTAACTTAGAACCCTCTCCTTCCACCACTTACTGAGAAAATTGTTGATCTACTATTTTTTTCAAATTAAGCAGTCCCGTGAGCATTCCAGAGAGAACAATCTAAAGTGTAAACAATTACAGAAACTACCTCATCCAACTCCCAGTCCTGGCTAGTACAGCAGAAATGTTAGATCCATACCTACCTACCACCAGTCAAATTTAGAAAATTTGTGTACTGAATTGTTAATCCTGACTAACAGCAGTAAAAAAGATTGATATTTATGTTCAGCTTATCAACTATGCAATAACTCTCATGTGAGTTATACACTCGTGCCAGAAGATGGGGACATTCTCCATCAGTAAACATCGTAACTTAGAACCCTCTCCCTCCACCTCTTATTAAAATGCATTCACTCTCACCCTAAAACGTACTCTTGATTCCTTAATATCCAACAATGCTCATACCTCCTTAATCCCCCATCAACAACCTGCTTCCCACGAGATCATGAGTACTGCCAAATCCATTAGGCAGCAAGGCTATAAAAAGATTACAAAGTTCTGACAGATGCTGAATAGAGGGCACACCAGCACAATGTTCATCAAAGATCATTTAAAGATATTTTCATTTCATTCCCAGAACAAGCCTCTTATACCGGCATGCCACATAACTCTGCTTAAAACGTGGTTCTGACAATAAAACACAAGGTAAAACTACATTTTTAACTAAATTTACAAAATCAGATATCCAATTTGAAACCAAGACATACAAAAGAAAATGGAAGCCGTGAAAAAGAACGTTTTCTTCACCCAAAATTTCAAGCTCCAAAAGCAGTACCACGTGCCAAATTGAACGAAATATTGTGTTTCTTACAGTCATGTAGTTAAAGGATATCAAATGTCAAAAGTTTCATAAAAGGAATTTGCATCCGAGTTTAACAACACGGAGTGATTGTTCTTTACTGAATGACTCAACCTCTTATATCTTGAGGCATCTGGTATCTTTCATCGAAACTAAATTAGTTTGATTGTTAACTCCAGCACCCTAATTCCTGCAGTTAACTAAGTAACCTCGTTCTAATAGCAATATGGTGGAAACAACAGTATAAAGAAGCAGTTGGTTATAGTCATTGCCTGCTGCAACTATATATATAGCTCCACTTATGGCTTATCTGTAACAGACTGCAGAATACGCAGGCGCAAAGCATAAGCTACGCTCTCTGTTCCTATATGCATATAAATCATTTCACCATCCGAATTATAAAAGCTACAAAAACACTTGGACGGAGACATTTTGAAATGGAACAAATCAGACCAGTGACCTTGAGGTCATCCCCTCAACTGCATCCATTTCAGCAAGCTGTTGGGGTTTATGAGGCCCGAGGTTTCTTTTGTCTAAGATCTATAGTATTTACAATTTATTTCAAGTTTCTACTACAGGCAACCTGGTTTGTGACTTGTATCTTAGTCTGAAACAGCGGTAGCCTTTCTGGCTTTCATGTAGCTGGTATATACTCCTCCATGGATTAAGCTTATCTACGTGTTGCATAGGAATCATTCGACATAAGATTGAGTTGCAGACAAGGGAAGTAACTTTAAGCGTAAGTACCTAAGATGCAGAAAGAGATGGTCTAGTCACTCTAACTGGATCAAAGGAAAATAAGATCCACTTTAATATTTTGCATCTACTAAATTTCCTTTTGCTCCCAATAGCCATGTCAGAAGAGGAAAAATGGAGGCAAATCAGTATCAATGAGTTGTATGCCATGTCCACAAGTCTTTTAGAAGTCCAGCATTGAATTCGGCATTTAGATCCCTCTCAAAATTGATTCGACTTACTAATATCAAAGCAAAAAAGAAACAACAGAATAACACAAATCCGATGAACCATATTTGTAGGTCAAACCCGCTCATGAACACCGGCCTAAAATCACCAAACAAAATGTGAAAGTTATTTTCATTTGTTTATGAACCTCGGGAAAGTGCAGATGGTAGTCTCCCAGCTGCTTATCGGCCCACTTCTGAATAGGTAATAGAAAGGACTGCAAGAAAGTTAGCTCCCGAGTGTTCTCTTCACTCTCAACCCTGCAAAGCAAACTTTTCAAGTGCAATCTCTCCTGTGGTCCTCGTTGTTCCTTCAACGGTACCTTGTTTAATTGGTCAATGGCATCCTCCAGGACACCTTGCTCTCTAGTCATGATAAACTACAAATAAGCCAAAAAAAAAAAAATTAACAAAATATACCAGGGAAGACAAACTAAATAATAGAAAGAAGCAGTAAACAATCCAGTAAGGAATTTGTGACTTTGTGTGGTTCAGCCAACCTCTATGCTTTTGGGAGTACTAAGTACATGTGTGTATGTGTGTGTGTTATGCATGCATGCATGTATGTTGGATTTGGGCATACAGATACATGCACAAAATCGAGTAGCATCTCACAGCAGGAAAGATGCCAATCAAAGAGAGGAACATACAACTAACCAACTATCAACCCATGAAACAAAATATTAATTCGCTATATGACAGAGCAGTTCCTTTACATTGTGCCAGTAGCGTGGTTGAGTAGTCCATCCCAATGTATATCAACTGAGCCATACATCTTTATCTTTTCTTAGCATTGGCAGATAGAATACAACTCTCGCCAATTGTTGTACTTGATATCATTTGAGTAATATAAACCCCCACTCTTTTATTCACCTTGGAAAGCGTTAACACCAAAAACATATGCGCTGGATGCACCATAGATACACGTCTGCACACAAATCACTTCAATTTTTAGAGATTTTATATGTTGTTGTATTGACATTTTTCCAGCGTCTTATGTAAATGGTGACAAGGGGGCATGCCAAACTACAGTCTGGTCCTCTGTTTTCTTTTTCCAAATTCAGTCTTTTGTCATAACATTCAATCAGTCTTGTGGCAGGTTTAAGCCATCCGATTGTCTTCGTTCCAGTACTCCCCTCCTCCCCTCACCCAAATTTTCTGGATGTGTCTCAGTGGCAGAGGAACCCATCCTTCGCTTTTGACCACTATCAACAATCCTATCGGCTATCACATTCACACCCTTGGAATGGCTCAAAGACCTTTTCGTATGTGAAACAATAAACAGCAAGCTTATCACTTTTGACGTAGAAAAAAATGTGCAGTGCAACCTGTATTCATGCCCTAGTAGCATATGCATAAATGTGGCAGTAAGCAACATAAGTCAATTTCACATTCATTATCAACAATCTGCAAAACATTCAATTGCTGTTACATATTCTAATGAAGGTTGCAAAAATTGAAATCGTTTGTTCATAATTGAATACCTGGCGAACTAACACCCACGCAAAACAAGTGCAGTGGATGGTCTCAGTTATTCCCAGTATACGCCATGTTGACTTCAAAAGTTCCAAAATTTCTTCCACTTCCTGGGCATAAATAACGTATACAATTAGCAATCTTTAATTTTACTTTTATTTGCATGCGTATCTCCATATTCCACCAAGCACATAAAGAAAAATTCAGAACATATCTCCTTCCACTTATTACTCCATCTGTCCTACGTGAAGAGGGACACTTGGACTAAATCCGCAAATTAAGGTAAGGGTTAAAAACCTGTTAATATTCTGAAATGCCCCTCAACAAGAGACCTATATTTATCTTTCACAAAAAAAGGCAGGGTGATATTGTCAAATTGAATGGACCAAAAAGAAAATCCCCTCTTCAAGTGGAACAAACCAAAAAGGGAAATGTGCCTCTATGTGGGATGCAAGCAGTATCAAGAGGAACCGCAGAAGTTGCTTTACAAAAGTTGTCACACAGCAGAATTATTTTAAAGAACTCAGCTTTAACTAACTTTGTATCCACCAAATCACAGAAAAGAGGAATCTTAAGATCTGGTAAGGGCTCAAATTCTTTACACTCCTCATCGCATGTAAGAATCACTAACCTCTGTAAGCTTTCCCTCGTCTAAAACATCAAAGACGCTCAGAAGAAGTTTTTCATACAGTCTGACGTTTAAAGGGTATCCATCTGCCCAATGACATACTTCACCAGTTAAGTCACCACGAGCAGGTCGCTCTGCAAGAGGAACCGCAACCTCCCTCAGGGCTCTCAAGCATTCTATCCGTTGAAGTTCACCCACGGAAGGTGCAAGAGACTGAGACAAAACAAAATGCTGAAGGCAGAGCAAACCATGATAGGGAATAATAAAACATAAAACAAGAAAGACATCATTCTTTTTTGTTTCTTACATATTTTTCAAGTAAATTTACATATATTCATATACTTGCGAAAAGCATCTATAGCATGAGACAGAAGCAGCGTATTTAAGATGTATATTACTTTCAAATATGAGGAATGGTAATAAAAAGACCAAGATCATCGTAATAAACAACTGATCTTGTCAATATAGTTGAATGATGAAATGCTGATAATTCTCAGGAAAACAATGAAAGCAATGAATGGAAAAGAGAAATAATGATGAGTAAACATAAAACAAGAAATCACCATTCTTTTGGTTTCCTATATATGGCTAGTAATCATACGGAGAGAGTGAAGCCTCTAATTTGTATGTACTTTCAAAAAATCAGCTTGATAGATGTCTGCTAATATATAGGAACACTAGTGTAAGCCCGTGCCCGAGGACACGGGACTTAATTTTTCTTAGGCAAATAAAAATTTGTTCCATTTTTTAAGATAAAATTTTAACAAAAAATTTATTTCAAAAAAATATAATATTATTTTCATTTCAATTTAAGTATAATTTGATGTTCTAAAATAAATGTTCATACATTATTTAAATAAACTTTAAACATTATTTCTTTGAACTCATTATTAAATTATTTTAGTTTATACATTGATTAATAAATTAGGTTTTCAAAAAAAATATAATATTATTTTCATTTCAATTTAAGTATAATTTGATGTTCTAAAATAAATGTTCATACATTATTTAAATAAACTTTAAACATTATTTCTTTGAACTCATTATTAAATTATTTTAGTTTATACATTGATTAATAAATTAGGTTTCTGAGAGGGGTGAAAGGAGGGAGTATAATTTGATTGGGGGGAGGAAGGCGTAGGGACAGATGAGAGGGGTGAAAGGGACGTTTTTAATGGGAGAAATAAAAGGAGGTTTGTCTCTCCTGTCCTTTACACTGGGTCCCGCGCCCCACCAGTTACCCAAGCGCAGTTTTGCACCGTTAGATTTGGTTGAGTTTGATGGCTGAGATGAAAATAAAAATAGCTACTGCTCATTGGGGAGGGGCCTACAGCCCTTCCGTATATTATAGATTTTTATTTAAAAAATAATAAAAAGGGGTTAGATTGACCAGCTGATATCATTAATCCAATATAATGAATGATATTCCTAAATAAAAGAAATGACTAAACAAGGAAAAAATGTAACTATATAGCTGCACCAATGGTTAAGGGAAGATAGATCCAGGCTTAGTAATTTTAGGTCTCCTTGATGTAATTTATGCAGTAAGGTTACTTGTTCTAGTCGTATGTGGTATATATCAAGTTTATCCCCCTTTTTATCTATTTTGTGCTGAAATAAAATTATTGAGGGTTCCGTTTTCTATAAATATATATAAACATATATATAGCTGCACCAAAGATGCCACAAGACGACTGGAAAACTGGCAACTTCCTAACTGCTAGGTTAAAAGATAGTGATTTCAAAGTTTCAACACATGGAGAACTCTAGCAAAAAGAAGCTTCGGACAATGGCAGATATGATAGCAAGTGACAGAGACTACTAGACCCATAAAGATGCTTGATGACACACTAATGGTTCGTTTGGTTGGAGGGAAGGAAAATAAGAGGGGTGGAAAATAGAAGTGTTTTACTTTCAACCCTCAGGGGGGAGAAAATGCTTTTCCCTCCGGTTGTTTGGTTGAACAAGGGAAAAATAGGGAGTTTTGTTTTCACTTGTTTGGTAAGATATGAAAAGTACAAAATTGCTTTTAAACTTATTGAATTATTGCTTTCTCTTTTCCTTTCCATTTTCACTCCATTTTTGGGGGGTAAATTTTTATCAAATAGGAGGTGTTTTCATTTCCCTTCACTTTTCCATCCCTCTCATTTTCACTCTTACCAAACAAGTGAAATGGAATACACCCCTCCAGTTTTCCCTCCTCATTTTCCACCCCCCTAATTTACCCTCCAACCAAACACATTATAAAACAACAGACTGTGTCAAGAATGTTAAGGAGAAATATTTACAATAGCCCTGCATTTAGACTTTTCCAGTAAAACATAAGCTAATATAGCAAGGGCTGTAAAATTCCAAGAGTTATACCATAAGTATGAGCCATTTAAAGAGTGAAAAACTCACCTCAGATTCTTCAATCTTTGCCAAGAGATTCCTCAGTTCACTGGTTTTACGCCCAGATTCTCCAAACCCTACAGCAGGGTAATTTACAAGCCCCTCCTCCAACATATTTAACTGAACTGACACAATTGTGGAAACATCTTACATGACATATAACAAATCCATCCTATCCGCACATCCAACAACTTAAGGAAAATGTAAGGAAAAATTACAAAAGCTATGGAGAGAGGGGGGGGGAGAGAGAGACTCACTTGTCTCTTTTGCCAGCGAATATAAGCCTTCTTGTCAGAGAACTCAGAACGGGAAACGCAACACAACAGTTCCAGAGGTATCAAAAGAGTATCCATCCTTTTCCCTACTTTTCCTACCAAAGCATTAAGCAACCCCTGTCTTGTTCTGATGTCCATTGCCTCAGAGATCTGTGCATACTCACAACAATGGGTTTAAGAAAAAAAGCTTGACAGTATCCCAGACTAGTGCATTCTGGGACAATTGTCTGACTACGGAAACAAGTGTGTAGAATCTTATGGATGAGAAGTAAATACTGTGGATTGCTGATGATTACTAACACATCTATGCTGCAAATAAGTAAGGGGTTTTGTTTTGCAAATTAACATAAGGGGACAGCACAAATAAATGTATGAAATAGTATGATAAACCCTAATGTTATATTGCTCAAGGGAATCGACATTGAGAAGTCTATGAGCATTTGCAGGTTTGCAGCAAATAATTGGAACGGCTTATTTATCTCTCTCAAATCTGGATAAGAATGATAAACACAAAGAGAAAAAAAGAACCACACTCTGTTGGACATAACCGAGTTGAAGACATAATCATTTATGGAACCTTAATCAAGATAGCTCCCCCCAAGTTCCGATACATAGCTAGTATATCCCATTAGTTAACTGAGCATTTTAAGGTGATGATGGTTTTCTGGTTAACAATTAATGTTTTCATTTCCAATATATGGCCCAGAAAGATGAAGACCAATCCCAGCACCAGCGTGAATGGTTTTGCAAAGATACCATATATTCTGGATCCTCAAATTATCGTCTTCACAATGAAATAGCATGACAAAAATATAACGCTAGAAGCAATAAAGTGATTAGCCAGGTACTGTGTCATATTTATTATTCTCATGGAAACTTGAAAAATAAAGAACATAAGACTATTAACAAGATTACAAGGTCATAGAGGCCAAAACGATTCAACTTTCCGGAATCGATTGCTGTTTTTCAGTTAAAAGAAAACCTCTTTTATTCGAGATGAACTTCTTTAGTCTGGACGATCGAAAACCATAGAGGTCGTTTTTAAAGATGAGGTTGTAGAGGCGATACGATATTAGACAACCTGTTCCCTTTCTTTGGCAATGAACTTGGTCAAAGGAGCCAACCATCAACCACTATGGATCAAGCCAATAGCCTTCACTCGCAGAGCCAGCATAAGAATGAAGCCAGATATAGCACTAAAATTTCTCCTAGGTGTTTTTCACCCAGGTTTTTTAGTTTTTGATTTTTCTCTCTCATTGGTTCCACAGTTTTTCTATCTATCTCTCTCTTACTTTTTACTTTTCATTACAAAAACTTAAAAATTAAATCAAAAAACCACTCATCCAAACGCACCCTAAGTCTATGATGGAGTATTATATTTTCTTATTTAGCAGGGTTGGGGGCGAGGAAGTCAATCAATCAATTGGAACACAGTTCAGAAAACACATTCTACACCAGTACAGCAATCTCTCATACTTCATTGTGAAACTCACATATCCCTAATCTCCAATAGGTTAAAGAACTATTACCTCCATCTGGATGCGCATTGTCTCAAGCAAACCAGTCAAACCAGGTGTGTGCTGCGATTGGTTCACAACATGTTCAGTTTTGCTCCGTCCAAGCTTCCTCATCAAACTGGACTTTTTTTCTTTCTTCTTCTTCTTTGATGGCACGATCAGGCCCCTAATTGAGAGAGATTAATAAAATCAGAAGGGTGGTATCTCTAAATACAGTGGCAACTGGAACAGGTATAGAGTATGATAACCCATTCTGAAGCTTGTACAAGTTAATGACAAACCAAGGCGGATAAGAAAATACTACCCTGAAGCCCCTGCCGCCGCCAAGAGGATTTCAAATGCAGTTTCACGCAGATCATCATCTGTGATACCTGAATGGATAATAAAGATTGAAGTTCAAACACTGCACCCAGCCTGAGCAAACACACTCATGCCAATTAACCAAATAGTTCCAGAGAATGGTGTTACATAGATATGTACTTCAAACATGTGATACTAGTATACAACGGGTGTAATATTATTATTGCAACCACCCACTTTTAAATGCAGTACAACGAAATCTTCAAACATCCACTTGTAACTTTTTCCTTCTAAGAACCCATGCCTTTTGTTTTAGGGGGTGTAGGTCATACACATACACACACATTATAGTAATGTAAGACGAATTAAACAATGACTTCGCTTTGGCATCCGTCATCCATTATACAAGAAAGGCAACAACAGTTAAGCAACAAAAGATATTTAGCCGATGATGTCATACAAATTTTCTTACCTGTTGCAAACGAAGGCAAACCCAGTACAAGATCAGCTGCATCATTCATACCTCGCCTTGAATACCTCCGACTATTAACTTCATCTAAATTATCATCATCTTCAAAATCCTCAATATCATCTACAGTTAACTCTCGAACTTGAGCAGAGTTAAGGGATTGTGATTCCGTTAAGCTAGATGGTTCGCCAGCTTCTTTGGAGTCAAGAGATAGTGATCTGGATAGGTCCGGCACAATGGGTGATGGTGCCAAAAATGGGGCATGTGGTGGAGCCCTCCTGGGAGGTGAACCTGAAGATTCGGGATTTGTGGCCAAAAAAAACTCATCCATGGAACCTCCAATATTCTTGATTTAAACGTAAAGAGAAAAATGGGTAAGTTTCAGATATAATAGTATATTATTCAAACTTCCATAAAAAATGGAGAAATATAAAACCTCAAGAAAAGATGGTGAAGCACCATAAAATCAACTTAAAAACTTATCTATCTAAAACTCCAAGTAAGAATTTACCTATTTTGAAGTCCAAATATCAAACTAACAGTAACAAAACACACCTAACTGCATCTTGTTTACTTAACCCGGTAAAAGATATTTCAATTTCACACAAGTAGTGTTTCTCAAAGCTCGCAAAATATTTTATATAGCAAAAAATCACATAAAAAGGAAAGGTGGACAACAATAGTCGTGATCTGCAATTGCCAACCAGCCATTCCCAGTCCCAATCCCTCCAATCCCAACCCAACAAAGGATCCTAACAGGTCAACTAAGGAACATGATTCAAGTAACTTTTTGAAAGAAAAAAAAAAGTTGAGATTCTTAGGTTGTGTTTGGATGGGTGATTTATTGATTTGGTTTTTGGGTTTTTGTAATGATTAAAGTAAAAAGTAAGAGAGAGATAGATAGAAAAACTGTGGGACCAATGAGAGAGAAAAGTCAAAAATCAGAAATCCTGGATGAAAATCATCCAGGAGAACACAACCTTAGAGATTTTGATACGTGGTTTAATGCTTATGGGGGTTATGGCCGCCCAAGTTCTACCACCTCTTAATCTTTTCCCTAGATTCGTTAGAAAGAGATGGGGAGAGAGAGAGAGAGAGAGAGAGATTACTTTCTCCAGTCCCAAAGCATTTTGGGTCATATAATGGGAACAACCTAAGATTCTTCCAACAGCAAGCAAAAATTAGAGTAGAAGAAACACAAGTCCAATTCCACAATCAGATCAAGAAATCAGGGAGAAAAACACCATAAGAACACACCCTTAAGAATGTAGAAATGAACCTTGTATAATGTGTGCCTCAAGCAATTTACTTTTGTTTCAAATCTCTAAGTTATCTCTTGTGCGAGTTTTGGTTTTTCTTTTGATTTTCAGTTCAAGCACTCATCTCATAATTAGACAATCAAATGTACAAACATGCTGTCATTCAGATGAAAGTTTAGTTCTTTCGCGGGGTAGTCCTCAAACCATCATCTTTTACAAAAATCTGATGGCAAACCTTTCATTGGAGTTTGTCGTGATTGGTGACTATGTGATGGTTCACGCTAATTTAATATCTTAACATGTTTTGTGTGAAGTATAGAAAAATTGAATTAGTTTCAAAGTTATTATTTGTCTTGAATAGTAACCTAGCATTTGAGGTATTTTTGGTCCGAATAAATATGTCTCTTGCGTGTTTAGGGCAGCCTAATAAACTAGATGTAATGGTAGTGAAAACTAAAATTTCGTACACTATCGATAAGGGAAATTATCTTTTGGATTCTTTTAGAATATGTCTTTTGAGGGGGTTTTTGGTATTCTTTTTCCCAAAAAAAAAAAAAACTTGCTACTGAAGTAGAAATAAACTTGACACAAATATAAGAGTGAAAAATCTCCTAGTTAAGTCACTGGTCTCCAGCCCAAATGAAAGCTACTTCTCGTAAAAGCACGGACTCTATCAAAGTAACATTTCTCTATTTTATTTTGTATATTCTTTCTTGATAAAAGAAGACTTTCATTAGGAAGGAAATAGATAGTGGTAAAAAGGTGGACAAGATATCCGCCCAAAGGTCAAATCAGGCCTCAGAAGATAAAAAATAGAAAATACGTAGAGGACTGCTGAAAGCTAATGCGAAGCAGCTCTCCAATCAATCTGACACCAACTTTGATACCTTTTTTTTTTAAGGTTGGAGGGGATATAGGCCTTACCCCAACCATTAATATTTTTTAATAATCAGACCTTACATAAATAATAAAGAGGGCTTAAAGCCCGAAGCAAGTGGAAGGAGATATCTTCGACGAGATAATTATTTCTCCTCGGTATTGTCCCTAGTATTGTCCCTGATGGGACCTAACCATTAACCTCCGTTAGAGAAGAGAAGGTGAGACCGATTGAGCTAGAGCTCTTTGGTACTTTGATACATTTTCACTATTATATACACCGACTTTGTAATATCAATTGGACCTCAAATGTGATATTCATTATGCAACGAGTTGAAAAGTTTCAAGGTGAACGTGACGATGCTAATCTTTCAGCATAGAAAGTGAAAAAAAAATGGGTTCACAAAGCAACAAAAATTCAAATAAGGAATTAAGGAAATGCATAGTTGAGCTGCAAACATGAAAGCCACTCAAAAAGTCCTACTTTCTGTAGACACCCCATTTTTGGACCCTTAATTCATGATTGAATTTCGCACAACGAACCATGAATTAATAGGCAAACACAAGACTATGTCACATGTGGCATAGCAACATGTCTCAATTTGCACATATTGTATTTAGGCATGATCATCAAATGTTACATTTTACTAATGAAATGTGACATCTCTCTTTGTAGGCTTGGAGAGGACATAAACTTGGAGGCTAAGCAAAGAGAAGAGGTCCAGGGGGACAAACCCTCAACAAAGCAAGTTTAGGGCGGACCAATGCTCCCTGAACCTCAAAAAAGCCAGGGGGACCACAAAATTCGGCAAAAAAGGAGCAAAATCTCAAAAGGAGAGAAGCAGGCACAACGATCCAGAGGAGCTGTTTCCATTTTTCAGCCCTCTTTAGCAAGGGCAATTAGGTCTTTTTAGGGGACCCTCCCAAGGGCATTTTGGTCTTTTTAGGACGTCTGAAAGCCACCTCTTAGGGTTTTTACCCTTGACCTATAAATACTCCCTCTTTCACCTCATTAGAGAGGTTCCAAGAGATTCAAAAACTCCTAAGCCCGTTTTACTTAATGTGAGTGCCTCTTTGCAAGCTTAGAGAGAGAAGCCATTAAAGAGCAAAACCCACCAAAAATCCTTTGAATCTTCATATCACCCCATTAAACCTTCATTCAAAGAGGAATTTGCCTAATCAAATCCCTAAATCTCTTCACACATCATATTAATCCCCCTTGATTTCCCTTGAAGACTTGCAAATCAAAGGAGGATGGTTGGATCTTGAGGCCTTCATCTCTACCCTCTCTTGCTTAACCCCTAAGAAAGACCCCTTGGGAGTAGGTAATCCCCTTGCATTTAAACTCTATGTAATTTTCTTCTATTAATTGTAGATCTAGAATGTAAAAATGTAGATCTCTATTCTATTATTCTATCTCTTTGTAGATCTAGACTTGTAGATCTTCTTGTATGAGATTCATGATATCTTGCTTTATGATTGGGTCTTGATGTCTCTCTTGAGGGTCTATTATGAATGTGTAATTCTTGATTCATGAAATGCAATCTTCATTCTCTCTTTGTGATTAAGGATTAAATGTAGATCCATGCTTAACATGCCTTAGGAGTATGATTTCTCTTGTAATTTTAAGGCTCTTTCATATGGTTCCATTTGGATCTACACCTCTCTCTCCTCTCTTAGGGTAGATTCTAAAGTGATGTTGAAATGAGGGTATGAAATGTGTTCATGGGGGCTCACTTGGGCTAATCTCTTTGAGACATTATTATGTAGAACACATGGATGCTTAATCTTGAGATTAGAATCTCACATTTTATTTTCCTTCATTGTCTCTCTTGATTTCATGAGATTAATAGTCCATGTTAGAGAATCGTGCACTAGTAATTACTCCCCTTGCTAAAAATAAAAAGTCCCCATGAACATTTATGAAATCTCCTAGCTCATTCAATAGCTAGGGAGTGAAACATTTAGGGGATGAGATATAGATATCCCTATCTTAACCCCCTTTGTCATCCATGACCTTTGGACCATTATGCCCTCACTCTCTTTATGTGCAAATGACCCTTTTGCCCTTGCAATGATTCATATGCTCTTCATGTTAAAACATGTCTTATAATGCTTACATGAATGTGTGATTTGACTTGGCCTAGGAGTTGAGTTGACCACCTATCACATTGACCAACATGACACTTTCTTGAAGCTTTGACCATCCTTGACCAAACTTAAGAGTCTAATTGCATGCTAGAACACCATATAGAGACCTTTGATTAAGGCAAATTGGGTGATTTGTTTCTTCCCGATTCGTAATTTAGCCCCCGGACCTAAGAATGTCTTCAAAACCCAAAGGCTTGTGCTTTCGAAGCATAAAACGAAAACGGAGGTGGCGACTCTCATTTTCTCAATAAATGAGTTGTCACTAAAGAGAAACCCAACACGCACATTAGTTTCTCATTAAAACGCCCGATGACATTTCACTCTCGAAAAAAAAAAAAGAAACGCGATTAAGCAAAAAATCCTTAATCCGCGAGAGGGCGCGAGAGAACGAGGGATTCTCACACTTTCTCGTTAGGGCATGCTCCAGTTGAAAGATTACAAATCAAAAACTTAGCATGCAAACCCCATGCTTCTATTTTTACCTTTGAATGTATAATACACAATAACACTAAAAGGAAACACACAAAAACAAAACAGGTTAAATTCAATGGCTCTTTGCAGACTATCTAGGTATGTCTTAAATAATTGATTTCTCAAAAAGGACTCTGAATGAAATAGAGCCAGGAATATGCAATAACCAATTTAAGGCTCCAGTTTTGACTCTCTTTCTCTCTCTCCCACACATAATTTTTCTACAAATAAATTTAATTGTCGTCACTTACTATATGAGCTGCAATTAAATGGTTTTTGTAGTACTATTAGACTTGTATTAGCTAAAATAGAATAAATTCACATTCAATTCTACTTCCTTCGTCCCAAAATGAGAGACATTTTTTGTTCTTGGTCTATATATGCAAATGTTTCACATTATCAATATAGAAATCATTGAGCAAACATGAAAGCCACTCGATGAGTACTATATTCACTTTACAGGGTGTTTCGTTTAAGGATCAAAATTTAGGATACAATTCCCATGCATCTGACTTTACCCTTCATATTCAAAGTACACAAGGTGGCAAAAACGGGGAGAGAAACAAATCTCATTACAATGGACCTTCAAACGGTAGTTAAGCATAAATCTCGACTTTTCAAGCAAGAACTCTCCATGTCAAACAGAGCCAGCAACAAGCAATAACTAATTTTTAGGAGTCCAACTTAGTCTCTCTTTTTATGGGTTAGGCTGATTACATTTTTGACCATATATTTATATAAATGTACTTGTCTTTACCAACTATAAAGTTGCAACTCATAGTGTTCTCCTGGGTAAGGATTTTTGATTTTTCTCTCTCATTGGTCCCACACTTTTTCTCTCTATCTCTCTCTTACTTTTTACATCAATCATTACAAAATCTCAAAAACTAAATCAATAAATCACCCATCCAAACGCAACAATAGTATCTTTTTTATGTAGCTTGAAAAGACTTAAAATTTTAACATATGCATGTGAATAGTAATGCATGTTAAGTACTAATAAATGCACATGTTAGATGTTTTAATATAGAAACCAAACACTTTAAGCGAAACATGGAGGAATACTCCCTCCGCTCCTAGTAATCCACTATTCTACTTTTTGGATGTTCAACTCAAAAAGTCCATTTTCAAAAATTAAGCTATAAGTATTTTTCTCGATTTTGTCTTTCGTATTCAAAGTACAAGAATTTCCACTCATGTTGTAGCCAGAAAAAAAAATGATCACTCAAGTACAAAATATATAAATTATAAATCATCAAAAAAAAATTAAAATCGTCAAAAGTGGACTTGAAGGAGCATAAAATTTTTTAAAAACTTACCATATGCGGGAATGCAGTAGAATCATGATAATCTCGAATAGCTTCCGAGAGTTCAAGCATCCCACCTACATCATAATCCACCTCAAAATTAATAAAGCCACTAAAATGTACAGCATTACAATCAGTTAAAACCCGATTAATAGAAAATCAACAGAACAATATATAGAGTGAACAACCTTTCTTGGCACATGAGATGACAGAATCAACACTGACTTGATCTAGATCAACATCATCCAAAGAAACAGCACCAGGAGGCATTACAACTTTCTTAATTAAGTTCCCTGAGAGTAAGAAATCCAGCAGAATCCGCCTGTCTCTCCTGTATCTCTGCAGTAGCTCCACCCCATTCTCCTCATCCTCCATTGGAAATTAATTGGATTGGTTCAAAACCCAGCAGGAAATACTTGTTCTTGAAGTTGAATTGAGCAGAACAGCAAAGGATTAAAATGGGTTATACTTGATTTGGAGTAAAATGATTGGGAATTTGAACTGAATTTGATTGAATTAAAGTTATCTCTCTCGCAGTTGAAGGTGGGCGCCGATTGAGACTTGAGAGATACAGAGCGTGGACTGGGATTGAATATGACTGCGGAGGGTGAGGGGTGTAAGTGTAACTTCAACCACCCCATTGGGGAAAAGTTTAATTACTCGCGGATTAGATTCGAAAAAGTGGATTAGTAATTGAAATCTATATAATAGATTTGAAAATTTAATTGAAAATGCATTTATACGGTTCAATTGAATGCGATGAACTAAAAAGGTAGACTCACTTTACCGTTTAACTATAAAAGGAGATTAATTAATTATGTGTTCTTATCATCAGTGATTAATTGCGGAGATCTGGAAATTATATGGAGCGCCTAAGTGTTCCTAGTAAGAGGCACCCGAGACATAATATTCATTTTAATATGTTGTTTTTTCATTTTTTATAACTAAATATTCATTTCAATGTTCTTATTATTATTATTGATTTTCAGTAACAACGATAAAAATGAACATTTAATTTTAGAAAATAAACAAACAACATCATAAAATGAATATTTTGTCTTAGGTGCTCCTTGCTGGAAGCACTTAGGTGCTCCATATACCATCTGGCTGAAACACATGTATAATTATGAGTGGTTTTGATATTTAATCATACTAAAATTTTATTATCATTATTATTATCAAGCTATTTGATAGAGTAAAATTCATTATTATTATTATTCTATTAAACTTTTGTATTAATGAAAATCGGTATATTAAAAACTTTGTAAGATACAGTAAATTAATGATAATTACCCACAAGAAAAGTAAATTTAAAATTGCAATTTTATACATTGTTCGAGAAGTCCAAAATATTGATCATTTTCTCAATGCACTATTGAAAACTTTTTAGTACCATTTTTGGAAGTAAAATCATGAGAAAATATATGATCACTAAAATTTTTGTGAGATTGTGATCGTAGGTGTATGTAATGTATATTAATTATCAAAATACTCTCAATTCGGTAGGATAATAGGGTAATAGATGTAAATATTTTACCCTACTACATAAAATTTGTAGGATACGGTATGATAGAACAATTTTTTCAATAGAAATTTGTGAATTTTTTTTTATATGATACTTCTAGAACATCAATCATATAGTTTTGATGATAAGTAGATCAATTTAACCAAACATATGTAGAAATACAACAAGCAATATGACAACAACTTTAACTTAAGCAAAATTGAACCAATAATAGGTTAACTATTAATTCTTTCTAACCAACAGTTAACCCCTATATAACATGAATCCATTGATGAATCAAAACTTGAATCAAATGTCGCATACTCATTTCTCATTTCCATGGATAAATATGATTTCTTACCAGTTATGAGCAAGCTTCTAATCTCTCACAAGTATAGACGTTAACATACAAATAAGAGACATAAACGCATAAATAATCATATCTGACAAATATAATAAAAATCAAATGTAAAGTAAAACGATCAATAAAAGACTTGTATGTACATACAAAATAATAAAATACATTTCACATATAACATACTAATAGAACAGTCAACCAACGGTTAACCTATGCTAATTGTTATATATACAGATCTCCAACTATTTCCCAGAAAAATCCTGTTGAAAGGCACCTAAAAGATCATTATAAAGCTCTATTGAAATAATTATATGCAAATAGTGCATAGATCAACAATGAAATAACCTAAAGTTAGCTATGGCAACCAATAATTAACCGTGAGCAGGACGTCTCAACCTTCATGCTTAGACATTATAAAAGAGCCAAAATAGTCTTATTAAATCAAAACTTGAACTACAATAATTCAACAACCATTTTGTGAAGCAAGCAAATGAAGACTCTAATAGTTATCCCCAAACAAAATTTTATGTTAAGCAGCAATTGTTAAGTATAAAGGCCTAATACAGCAATATATTCATCAAGACATATTAAGCAAGGTCTTATCCATCAAGATGTCCAACAAAGCAAAAAATTTACTCAATATAATTAACTCAATAAATCATAAAATTGAGCTCTTGGCTTTAGCAGTCAAACTAATAAGCCAACAACTAAGTCATATTGCAACAACAAGGGTTGATCTAGCAAAATTCTGTTAATCATCACTTAAATAGTTGCAACAAAACTCTACGTGAGCTTAATTCAATTCTTACAATCAACAAGCCAACTTCTAGCTTTCAGCTATTAATCTGATCATCAACAACTAAGTGTATGTAATCCATATTATGTTCTAAACTGTAATTATGATTAATTCATAACTAAAACGATTGTTGAAGACTATCACATAGATCCAACGGAAGGATAAGTAATAGTAATTGATTGGTAACAGTTAAAGAGATTATCCGTCACATAGGACCAATCAAAGATAATGACGAGTTGTAAATTTCAATCAAGGAGGGGAACAATAACTTTAGGTCTAACGGCTAGTATTCTATACCTATAAAAATTAGCCTCTCGAAAATTAAAATACGTATTTTGAACGAGCCAAATACAAACTTTAAAGTCATTCACACATTTTTGCAATTTAACAATTCAAATCTGCAACAGAATCACTCAAATTTGAAGACTTTAATATTTACTTCATTATAATATTCAAGAATAGTTTATTTGTGTACTTAATTTGTAAAGCTTTCATTAGCTTTGATTATAAATAATTCATAAGGCAAGATTGTATCGATTTTAGCGATTTTTATTTTCTTTTGTAAAGAATATAATTGACACCGGTGAGGTGTTAACTCGTGTTTGAAACTTTAGTAGCTTATGTATTGTAATTGTGTTAAACTCTAATAGCTTAATTTGTAAATTTGCTAGCTGAGAACCACTTGAAAATTATTGTGTTCTTACTTTTTGCACTTAAATATCACATTCGCACTATCATTCATTATATAGTGATTTTTTGATCAATTATGTGTTTTATCTCATATAAAATTGGCATTATCAACTGCTTTATTGATTAATATATCTTTGTCGTTCGTTGCTATTTGTAATCAAGTTACTTGTTCTTTAAAAAACCTCAACAAGTGATACTAAATCATAAGGTTAATTTATATCATCAGTTATTAATCAAGTGATTAATAGTATAAAGGTCATTTCAGGTATGGTAGGGTAAGTATGATAAATCAATTGGCAAACAAATTTCACCCATACATATAATGGATAGTAATGTATTGATTGGTGGAAAATTTGTTATGTATGATTACAAATAGTTAAACTAAATTTTGAAAAATAACAAAAAGATACCGTGAATGTTACGAATTTTGCATGATCCTCACCTTCCTCCCCCCCTCCCCCCCAACACAATTTAATCCAGAAGATTTTGATGGACGTATCACATCTTTAATATACAGGGAGGGAGAATGTTAATAAGTAACAATAAATTTCTAAAAATAAAAATATTGTGTATTAAAAAAAAGGTATGATAATAATTAACACTCATCAATATTCAAATTAAAATTTTTACTGATAATTATTTTTTTGTTGGTTAGTAATGGTCTCATTTTAATTGTATGCACATATTTAAAAAATGACTCAAAAAATTTACCAAAACTATAAAATAATCTACCCAATGTCCTCGTAAACAACATTAAATATAAAAAAATCAACACACATTCACTTTATTTAAGCACTCGATTAAAAATAAATAAATTAAGCGAGTAAATAAATAAATACAAATAAACACTCAGGTGCTTGAATTGAGATTATAATTTAGTTTAAATTTTACACATGAATAATCAATGTATAACTACATTTTTACTCTTAATTTACAATTTGTTGGGAAGAGGAAAGATGCGCACGGTTAGTATAGATGTCTGTTGTGACGATAGGTTGGTGCTTAATAGATTGTTGCTTACGGACTAACAACGCCTTGTGATATTTTATATTTTTTAAATTATTTCTACTTTTTAACTGACGGGTTATATTTTAATTTTTTCTCTTGTATTATCATTATATTTTACTTCTTAATAACATAATATACATTTTTATGTTTTTTGAGTTATTTACTACTTCCTCCGTCCCATAATAGATGACCTTTTAGGGAAAAAAAAATTGTCCCGAAATAATTGATCTTTTAGACATTTATGTTATGCTTTTCCAAATTTACCCTTCCATCTCAATTGGTTGTATGGGGAATACACAA